>CM062824.1:25968070-26568070 GCA_031772345.1 Himalopsyche anomala
CTTCTTCCCCATTGCTTTTCTTTCGCGCAATTGAACTTAATCCAGATTTTTTTTTATTTATATGACATTGTTACAGGAACAGTTTTTTTTATCACTAGGCAAAACCGTCCAGAAATACAAATTTTGAAATATGCACGATAAATTTTAAGATTTCTCAACTAGTTGCCTAACTGAAGTGCCAAACAGTAAAATTTAATTAAAACATAAAACGTCAAATATTTTAAATATTATCGACATTCATTTTTAAGTCTAAATTAAAAGTGCATTAGGCATTTACCTTGTTACACACAAGAATCGAAGATATACATAAACTAAACGAATTGAAATTCCTTTTTTTTTTAATAAAATATGAAAGAGAAGACTTACAAACTAACACTTATTGCTTACATAGACAAAAGTAGCGGTGATCATTAAATTTTAATTTGTAATATTAAAATTGTAGTATTTATTTGATCTTTTGTATTTCCACTATCGAGGTTTTCACTTTTATTTGTTGTACGAAAAGCATTAAAATAAAAAACGAATATTAATCTCGATTTATCCCTATTTAACAAATGTCTAGCTAATATTAAATTAAATTTGATATCCTTTTTCACTACACTGTAATGCCAAAAAGTGTGTCAAATTTTTCATCTCTTTAAAAATCACCTTTAGACAGGTTATCTCAAGGTGAATATGAATAACTAAAAAATATATTGTAATTCTAACGTTTTAAATGACTAAATAAAGGGTATTTTCCTTTTCTACTGGACGCAGTGAAGTGGCAAGATAAAACATTGATAGTACTAATTACAAATTATTTACATACTTACAATGTCATCAAATTTAATTTTATAATAAAAACTAACGTCAACAGACTAACCGTCGAATTCATCGAAAATACTAAAAATTAAATTTGAAATCGGAATAAGAATCTTTGTATTTCGTTCAATTACTTGATATATATTGTGACCTATATTATGGTGTTGTATTTTGTGTATTGAAGATTGACGATACGTGCATTAATACGATATATGGTCCGAACGTCTCCAGAACAATTCGTGGAAGTATTATGGTGAGGAGCGTCTCACTTGAAACGAGTGGGAAGGATTTAAACCATTGTTCGCGTGGCGTGTGACGACTTAATAACTTGGACCGCAATCTGGAAATGCTGATCGGCTCACCGGAGTCAGATATTTACAGTTCAGATAATACCTTACTAAACGCAATAAAGGTCTTAAATAATCAATGAAGCTTACGAATGACAAAATGATTATTGTTATTTTACTTTATAATTGTCGGAACCGTGGTTGAATAGTCAACGTCGTTGGCTTTGATCACGTCCTGATATTTAAACTTAAAATCATTTAACAAACGATTTCTGGTTAGAAATGTTAACTTTTGTGTACTGAGCAACCCATACTCAATATTTGTAAGAGTTTCTTCTTTTTTGTTTACCCAATTTGAAGTATTTAGCTGATGAACTCATTATTAACACAAAAGTAAGCTAGAATGATACAAAAACGAATCTATACCCACCATCTAAATTAAAAATAGCCATAAAGCTCATAGCCTGTTTTTCATAGTTTTAGCATGTAAATCAGTACGGATTCATTTTCGTAAATATATATTTTTTTAATTATAAAGGCTGGTGTACTTGTTAAACCGGTGGATGGTTTTAGATAAAGCTTAAATGTTCTATGCGGAACCACTAGGCTTTGAATAATGATGCGCTAAAACACGACAGTCATTAAATTTATCGTTTCATATTGCTCAAAAGCGTGCATATTAAAGTTATCAGGCGTAAATTGCAGACGAAAATTCGGAGATATTTATTTATACGTAGCAATATTTAAAGGTGAAATGGAGCTAAATATTTTTTTCTGAGTTTCAAACCTAAACATTATTTAAATGGGCTTATTTATGATACAAATTTAAGGGACGTTAGTTATAGAGTTATGGTAGTGATCATAGATAATTTTTATTTATCGATTCTGCTTATATCAAAGAAAATTTATTATTTTATCTATAATAAATACTTCGCAAATTTACACGTCATTTTCTATGAAATTTGCTGCTTTTTTGTTTATTGGATATAAATATTCAAAGAATGGTAAATTTTTCTTCTTTCTTTAAATTAAAAACAACAATCAGGAAAAATTAGGAAACTACCTATTTCTATTCTAACAGGTGATATTTTAACATTATTAAACATGACTTCTACCGAAAAAAATACCAATTCAAATGATTAAAACTTAATTATTTTATTGAAAAAATGGCTCATATTTATTTTATTTAGTTTTATAAGTTATGTATATTAAATGCGCGCTTTTTAATGCTATAATTTTTCTCTCTAAAAATCAATATAAGACATTCTATAGGTAATTATTAGTATGTGAAAAATGACTTAGTTGTATATATATTTTTTAGATGTATGTATTTCCTCAAAAATATAGCTTGACATACAGTCAAAACGTTAACATTGCAGACCAAATTCTTCCCTACGAAAAGAGAATATTTTTTTTAGTATTCTCAATGAACCCAAGCATATTAATTGTCAGTTTGAATAAACTGTTAGCACAACTAAGCTCTCTGCGTAAATGTAAATTAAATGCACCATTTATCTTTGTGGAGGGCAATAATAGAATTATTATTATCTACCGGTTTCTTAACTCAGGTGACATCTCTACCTGTTCTTATTGATCTGTGCCCTCTTTTATCTTGCCGTCAATATTTGTTTAGTAGTGAAGAGAGTATACCCAGTTCATGGTGGTCATTTAAAGCCTTTATTTGATTTTGATCTACCATCTCAAAATAAGGCTATCTTCAAAACGTACAATATTTCAACATGGTATTTTGGTTGGTTAAATAAATCCGTACAATCATTTCTTGCCTTATTTTTATTCCCTGTTTCAACACTTTATAAATAAAATAAATATCATACATAACAAAACAGTAATGTAAGTTTAGAAAAAAAAGATGTTTATCTTCTTACTTATTTAAAAAAAAAGAATCTAATTTCCCTTACATAAATGTTTACGTCATGTGATCTGCCATTTCTTCGATCTTTCATTTTCCAAATTTTACTCATACACGATTTGCTACCTTTAATTCAATTTAAAATATTCTACTCAAAATCTTCAATCACGTGTATTTTTTTAATATTTAAAACAATTGGTGTAAGGAAAATATTTTCCTCATACAGAGTCATTATACGAGTGCGTTTAACATAAACAATTAAAACTATCATTTTATTACCCATTTCATGATATTCTCATACGGTGTGATTTATATGTGTGGTATATCGCCACAAAATTGGGCCTTTTAGTCAAATAAAATAGCTAGAAAAAATGATAATTAAGTAGCTATACCCATTTATAATTATTCTGATGTTTCAATATACATATGTATAACGTCGTTCGTTTACAAGTGAAGGTGGATACAATGTTGAGTGACATGCACATTCTTGACTAGTGTAATTGTATGTGTTAATATTTAAATATTTATCCTAAATTCATTGATTGTTTTGACTTGTCGTGACCACTTCTTGAAATCATTTAAGTTGGTAATGAAATGATAAATATCCTATATCGCACAAAGCTTTCAAAAGTCCAATGAAAAAGCTTTTCACTCACCATTTCATGAGAGCATTTTTGTATTTAAAAAAGAAAAAAATCTCCTTTAAATAATGGTTTATCATTTATATTGTATTGTTCGTGTAATATTTCATTCATGTAGACATTCGTCAATCTTTGAGTGGCTTCACGCCTGCTCGTCGACCGACCAGCGCGTTTTTTGAAATTTATTTGTTTCGTGTCGCTTTTGTTTATTTAAATCTCTTACTTGCACTTATGTCACATATAATCAATATTTTTAAAGCCATTGAAAATTTTCATACCAGCTCTTGAGATAGAAAAGGATTCTTAGAAAATAGAAAATGATTCGAATTATTCCAAATATTGAGCTCGATATGTGTCTAACGATTACTACAAGCAAAATATAAATGCGTATAAAGCAATTGCACGACAACTTTAAGTAGTATAAGAAAAATAGTTGATAGATAACTAAGATGTACTTTTAATTAAAACTACATATTTTCACACTGAAAATATTTACTACTGAATTCATTCGTTATACTTAACTTATTTAAAATATACTGCGGCGGTAGTTTCGGCGGTAACTTTGTGGAAGTTCATTTTAATATAAAATTTAAAATAGCTTTGATTATTCCACGTATTGTGCTACTAACTGTGACACGTGTTTCGCCTCTTTCAGAGGCATCTTCAGACTTACTATCGCAAATTTTGCTTAAGTAATGAAACAAGATTGATTCTAAAATTTTAAATTATGAAATTACAAAATGGTTTTTTTTTCCTTTTAAGGGAAGCCATTTTTTAATTTCATAATTTAAAAATGTTAGAAACAATCTTGCTTCATTCCTTAAGCAAAATTTGAGATAGTAAGCTGAAGATGTCTCTGAAAGAGGCGAAACACGTGTCACAGTTAGTAGCACAATACGTGGAATAATCAAAGTTATTTTTAATTTTAAAATATACTGCAAATGTATACATAGTGTGTAATTTATAATGCGGGAACATGGGGTGATAATAGCGAATCTACAAAAAATATTTATTGTATATTATTTAGTATTATATATAGATACATAGATATAGGTATATTTTTTCAAAAAAATATTTTTAAGCTAAACCTTTGATCTCTCAATTGTATTTTTTGACGTAAAATATAAATATGTCTTAAAAACAAAATTACTCACACAAAAACTGTTCCTGCGTTTTTTCCAGAAACATTGTTTTGAAGTTTCCCTCTTGTCAGCCTAAGCCACTGAATGTATTATATGAACACGAGTACACACATATTTTAAATATGCAATCTTCGCCGTGGGTGCTTTTTAATAGTGCGCATCTGTCTTCTGCCCAAGTGCCATGTGCGCGTACGTCTAGTCAAATTAAATGATATTTTACACATAGACTGCCCCTTAATCAAAATAGTGGATCTATCAATTTGGTGAGTTTTTCTAATCATGTATGTCTTTGATGTGTAATTTCGCATTCACCAATATGGGCCGTAACGAAAAAGATTAGCTAACCACTAGACCTATCTTGGCAATATCCTACTATGCTTACTCCCTTTGAACAACTTCTCTCGAGATACGTTATACGTTTATTATTATTATGCCCAAAATTTGGTAGCCGGTAAATTGCTCGAATGGAAATTGCTCGAATTACAAATTATTCGAATTGCTTGGTTATTTAAAAGATTTTTCACGACTTTTTCTACGAATTTCATTTTTATCTTGTGCGACACTTGTTTAGAGAGTGAAATATATAAATAATTTTCGTAAGTATTTATTTTAACCGTGTTCGCTCCAAATGCGGAACATATAATCTTTTAATGGAGTTTATCTCAAAAGAAGTGTTGCTACGAGAACTGCTTATTAATTAGTTACTCAAACTGTTTCTATATATTTCCAGAACACATAGAAGACAAGGGCTAAGACAGAACAAACGCAAACAAATTGATTATCTTGTTATTCGAGCAATTTCCATTCGAGCAATTTACCGTGAACCTCAAAATTTGGAGCAGATATGGCTAATATATCGTCTACTATGTTATTTTCATTGAAATCAAACATCTGAAAGAAATGTTTTATTTAATAAAGATAATTTGTATTTGTAGCTTTTAAGCACATTCATTATATACTGATTTTATTATAAAACATATTGAGCGCATTCCAAACGTCGTTTTGACGTAAATCAACATTGCACTTGCATAGTTAATACGTAGAAAGAAAACATGACATATTCTTAAAAACTTTGTTGTTACGTAATATTATATATCGACTTTAGAAAGGAAAAAGGACGTAACCCACAGTTTTTTTCAAAACAGGCTTTTTTTTAAATCACAATGAATTAAACTTGATACACTTTCTATCAAAAGGAAGCAAGCTGCAAATGCCGAATTAGTATCAATATTTAGCTTTTATGTTTGAAAAAGATGACCTTGTAAAAAATTAAAAACAAGAAAAAAGACTGAAAAAATGGTTTTTCTTAGACAATTTCTATAATTAATAATAGATTATGTTAATTAAACACCAGTTTAGAAGTCTCCGTGCACTTCAAGGTTGTGTATAATTCATAACTTGCATATGGCTCAAAAATATTAAAACACGTTTTTGCGCCTCCTGTAAAATTTGATATGTATGGGTTACGTCCTGTTTCCTTTCCACAGTCGATATGTATGCGTTGTTTTATATCAATGTACTGAAAAGACTTATACAACACAATACGTATGATGTGCACGAATTGCTCCAAGCATCCTGATTACAGTGATTAACTGAATTGAAGAATCAAATCATTGTAATTGAATAATATCGCAAAGAGTTGCATCCTTAAACGATTAATATATGCAAACTAAATGACCTCAAAAATTAAACGATCTACGTGGGTGACCACACCATCGATCAATATATTTAAATCATTAAAACATTTTTACGATCGTTTGGGTTACAGGTAATCTATAAATCATGTTTTCGAATACAATAAGGTATGTTATGTTGATCAATTGAAAAATCAGTGTTTTAACATGTTCGTTCTGGGCATGTACCCATGAACACTGCACCTAAAACCAACCCAAACTATGGTACAATAAAGTTCAAAATATATTTTTTTTATATTTTAAGAATTGAGTAGTTAATTACTTTATATACTTAACACATGAAGATAAATATATGTATGTTTTATCCATATCCGCTCTTGATATGTGGAATATAGTTTTCTAATAAACGTATCTCAACAGATTTTTTTACGAGTCCTGCTTGTTACTCAGTTTCTCAACTTCTATTTTTTTCGAAGAGAGTAGAGCTATACAGTATAGAGATAGGACAGAACCAGTTTTGGATGAGTGGGAAGAACTTTTTTAGACATTACAAACATTCATGCCTTCAAACAGAAATCGATAAACTGATTAAAACAATTCTGCTCGTATTGGGATTCGAACTCATGAAATCCGTCACAAAAGCCAACGGAGTTGACCACTACACTAGGAACCCGAAAATTATATAGGTAAATTTAATAAACAAAAAAAACAATCAAATTTTCCGATGAAATTTGATATTTTTATCATCAAATCGTTTTTATATTCATTCGAGATGGAAGTTTTTAAAAGTTTTTCGTCAAAAAAAAAAAATTTTACATTGCCAGTATTTGGTTCAAGAATATTATTTTTACGTTAAACAATTTTCATTGTAATGGGAAAATCCAAATTAATCAAACATATAGTTTTGTTTGATACTTCGATGGATTCGCGTAACTTTGTGAAGTTCTTTAATAAAATAAAATACTTTGATTATTCACGTATTGAATACGTGATAATCAAGTTTTGTTTGGTTTTAAATTGTAATATAAAATAATATAGTATTCAGTATAAAAAAAATGCCGATATAAATTTCAGTTGTTGTCGATGTGTATTTTAAAATATCCCACATACAAAGTACACAAGTAGATATTGTGTGTACCGAGAGATGTCGTCCAAAGTGATATAAATACGCCGATAATGAGTTTGACGGTGTACCGCACAGTGGACTCGACTCCACGTAATGCGGTGAGAACTGTACAAGTGCCAGGCATTTTGCCAAACATGTCAAACCAAACGTTATATCATAGAAAATTTTGTATATTATTTTGTAAATGTACCAAATGTTGGTCACCTTACACAATTTAGGATTATTCAAATAGTATAAGAAAAATATTCCAAAAAAAAAAAATATTCATTTTACTATGATAATTTCCACTTTTATTTATTAATATCAGGGCCAGTTTCGCTCATGATGGTCATTATCAACTGATAAGAGAATACAATTTCAAATTTTTATAATATAACATTTTTGACGTTATGTTATCTGAAACACAGGGCTTCCGAATTTACTCCAACATCATTATCTTCAAAATATGAATTATTTAATTTGATAGCTTTGAAATTACTGTGGTGTACCTTAATTATTTTTAAAGATTATGCGATGAAATATATTTTAAGCAGTTGTATTTAAACCTCATTTTGTTTTTCTTTTGGAATTACATATTTATTAGTACTTTTCTCTATGACGGTGATATTGCATTGAATTACTTGTCAATTTTTTACGACTTAATTTATTACTGTTTAAGCTATAGTGACTTACCATTGACATTAAGGAATACAACGATATCCTACAAATTTAATATATCCAAATATCACTAAGCAATGGTGCTTAAGACACGTTAAAGCGATGTTTCATCAAGCACCATCGATCGAGAGAATCAATTATAATATCAAAGAAGCGTTCGGTCGATTGCGCGCTGGTACATTTAGCCACCGGGTCGTCCTGTGTTCTAAAAATACTTAACGTCATTCTAAAGTGATGGAGCTGCATCCCCTCAACTCACACCACGCTTGCCACCCGCCCTTTGTACAGGAGCCCTCTGCGATTCGGCACTCGAGAATTTCGGCATTCACCGCTTCTTTCAAGCACGGGCATATCCGCTCCCTCTCTGTACTTCTCTGGTAGACATCTCGTCGCAGATATTAGTAAATATACTTTTTATATATTTTAACCTTTAGAGGAGTATGGACGTACATGTACGTCAGCGCCATTTTTCTGTAAATGAGTATAAAAGTAGTTTAAAATCAACACAGGAGTGTCTGTCTGTTAGCATACATAAATATGCTCTAAGAATGAATTACATATATTCATTGAGAAAGAGTCACAAAATTGTCATGTTAAGAAAAGGCAGTAAATTAAAGTAAGGTCTGTATAAATCTATTCACTTCTAAAGGTTAAATGTAGACTTTTATAATAGTCCATATCAGGTTGACGCATTTTTTCATTCCTTCTTCAAATAGCAAAATGAGAATTTTATTGACCACAATAATATTATATATTATTTTCTACAATCTGAAGTATCGGCGCGGAAACAACAAACTGGTGAGCACATGAGCCACAGTTTATAAGTTTGATTTACAACAAACATATATAATCACTGAAAATTTAGAATAAATTATGAACAGTATACAACAAGTGATACATGTGTTTCATATAATTTAAATCAATTGAAACATTATCGCAAAATATTGACACGAACAGTTAATTCGTGTAATCTTGTTCAACGGGTAAACTATTTATTATTTGATCACAAATCGCGAGAGACAATAAATGCAAAATTTGATATCACCGTGTTATAAACATAATGCAGTATAAAAGATACTGTTATTTACAGCAGAATACTATGTTCTTTACTATTTTTTCGTGCACTTTGTTACTTATTATCTATTATTTTAGCAACGCATAAAAAATCAGAATGACATTTCTTTTCTTGAACTAGCGTAATTATTAATTTTCAGCTTTAGCTATGATACTAAAATACATTATCATATATTTGATAAATTCGGCGGTTATTTAGTGGATGTTAATTTTCAACATAAAATGATATTTGATAACTTTGTTATTCCACTTCCTGTGCTACAAATTGTCACACATGTTTCGCCTCTTTGAGAAGTATCATCAGACTATTTTGTAATTTATAACATAAGATTTGAATCGATTTTTAGTTTATTTGCAAATGATAAAGTTTTATTTACCTCCGTCAGTTGACTGTACAGCAAGATTTTTGAAGGAAAATTTTACGTAAATAAAATAGTAATAGTATTTCGAATCTGGTTTGGACCATGGTTAGTTCCATTCATACTTCTGATGGTCCTAGTACAAGGATGTGAGACCTATCTCATATCCTTGTTATCGGAGGGGCAGTAATTTTATTGTGTTTATCTTGATAGCGGTAAAACAATAATGATTTTTGTATGGATTTTAACATGTGTTTCGATTAATATTTTTTTATACGATGTGTAGTTTTTAGTCTTTGATTTTACAAGCGTGTACTGTTGTATACATACGCCGCTCGACGAGGTAGTAGCACACCAGGCGTACAATAAGCTATTACGAATATGATTCACGCCGGGTTCATTTCTGGGATTGATCACAGCAGAAAGGGTTTTTGCTTTAGAATTTACTTTTCTCCCAATAGTTCAATATTGAATTCTTGATTTTTTTATTAATTAATTTTCTCCTCTGTCTGACTGAGCTGTGGAGACGCCTCTAGTATTTTCTAGTAAAATAACTCTTCTTACTATTTTAATCATAAACAGTTTGATATTTTTAATCTTTAAACAATAGTTAAGCATTTGAACAAAGTGGACTTAACATAAAAAAATCACATATAATTGAATTCGCTGGACTTAGTTTAAAAATGACATTAACCAGTTAATTATCATGCAGTGAATGTTATGTAAGAAATGTAAGGAATGTGAGAAAAGATTTCCTCGTTTATAAGACGTATCCTTATTTTTATATACTTATATAGAATATATATCTTTAAATATGCTACACATTGGGAGCGAGCGTGAATTAAAAAAATAATAATGTGTGCTCTTCCATCATGATTTGAATCTAATTAAATTTTCAGATTCACAGATTCCAGTCTTTTAAAAATAATATTTTGAATTTGAATTATTTTGTAATTTAAGATTTCGACTGAAGGTGCTTGGTGGAATTTCAATATTAAATTTGAATCGTTCAAATTATGTACACTCCCACAGGTTTTGTCACAGGTCAGTTCAAGTTCATCCGTGCGCTTGAACGCCTGAAGATGCCGAATGGCGAAACCCGGGTCGTTAGTGACAAAACCTGTGGGAGTGTACATAATTTGAACGATTCAAATTTGAATTATTTTGATTCAGTACTTTTCCATAAGTTTTAGCCCGGGTTTCACATCTGTTTCGGCATCTTCAGGTTGTACATTCGTGCACTTGAAAAAACCTGAAGATGCCGATAGGCGAAACCCGGATCGTTATCTAAAAAACTCATGGAAGAGTACAGAATCAAAATAATTCAAATTTGACATTGAAGTTCCATCAAGCACCTTCAGTCGAAGTTCTAAATAATGTGTTGATAACAAAGAAATAATTAATTTAAAGTTTTTATGAAAACCAGCTATTTTTTAAACATCTATGTAAAATACAAGTAAAGATTTATTCGTCCAGTATTGAAATTCCGTTGTTATACCATCGGTCATTAAATTAAATAAGTGCTGTACAAAATAACACTACACGCATCCCCACCGCTGCCGTAACCAAGTTTATTTTAGGTTTACATATCCTCATCCTCACTCCGCGTCCGCGTCTGGGATTCGGTATCAGTCTGATGACTCGGCACTCGTCACTTAAGATATTTGCCAGATCAGACGGCAGACGAAAGAAGACAGACAGTCAGTCGACCAGGCATCTTTGGGTCATCTGGAAAAAGGAACAGATCGTTACTGCAGCATTGTAACGAGTGGAGAAATAATAATACATGCATTACAATTCATTAGTGTTATATTTATTTGGTATTTTTCTAACTACTGCAGGGCTGTCATTTTTTCATATTTTATCTGACCAAATGTTTATTAGCGTTCAGTTGTCTGTCTGTGTATACGTACAAATCACTTATTCTAAAGAAACCATATCTTTCCAGTTTTAATTAGGTAAACATGATAAATTAGTTGTTATAAGAATATAAATAAGTATTTAAATGTGGACCCATTAGAGGTGAAGTAAACCAAGTGGTATTTGAGAAAAAAAATAGATATTCTACACGTCTCAAACAATCGTAAAAGTGAAGTAACCTTAGTCGAAACACATTGCAATAGTGATTGATATTTCTGTCAAATAAAAATATGCAATACACCAAAACACCAAATAGAGACGTGATTGTTTTTAAAAGTCCAAGCTCTTGATGTGTACCATACGGCCTCCTAATGGAAGCATCTCAGCTCAGTTTTCCTGTACAGTTAAAAAACTGAACTGATAGTCTGATAGTCTTAGGATAGGACTAGCTAATCGCTCGAGCATCGCCACGTTATTTTAGGATTAGACGGCTAGGAGTCAATTTTAAGCCATCGCATAAAAATTCATGGCGGATAGATATTATATTTTCGGTGGATTTGGCGGTAACTTTTTGGAAGTTCATTTTAAATATATATTGATAACTTTTTTCTTATACTTGTTGTGTATACTAAATGTAACACTTGCTTCGACTCTTTGAAAAGCATCACTAGATATTTTTTATTGATTTGGCATTTACTTGGTAGAACTCCATTTTAATAGAGTAAAATATCAAGGTATTTCAGTTCTACAGTTTTTTAAAAAGTTAAAGGTTGATAGCTATTTCGGCTTTCGCCATCGTCAGAACTATGCATCACTAGACTTAATTAACAATGCAAGGTTTACGAATATACTAAAAATTGATTATATTAGAAAATATATTTATTGACAATAAGTTTTATATTGTAGTTTCAGAGTAGAATCTATGTTTTATTATTATTTGGTACAAAGCTTACATATTGTATCAATTATTTAAAGTTATATTAAATTAGTTTGTAAATCTTATTTGTCGGTTTGAAAAAATACTGTGCGTTGAAAAACAGATTAGATTACTCTTTTGATGAGTATGTTGAACTATTTGCTAATTCTACGCAATGCACTATCTAATCTTCAGTAATTATTATTATGTTTATATTGCAAACAATAATCTTTTTTTCTATCTGTAGATATCTTTTCTGATATCCCTAGAGACTAACATAAGTCAACGTTTTACTGGCCCATTAATTTTTGATTTGGCCATTATACTAAACATTCAAGTTTATAAGAAAACCTACTTTTGAAAAACCGGTTCTCCGATTACAATATTTTCGTAAACTTGGCTCATAGCCCGGTTTTCGAGTTTCACAAAAATGATAATTCATTACCGAAATTATTTAAGAAATATTCGGTATCCTTTTTCAGGAATATGTTAGGAAACACAGAACAAAAATATTTTTTTAACAATTGTCCTTACTGCATATTATTTAATTTTGTTTTATTTGTAACCATGGAAAATTATAAAAATATTTTTTTTGGTTTTTATTAAAAAAATATATTGATTAAAAATACAAATGACGTGGCAAACCCGGTTACCAAGTTGAAAACCCCGTTTTCGAATGTTTTAATTTTGGTCAAAACCGGGTTTTTGCTAAACTAACATCTATAACAAAATAATACACATGAAAGCGATTATCATAAATATTCCAAGTGTAAGTTCTTCTTACTTAGTGTATATAATCCAGGGCTGTGGACTAGGAGTTGGAGTCGGGGTCGTGATGATCTGGTAGTATACATACATATAAGTTAAAAGGAAATTTTAGAAAAAAAAATCATCGGAGTCGTCCCTTTTTTACACGACTCCACAGTCCTGGTATAATCAGTTATTATGCTTGCTAAAAAAATACTATGTGTATAGAAACTAGTAGATATTTACTCTGCACGAGACCAAAATGGTTTGAATTGCAACGTAATCCACGACGCTCACAGCCACTAAGTGCCTTCAGCAATTCGCCCTTGTATTAATAAATTGTCCATTTCTGAACACCCCCAGAGGATGTGATCTGCATTCTATACTTTATTACTTTATATATTATAATCTTACCTTTTCATCAAGCGTAAAAGCTAGGCAACCGCATCGGACTCTGTAACACCTGTCTATTTCCAGACAAACTTACTATTATAATAATGCTATTAATGTAAACGAATTTATCACCTGTCATGTTGACCAAGTTTACCAACGCTTCGGTTTATTTTATTGATTAATAAATTTAAGATAAGTATCGCTTTACAAAGGAATTCGAAATGAAACAAATTTATGTCAAATTAGAAGATGGTTTAAGCCAACATAATGCGTTGACTTTCTCCTTCTGGATTAACTCTTCAACTCTTCGAAAGGGATTTTTTGAGTTAAGAAAAAGTTGTGCTGGGATCAAGGTCACTGCCATCGCCCTATTAATATCGCAGCATCAAAGCTCCTTTACATTATTATTGAAACAATATTTTGATATTGTGATTTTTTTGAGTCAACGTCTGTCTACGTTTCGATGTAAATACAAATGTTAAGTATATTTTTCGACACTATCAAAAACTTGGATTTCAATCTCATGTGTCAAGACAATAATTACATTCGCTCTGTCATTAAAGGCATATAGCTAAAGATTTATCCACCATAACTATTTCGAAATTGAATTATTTACAACGTGAACCCTATAACCTATATAAATAAAATCATAAAACATTTTCCGACAAACAAATAAATATAATTCTTAAAACCACTCACTACTCAAATCTGTGGGCATTCCCATGAGCTTATCCTTTTCGCCAGCAATGGCTTTAAGCTCAATGATACATTTATTTCTTATATTATATAAACACGAAACATTCATTTACTAAGCGTCAGTTCAAGTTCATCCGTGCACTTGAACGCCTGAAGATGCCGAAAGGCGAAACCCGGGTCGTTAGTAAAAAAATCTGTGAGAATGTACATAATTTGAACGATTCAAAAAAGTAAACTTTTCTTTTTATTTTACTGTGTCTTTCCACCAAGGGTGTACATTGCAATATGAACGTATTTTAATTGTTGATTTATTAAGTATATAAACTCTTAATTGAGATTTTACAAATATTTCATAATAAGCTTCTGCATATTCTGAGAAATTGTGGAGAAGAAATACTGACATACCAGTTTGCCAATAGTGATACAATTAAACATGAACTGACGAAATAACTTCAAATATTGATATACTATTCCTGAACATGAGTGAGTTCACATGCACGCTGTTAAGTTTTATATTTTGATCAATTTGTCAAAGCTTACCGGCTTACTTTTCCAATTGTTTGGCTTATTTTTACTTTTTTTAATCTCTCTTTACATTGCATAACCAATAAACCTATGATTTGTATTTTTAATATTCCGATCTTTCAGTTCATTAATAAGACAGCCTGTTTTAAGGTAACGGTAAAAACAATATTCAAAGTCAGTATAAAACAATCATAACAATTCAGCTGTGCTCGAGATTTATACATTTTATCAACAAGTGCTAAGACGTTAAAAAAAGAACTTAGGCTGAAGTCAGTAGTAGGTCATTTAGAAATAAATATCCCAGAAAATTTAAACATTTTGTAGTTTATCAATTATTATTAATTTTCAATTATCTGTTTCCTGGACCTGATGGAGTGCGACATTTTACACAAAGCTACATATTAATAAAAACACAATATTCATTTGTACTTTATTTCCACTTTATTTAAAAAGGTCAGGACCAGTTTCGCATCAGTTGAAAATACTCGCCATGAGCGAAACAGGTAATGATCTTTTTAAATAAAGTGGAAATAAGATACAAAGGAATATTAATAAAAACAATATTCCTTTGTACTTCATTCCACTTCATTAATTAGGTCAGGACCGGTTTCGCTCATTACGAGCATTATCAACTGCTCAAGCATTATCAACGTTGATAATGCTCGTAATGAGCGAAACCAGTCCTGACCTAATAAATGAAGTTTAATGAAGTACAAAGAAACATTGTTTTTATTAATATAATGCCTTTCCACCAAATATTGACAGTGAACACCCTTAAAGTGAACAAAGGAATATTGTGTTTTTATTAATATAATTCCTTTCCACCAAGTAACAGTGAACACCCTAAAAGTGATCATAACTACATACATAGTTACTGTTTTTTTTTCAAAGTCGACTTGTGAACTGAAGAACGATTTGTGTAATTAAAAAGTAAATTGAACATAATAAATTATCGTATATAAGTATCTTTATGTGCTTTGGTTGATTAATGAATAAATGAACCTTTTTAGTTTTTAATATATTATATTATAATAAATCATGGTGTGGACTGCGGACACGCCATTACAAAGCATCACTGTCGAGACGAGATCTCTTCTTTCGTCGTGTTTTACCAATTAAGACGTCTTCATTTATTTTGAAAGATTTATTTTTAAATAAACACCTACCAACCGAAACAGTATTGTACTGTACGTACAGGCGTATGATATTTTCGTATTTCTATCTCGTGAATTTCAAAATACATATTATGATATATATAAGTGTTGGACAATTACTGTGAAAACAGTCAAATCATTTAGGAACATAAATTTAAGAAAACGAATTCACGAAGTCTTTTTTTTATTTTAAGTTTTCGACTAAAGATGCTTGGTGAAATTTCAATATTAAATTTGATTCATTCCAGTTATAAACATTCACACAAGTTTTGTCACTGACGATCCAGGTTTCGCCTTTCAGCATCTTCAGGCGTTCAATCAAGTGCACGGATGAACTTGAACTGACCGTCAGTCAAGTCAGTTCAAGTTCATCATGCTTCCAGTTCAAGCTGACCGAGACTTGTCAGTTCAAGTTCATCCGTGGACTTGAGCGCCTGAAGATGCCAATAAGTTCTCATAGAACAATTAGTTCTCACGGATACTTTCATATGCTTACGTATAAAGCGTTATTTATACAGTAATGTGTAATGAAATAATTTTACAAATGGGTGCGTTCATTCTAGGGATTCCAACTATTTGTCATTATCAACTATTCGAATATCGAATAGTAAAATTGAAACCATCCAGATTTATTCGAAAATCAGGATAGTTTTTAGTATATACCTTATATGTTTATACTAAAATATTACATTAAATAGTATCTACATTAAAAACGAGCTCGTTTGTAATAAAAGTAATTTATTCAAATTTCAAAAATGCATATTTTAAAAAAAATAGGGCATTAGATGTTTCATATTTTAAAAAAATCCTGGCGTTGAAAATACTAGCTTAGTAGCAGATGACGTTGGCTATATTGTTGGAAGTGTTTTAAACAACACGTCTAACTTTTCTGTTATTTTTTTTAATTGAACAAATATATCATATACAAAATATTTTTAAAACTATGATTTAAAAAAACATATTTTAATAAACAAAGAATAACCGGCTGTTTTTGCTAGTAGACAGTGGTCTTTAATTCGGAGTTTTTACTAAATAACCATATAACTCGCACGTAAAAAGATATTGATAACACCCGAGTTGGTTGAAGGCGAAAACACCACTACCTGGAAAATTTATAATTATTCTTTAAGTGTAAAGAAATTGTGATGTGATCTTTCGTAGATTTTGTAACATAACAATTATTACGAAAACTATTCGGATATTTCCCCAAATATCCGAATATCGAACAGTTGAAAAGGGGCCGAATATATGCGGATATCGAATATTCAAATATCCGGATTGAAATCCCTAGTTCATTCTACTTGAATATTTTGATGTAAATGTATTAATAGCCAAGCAGTATATTATATAATTTAATGTTATCAAAACTAAAATTAAAATGAACACTTTTTTATTACACAGGTTGTATTTTTCTGAATGTGTCATGCGTTTCCTCATGCAACGTCATCGGTTAAAAATCAATTTCAAGTGTTCATATTGTCTAAAAAATTTGTTTAATTTTCATCTTCCAAAGAAAAGTTAAAGTTTTTTGTTATATGTAATATATTTAAATAGGTGCAATAATCAATTACTTAAGAATCTTAAGCTCTTAATGTAGCGATAATCTTTAGAATTGAATTGACAAATATATTGCTCGATTTAACATTTTATAGAAAACACTTTTACTCAATAAACGTCAAACTCTACTAAAATTGAATTTCTCATCCTTGCGATTCCGAAATTACCGATTTTCTCTAACACGAAACTTTGCTAATGGATTCCGAAATAATTTAATTCAGGTTACTGCTCCATTATCGTTTGGTCGATGGCCACTAAGTGTTGATATATTTAATTATCTTTGGTTAGAGAGTGTTTAAGGATTCATCAGGAGACCTTTTAAGAAAAGGCCGCCCGATACCTCGTTACCCGATATCAAAATTTCATTACTTTTCTTGGTTAACTTCCTAGAGACACATTACTTACTGATGAATTATTTATAAAGCGTCGTTAATTGAAATCTATCAACGGAATGTTATTTATGCATGCTGCTGCTAGCTGCATCTTTTTCTCTTTGCCATATTTTAATTTTCATCGATATTAATTCTCATCGACAATGGTTAGCTTTCAATTAACGAAAATACGATATAACACATATTAATTCTGTACCTTATTGAAAAATAAAAACAAGTTACATACCTACCAACTGAAAATATTTACTGTCATATATGATATATTTATAACAGTTTGTAAATTTCTTACATTATAAATATATACAGTTTAAACCAAATCAATATCAGGTGATCACACATCTGCAGAATTTTTTACGAGTCTCAACATTTAATTTGACGTGCGCTACAACTATGGTATCCAATCCCGGAGCTTTTTTGTAATCGTGTATAATTTGAAAGTTTTGGTGAGCCTTTTTAGCTCACCGAGGAATTTGGAATCCTTAGTTAGCTATACTTTTTCCCCAGATTATCTCCGAAACTAGTTTTTTTTTTTGCTCTTCCAATTCCAAAATCCTATCAATTTTCGAGATTTGCTCAAAATTTCTCAATCGATGATTTTGGGATTGACATGGTTGCGATCCCGGGATTTCGGGATCAGAAAATTGGACAGGATCCCGGATCTTGGGATTGGATGCCCTAGCTACAACGTACCAACCAACCACTTTTTTTTATATTATTTCAATTCATTATTGTTTCTTTTATTTTCTCAAAAATAAAAAATAACCGTTTTTCAAGGCACTATTTTTAATTATAAAAGCTTTACATTGAATAGTTCATTATATTTTCCAAATACAACCTATTATATAAACAAATTACTACGCAACTGATGATATCAGTACAGACTATAAATTATGAATGCCACTTTACGTTACATAATGAATACCTGAGTTGGTATCTAGCTTTATTTATGTATCAAAATAAAACATCTTCCACGTGTTCATTTAACGTGATATTTGGGCTTCAAATCATTTAAATGGATATTCATGCGAACAAATACTGCAGCAAAATAAATTATATTTCACTATTAGAATGCTTTTCAATTCCAAGTAATGTTTCAACGATTTTTTTCATTTAAAAATAAAGATGCATTCTATCTACTCAAGGGAAAGACTTAAAGTAGAATTGATGAATGTTAGAGCATTTATAAGTGGTAACTGAATTGCAATACGTATTAGTTTGAATGTGCAGTTTTATTACGTGTTTATTGACTATTGAGTAGTACAAGTCAAACAAATATGTTGAAAACACATAAGCAATGTGTTTGTGTTACTCTGAATAACACTCTCAACTTCAACGCAAGGAAGTCAATTGGACAACATTGAATTGTAATCGTGATTAATATCTTCGAATGCTGTAATTTATTTTACGTTGTCCATTTTTTTAACCACGTCGTACCAAGTATGACCGCTTTAATTCTTAATGAATATTATCAACAACTTATGATACACAGTTTCTGAACACTCAGTATGAATAAAAATGTTCAGTTATGTGTTTCTCCTCATTCATCAGACTATCACAACGTTTACGATTAAACACAAAAATGATTTAAGTCTTACGTTAAAAGTTACAAAATAAAAGTCGGGATTTGTCTTTTTCTAGTGGACGCAGGAAGGGGGTATAAGGTACAAACTTTGATAATATGTACTAATTATAAACTAATTACTTTCATTTTGTGAGTCAAAACCAAATGGAAATAAATTCAACAATGGTTATCTACATGTCGTATTTAAAATATTATTTACAAATGCTTCTTTTTTATTAATGACTTTATTAATTTCAAAGTTATCAAGTTTAATTTTATATTCAAATTGAACTGCCACAAAGTTACCGCCGAATCTATCAATGATATGTAACTGTTTGAATTAGTTTTCAAGAGAGAGAGAAATATTATTTATTGATTTGGCATTTACTTGATTTCTCTCCGTTTTAATAGGGTAAAAATATCAACGTATTTCAATTCCACAGTTTTTTATATTTTTTTGCATTGATAGCTATTTCAGCTTTCGCCATCGTCAGAACTATATATAGAGAGAAATATTCGTGAAAAATAAACCGGCTTTCGGTTTTTACGGAAATAAACTGGATAGCTGGAAATAAAAAAAGCAGTCAAATTTTAAAAAAAATGTAAAGATTATAAAATGTTTACTTTTACGATTATTTAAAATAACACAAATCTCTTATATAGTTTTTCATATTTTGATAAATCATATTTACGTTGATAGATCGGCAATTGAGGCTTTTCAGTACAGTCTGGTTGCTTTGGAGGTCAACCATCTGGGGTTTGCTAGATTAAGCAAGTGTTGTTGTTTTGGATATATTTTTACGATCATACAGCTCTAGTCACCCGAATTATCTATAACAACTAGGATGATCGAATTTTCGCTGAAAAATAATGCTTTGGGAACATTCATTTCGAAGCGTTATCAGCCCGCGATGAGGCGGTGTAATAACTCATTCTTTGGGCAGAGAGCGCTGTCAAACATGATCAATGAACCTTAATTTAAAATAAAAACGTACTCTTTTCCATAGCTGAACTGTGTGTTAGCAAGTATACATTGTGTACAGGGTGTCAGATTAATTTCACCCTCGCTGACTTTTCACCCCCGTGAGGGTCACATAAATCGAAGGCCAATAATACGTTGGAATATATTTTTATACTTATGCATTTTTTTAACCACGTGCGTTTCAAATTTAGAATATATAGTCTAATGAAGCATCTTATAATACATTGTTTTACGATAACAGTTTGTTATTTAGTCTCTTAAGTAAGGTAGGGATAGAGAAGGAAAAATATTAGTTAGCTAGTCGAACGATGTTTAAATGGAGCTGTAAACATATCACTAAATATATTAGAAAACCATACATCGATTAAGCACTGAATTTATGAATGTCTTCACCTTTGGATTCGAGCCTGTTGTCTTATTAATAAATTGAGGATAAAGATCGCTTTTTCAGCTTCTAAAAGGCTTCAAAAAGTACAAACATAACATTAAATCCAGCTATTGGATTATAAATATAATCCAGCTATTGAATATCACAATTATATTTACTAGTCGTTTTAATACAGAATACAAAAATTAATTGACTTTGACTATTAGACTTGGCACGCGTTTCACCTCTTTAGAAACATATTGAGAATGATTTCATCTTCAATACTCGTTATTTTGTATGACGATGACGCGATATCAAAATAACTATCTTCATTACTTCATAATTCTTGGGATATTCAATGGCATTACAATTATTTATCCATTAATATTACAATCTAACTGAGAATGCTTACTCGTCAAAAGATATCGATCCTTGATAAGAAATTTTCAAATTTTACTAAAATAAAACTATATAAATTTAAGTAAGGATGTTCAAAAATATGATAGGTTATATTGTGTACCTCTTTCGAGTCATTATAATAAAAATCAAAGCTAAATTAAGTTTTAACATAGTTCGATAGTGTTGTGAATCCAAAAATGCTATCTAAATCAGATTACTAATATATTTTTTGTAAAACTTAATACTTTGCTATTTTTTAAAACTAATGGTAATGGAGTTTTACGAAGTAAATATCAATTAAATCAATTATTTAATTGATTTAATCGATTCATTTTTTCTCGTGTAATATGTTCTAGGAACCACTGTGAGAAATATTATTTAGTGACATGAGAGATACCTTTCAATATGTACATAAAACAATATGATTATGGTATCCAAGAGTAAAAGTACATTTTTTAAAATTATGCATTTATATCACTATAAGTTGCATATAGATGTCACTATAAATATACATGTTTCCTAACTTTTTTTTTTAACCATGTCCGCTCCCAATGTGGAGCATATGGACTCCTAATGGAGTTTATCTCAACAGATGTGTTTCTACGAAAACTGCTTGTTACTCAGTTGCTCAACCTCTCTTTTTCCAAAGAGAGTAGGAATAGAAGGATAGGGCTAGGACAGGACTAGTTGTTAGCTAATCGCTCTCGATACGCCCCGTTCATAGGATAGGATGGGTGGGAGGGGGGAATTCAAGACATCACATACATCCATGCCTTCGAACAGAAATTCATAAATCGATTGAAAAATCAATTTATAAAACTGTCCTTACCGGGATTTGAGCCCGGGCCCTCCGTAGCCGAAGCCAACGATGTTGACCACTCGACCACACAGGCGGCTAAAATTTATTTAAACTTTAATTAAATTTATTTAAAATTTTATATTTTTTAGAAAATAAATAAATAGAGGATTAGATACAAAGCATTTTGATTATTTCCAATAATCGTTGACGTAGTGTATGTAGTCTTGAATGAATACGTAAAAGGCATTCATTGTTTTAGTCATAGCTTGATAGTTTCAAAAATATGCTTGCTTGTGCCAATAGCTTGCAAACACCGTGTACATTATATTGCCAGATTTGTCGCCCTGTAATGGTGCGATTTTCTGACAAGACTGTCAAACTTCCTGAGTAATGGAACCACTAATGGAGAACACATTTAACCCTGGTGATACTTAGCTTAGTTGAAATTATGCAAACTTATCGATCCACTATCTTCCACACTCAAGTTTTCAGCAGCATTATACTTTCAACAACAACGATAACTTTTAATAACAACCAATTATTATCAGTACATTAAACTATCTAATATAAAACAAGATGTCTAATAACTTATTTAGCTTATAAAGATCTGCGCTAAGAGTATAAAAAAAATGAACCAATTCTTAGCAAATTATTTTGTGGGTGATTAAATTAAATTTAATTGAATGAAATTAAATTAAATTAAATTGTGAGTGGTTTATTTACTTACACTAAAATTATGTTTACTTTTTTATTAAGTACTAGCCGGTACCCGGCAAGCGTTGCAATGCCACTCGAAGAAAGAAAGTGTTTGCGTTTTAATTGTGTTTATTGAAGTGCATGCATTATTTTTCTGTCTGTTTGACGTTTGCTGCCGATTGTCTATGATACAACACACGCGCCACCTACTGTTATTTAATTGTACTATAATCTTCGCGCAAGTGCAAGCATACGTTGTCAAAATAAACTGTATGGCAGTCATACAAACATTGTTTTTATATATAAGACCTATAACCTTCCCGGAAGTGCAAGCAAAAAGTTTGTCAAAGTTTTATTGCAATTGGATGAGCGGTGTGGCAACGCATCAAGTACGAACAAACAAACATTCATTTCCATAACTTTCCATTTTTTTGGATTTGTTCCATTCTCTAATCATGATGGTGTGATTTTTATTTCGTACGTCTTTTTTCGTATTGAAATTATTGTTCTATGATTACCGTTTCTAAATGGATGAACCTTACTAAAAAAATACCTTAATCAAATTATTAAATAAATATAAATAGTAAAAAACATAAATGAATGTTATTGTATTCTTACTATTAATAATCTGTAGTTTATGGAAACCTTAAAATTATGAATTGTTTTTTGTTGTATAAATAAAATAGGAAAATTCACTGCCCGGCTTCGTCTGGTTGTATTGAATTTACAAACGTAGATACTGGAATATAAATATGTGTGTCTACGTTATTATGGCGCTATTTTGTTCTAGCTTATGTTGTGATGAAAATTGAATGTTACATGACTATAATTTACAAAGATGATTGTTAAAAGTAACACAGTTGATCTAATAATGATAGCCAGAGTATGTGTAAATTTCACGTCGCTACAGTTCACCGTTTGGTAGAGCTCTTGTGACAGGCAAGCATGTGCATTTTCTGTTTTATAGTTAAAATGTTAATTTGCATTCATTGAAGTCGTTGATTTTGTCCTCATAACAAAAAAAAAACAAAACAAAATCTGATCCGCGGGAAAATAGTTTATTATATGCACGTCAGATTAATTATTCTGTAGGCATTTATTCTTACTATTTAAAACAGGTAATAATTTATGACAATTCTGGTTATTCATTATAATTAATATTAAATATTTATTTTTACATACAGTATTCATTAAGTGTATCTTGCTAAGTTTGGAAAAAAATATGATACATTTATGAAAATTTTCAGATATAAAATTTTACTTTGACTGAAGACTCACGTCAGTAGATTTGGTTTTAGTGGGGTTTAAACGTTCCATATTGCTTGCGTCTCCCGTTGGACTGCGTCTTCCAGAATCTTCCAGGCGACACTGCACTTTACTTTGTGAACGGCATTTTATGTAGAAATTCTTATTTCGAGACGATATTACGGCCCAAGCGAACATATGGCAGGAAATTTCAGATTCTACACACAAAGCCAGAGATATTTTTGAATACTTACTTGTGACTAAATCTTTCGCTCAACACAAGTAAGGATAAAATTTCTGATGATATTTTCTGGAAAAACTCATACGAGAATTTTCGCATATTTAACATTGACTTTATTAAATTTACGTATCTTAATACATATATTTTTTTCGAAACCTAATAAAGATTAATATTAATTAAGACATGTGGTTTTTGAGAGATATGTGTTATTGGTATAAAACCAGTGTTAGATGATGGGTTTTTTTCTCATTCCAAGTTATCTACATAATTATATAAGTTCATGGACACGGAAACATGCTGTTAACATGACATTTCCCAAAAATTACAGTTGCATTTTAATATTAATTAGACGTGTATGTTCTATAATTGTAACATTTTAGATTTTGATTGGATATATCATTTATATCAACATTTTATTGGATTATGAGGAACCACAAATTATTTTTTTTTGTAACATCTAAAAATCATTATCATCGTAAAATTGTGTATTTCAAGCTGATAATGTGAGATGACTCTTCTATTCGCTTCAAATAATTCAGAGTACCAAAAAAGCAGCAGCATTATCTTTTTAAATTGTTCCGTTATCTCAGGTATACACCTGAGTAGCATTCATTCGTCCCCTCAGCTAAACGAAACCAATCTTTGATACCGTCCCCAAATCCGAATAACCCTAAGGGTCAAAAGCTAAATAAAAAAGAGAACAGTTTTGTAATTGATATATCATTCGAGCAATGACAGATTTTTACAATTTCGGAGCTGACACAATGGGACTATTTTTAAAAAATCCACTACTAATTTCAACCTTTAAACCTTAAAGATCATCACGAAAAGATAGTATACTCAAACTTTAGCTAATTGTAATCTTATGATTACATTGACTCATTATATTATATAAATAATAATAATCTTTAATCAAAATAGATTATACTAATTGAAAATTGTAAATTAAATGTTTCATAAATCTTGTTAAAAGTTAATCTAAGATTAAATGATGATCAGGTCAGATTATATGAATAAATTTGAGTGTTGTAAAAGTGTTTATCTTTTAAATATTTTACTTACAGCGCCTATTTGCAAATTTTCGATGAAATTAAAATAAACTTTTCTTTTCTATTTCTTTTAATATCCATTAAACGATAAACGAATGACGTGTCGTACAAAAGTTAGGCAACAAAATAACTTGTTAATAAAATAATTAATTCTTTTAACGGAAGATAATATTACATTTAAATCATTAAATGTTGTTTTTTACATATATTTCGTCTGCATTTTACATCACAGGAGTACTCAAGCGTACATTCATAAAATGTATACAATATACGTCAAAACGTTATGATTATTATTTTTAATTAAGTAGCTTAAAGTCTACAAAATATATTGGTGGAATATGTTTATTAATTAATAATATATATAGAAAAATATTTCTGAATAATTGTTATGCTTGGCAATAATGTACTTGATTAAAAATGCGTATCACATATCGGGTTTCCAATCGGGATAGAATTAAATCCCCTGCACAGAATCCCGGTCGATTACGAAGAATTACGAAAAAAATCACCGACTAATGTTACCCCACATTTTTACGAATTATTTTAATCGTACAAAATTATTCATTCAGTAATAAAAGGCAAATATTCACTGTAAGACAGACCCAACTCATTAGTCTCACTTTCTGTACGGGGAAGAGTTTCCAGGAACCGCCTTAAAAATAATTGCCAACCCTACACGTGAAACTAAACGATAATTATTATTATTTGCTTTAGAAAAATTATCATAATATCTTTTGATTTTTCTTGAAAAAAGATACCCTTCCCTTATTCTGATGAAATTTCGTCACCATTGCAAAGATATTGTTATCTTATCGCCATTAGCAATAGTCTATTTTAATACATAACTATATTTCGCAAATACATACGGATAGAAATTATACATTATTCATTAATTTTATCAGAACTGATAACAATTTTGTTCTAAAATAAACAATCATTTTTTTTACAATCAGTTACGAATAATGAACAAACAAGATCAAAATAAAGTGACAAAACATAATTAACTGTATTAATTGTCAATATATGATTATTAAGCATGGCTAATTTTAATACAATATGCTTAATCTTGTTTTGAATGCATTTTTCGTCTACAATTTTTAAAGACAAACTTTTAACGCATCTTGTGATCAAAAACACCTCACTTTTAGTGAATTATAAATAAGTGTTTGTTTTAATATCACATATTGACTGTCAATTGTTTGTGGAAAGGCATTCCAGTAATAAAAATAAATGACAACACTATTTGTTCGATAATTGAAAAATCGTGTTAAAGCAGCTATTGATACACCACACAGCTAATTACCAAAATTACGAACAACGCTTTCTTCTTAGTAAATTGTTACATAAAGTTAAATATAAAAATTGATAATGAATGATCGAAAAATGTCCGCAGAATGCGTTGACCATATTCAGTGATAGTACGCATATAGTCTACAGCGATTATAGTTTGTGGTGATAATCAACGAATCTTATCTAATTTTTGGAATTGGTGATTAGATGGTTCGCAGATGTGGAGAGGAAAGGACGCCAGAAAAAGGCGCGGCGCCACATCTTCGGCGCCAAGTCGTTGTAACGACGCTACATAAATGACGTCGCGGGCTACCGCAACGCACGCTAGCCAGCCTCCAAAACGCCACACAAAAGCTCGTGTGACGTAGTCTCGGCAGCGAAAGTTTTATTATGACTCTTCACACAAGCCATACTTCAATATATATTTTAATTTTCCTCTTTCTTTATTTACGTAAAAAACGGAAAGTATCTTCTAATATTTCTGACACACTTGTTACAAAAATTGACTATTTTAATTTGTCAATGATTGCGTTTCATTTTGTAATTCATAATAAATAAATTAACATTGAAAATTTTAGTATTTCCTAAAATAGTACATATAACTAAACGAAACGATTTTCAAATGTAATATGTATTTATTTGTCGGTTCAGTGAAATATAAATAAACCTATTAGTATGTATACAATTCTAGAAGTTGCTTATAATAAAGGATCCCGCTTATACCGCAGTAAATGCATACAAACTATTTTTTTGTGTAAAATGATTATTTATGAACCAAATAATTACAACACAATATATTGTTTATATTATTTAGACATTACTAGAACTGGTTTTGCACATGTAGTTATCACTTGATATTGAAATTAAATTTGCTGGTCGCAGTCGTTTTACGACTTAAATGCTCTTCAAATACTCAATGTTTTCATACCATTTGTAAACGAACATTTCAAATATAAAAAATGTGTAGATTTAAAATTTTTAAAATTTAAAAAAAAACTTCAAGTGTATTGTTTTTCATATAAATAATTGATATCAATTTCATAGATACCACATAAATAAATCCTGTAAATTATTTTTACATTTATGTTTTTTTTTTATTTGGGCCCTGATATAAATTAGCATTATTCGCGGAAGAAGATATTATAGTTAAGTTCTGTGATATACTTAGATTTTGTATTATATTTGCCCAACTACACTTTCCAGGACAGATGTTGCTCTAAAATAATTTATTTTTATTAAGTTGATCAACGTGTTTTTTAGAAAGATTAGGGATAGAAAGATGATGCTAGCAAAAGGCTAGAAGTTAAAAAATCACTATTGCTAACCCCGTTTTTTAGTAGGTGATAAATTGAAGACTCTTTTTAGACATCACGTCCATGGAAGACTTCGAACGCAAATCCATAAATTGGTTGAAAAATAATAGTCTTCGTATCAGGACTTTGGCCCGTGGACACTGCTGTTGAAGAAGACAAAGCTGATTAATCAGTTACAGGCTATTTCAGAATAACAATTCTAAAAACAAGTCACCTTGTTTTGTAATATTGAACCTTTCGTAGATAGAGCAATACAGACGGAAGCTTTTAAAAAGCAATTACGACAGCTATTACATTGTTTGCGTTGCGACATGCGATGCCAGTCATGTCTGACGGCCACCGTGAGAATAATGTGTCATTATGAGTATTATGACGTCCCATTAAAAACAAAAATTTAAAACGAAAACCTCCACAGCTGAATTGAGATGACAAAAGATATCATTTATATTAAAAACAACAGTGCGTTTTCGAAAAACGCACAGTCATCGTTTTATATTATTTTCACGATTATTAATTGTATTATTTATCATGCGTGCTTAGAAGAGATCTAAATTTGACGGAAGTTTATTTTTAGACAAGGAACATATTTGTTTATCCTGTTTTATTAAATACTATTTTTTTAAACATTTAATAAATCATTCAATATCACGTACGTGTTTAGCCACTTCTGATGCTTTAATTGTCAATTCGTAGTGGGAAGGTTTGATATTTTAAAAAATGAAACACACTTAATTGTTTAAGATTTCGACTGAAGGTGGAATTTCAATATTAAATTTGAATCGTTCAAATTATGTGCATTCACACAAGTTTTTTCACTAACGACCTGGGTTTCGCCTTTCAGCATCTTCAGGCAATCAAGTGCACGAATGAACTTGAACAGTGAATAAATGTATCGCGTTTATATAAGAAATAAATATATCACTACGCTTAAAGCCATTGCAGACGAAATGGATTAAGCCCATGGGAATGCTTACAGATTTGAATGGTGAGTAATTTCAAGAATCATATTTAAAAATAATGAAATTAACATAAGCAGTGCGTGTAAAAAGAAACAAAACAAATTTACTGACACACATTTGAGTTGCTTATTTTAACGAACATCTTATGTTATCAACTTAATTAAAAATGCATTAGTATTGTAATTAAGTCGTTCATATCTATGACACATGACAAAGCTCATATCTTATCTATAAAAAATATTCTCATGTGATTTAAAAATAATATTAAAAACAATAATACACATCTGAGGGGAAATTCGTTTTTGTTACTAACCACTTTTGCTTGTAATAGATACACGTTGTCGAAAAGAATAATAAAAAAGTCACGAGCCCATTTAATGAAAAGGAATCAAAATAAAATAATCTGATAGTTTAATGTTCGGTATCAAACTGCGTATATATTATGTGTGAATATAATATGTGAAGCTCTTGATAATGCTTTGCTGTATTTCAATAAAGTAATTGATTTTTTATTATTATTCCATGTCCGCTCCCAATATGGAGCATATGGACTCCTAATGGAGTTTATCTCAACAGATTTTTTTCTACGAGAACTGCTTGTTACTCAGTTGCTCAACCTCTCTTTTTCCAAAGAGAGTAGGAATAGAAGGAAAGGGCAAGGACAGGACTAGTGGTTAGCTAATCGCTCTCTATACGCCCCGTTCATAGGATAGGATGGGTAGGAGGGGGGAATTCAAGACATCACATACATCCATGCCTTTGAACAGAAATTCATAAATCAATTGAAAAATCAATTTATAAAACTGCCCGTACCGGGATTCGAACCCGTGCCCTCCGTAGCGGTAGCCAACGATGTTGACCACTCGACCACACAGGCGGCAAAATTTTATTTGGTGGGCTTAATTAAGTATCCTTGTCTGCTGTAGTACCCTTTTAAATCTTCGCATTGGCTGAAGGAGGTCCAGACTATATTTTAATTTGCAATACCAAAAATAAATAAATGTGAAAGCTGTAAGTATGAACGATACTCAATAGCTGAAACAAATAATACATATGATACAAATTTCTACAAATATTTTTCTTTGACCCGCTTGTTGATTTTATTTGGCTAATTCTTAATACCATTTACAAGGCGTGTAACGAATTTTGTCACATGTTTCACCTCTTTGAGAAAAACTATATATATTTTATATAAAGTGATAATAATTTTAATAAAAATAAAATAATTTTAATAAAAATGTTGAAATATTCTATTTGTAAAAAAAAATAATGCGTTGGAATTGTGGACAATGTACATCTTAAGAGTTTTTGAAAATGAATACAATTATTAACAGAAATGAAGCAATAGACAAAGCTTTTTAAATATCTCCCTGCTCACAATGGTTCAATTTAATTCCATTGATATTAACCCGTCCTCAATAAGTAATAATTTAAAGTTATTTTTTTTCGATGAATTCGGCGGTGACTTTGTGGAAGTTAATTTTAATATAAAATAACTTAGATTACGTGAAATACGTGGAATAATCTAAGTTATTTTATATTAAAGTTAGTTGAGTAGGTACAATAAGTGTTTGTTTCTGCTCCCACCCTGCGCCCTATAGAAAGGAAAAACCTCAACCTAAATGGTGTAATTTAATAATTTTAGACTTAGTTTCTTCGTAAATGACTTTACGATAGTTTATTTAAAAATGCTTTTTTTAAGAAGCAAAACACGTGTCACATTTTGTGTACGAGTCACGACCTGTAGAATAACAAAGTTATAAAAATTTATTTTATATTAATAATGAATTTACCGCTGAATCCATTGATAATATCCTAGCTTAAGTTGAATTTACCTTTTTTTATTTTGTATTGTGACACACAACAAATTCAATGAGTAATGAGTTTTTTTCCCTGTAATTTGTGGTAAATTATAAAACACTAAAAATATAACGATTCGGTAAAAAAATATTTGTTGCTGTCATGACAATTAATGACTATCGACTAATTACCAACGAATAGGTATTAACAATTGAAATCAAAAGCGCTTCTGGAATATGAAATAACACCAATCCCTAATTCACGGTTGAGTGCTCAATCAATTACTCATCTTTTGCTCGGGCATGCCAGTTATTATTTCTTTACACTAGACTAGAGACGTAATTCATAAATCATTATGGGATTATAATGAAGATTTTTAAGCGTGAGCACGGCACGGCTATGGTATTTTTTAACAGTTTGATCGGAATTATCTATTATTGGTAGTGCATGTATGGAACTATGGTTATTTACTAAACAAATAATCCAACTAGCAAAGTACTTTAAACGGTAATTCAGTTCATTCTTAGATAAGAATTCTAAAAATATTAATTAATATAATTGAAACAAACGAAGCACTGATGATAAGAAATGAGGATAGAGTTGGCAGATGACAAGTATGTAGTTCGGTCTTTCTTAGCCTTTATAAATAACGCGAAGAGATTGAAAACATCAGATGAATCCATGTCTTCACACAATGCCACAAATCGATTGAAAATCAGTGGATGAACGTGTCCATACAGAAATTTGAAACTTTTAGAGTCTTTAATTTTACTGTCAATACTTGGTGTATAGGCATTGTGTTAAGAAAAAACACAATACTCCTTTGTTCTTAATTTCCACTCTAATTTATCAAGATCAGGACCGGATTCGCTCATGGCAAGCATTGTCAACTGATAAGAAATAAAATTGAACAGTGCTATTTATAAATAAACAAATTGAAATGAAAAGGTGTAATAAACAATTTACATTGAAAAGAATTTACATATTACAGTAGAAATTATCAATAAGTGACACTAAAATCACACAAATTAATATGTTTAACACCTCTAACCTTTTATCAGTTGACAATGCTCACCATGAGCGAAACCACCATGTGGAAATTAAGTACAAATGAATAATGTGTTTTTTCTTAATAGGAATTTGAAACTTTAACCGTGAAATCAAGAATGGCAATAGCCTTTACCATCAAGTGTTTACTCCAGGGCCAGTATTTGGGCGATTTTTGATGAAGATATGCATTGTTATTTCACTTCAAACTGATAATATATCGCTAGATCAATGTAACAGTAGGACAATTGGCCCTAAACATATTTTGAACAATGAAAGCAGTTGTCCGCAATATAATATTATAATGATGGAATTAATGCAATGGAACGTTACACTTTAGTTTTATTAGAAACGAATATTATCTTATCTTATAGAGACACTCAATATACAAAGTATAAATAGTGAAGTAACACAAAACAAAATAATTAATACACAAATATTATATTGTTTTTAATTTGATTGATAGACCATGGTATCTTTTTCCTGGTACAGTCGATCCCCTATAGCGTGGAAATTGGGAATTCGCTCTAAGAATAACGCGTTATAAGAGACTAGTCACCCATACAAAAAAATAAGGCTAGATGCTTTCATTTGTGCGGCCTTATGCGAATTGAGATAAATGAATGTGGCCTTTAGAAACGAAAAGGTTCCCCACCCCTGCCCTAAGCTGTCATTTTCTCGAAACTGTTTTTTTTCAGATTATCCCAATGCTGCATTAATTGATTAAATGTTTATTGAAATGTCATATTATTACCTCAATAATAACCAATACAAGAATATATCTGAGATTTTTTTACCGATCTTTACCAGTTTTCTGAAAGCCAGGACCACTGTTATTAGCAGCACAGCATTACTGTATTTCGGGACGCCATACTCTCTTGCCTTCTCGATTCTAAGATGTATTTATTATCGTCAGATAACGGATGGGGAATGCAGTTGGCATTCTGGTGCCGCAAGCTATCGACGAATTCTCTACTCGACAAATACCTTCTCATTCCGGAGAAATTTATGTTGACGCTGTGTCAACTTTGTGACAATGTCTTTGAAAGTAGCACCCGAACCAGCGTGAAATTTTATAATATCTATCCCAGATTATTTACCTAATAAATCGTTAAACACAAGAAAATTTCCGTACACCGTCCCCTTCAGCCTACGCTATTCATTATTTTGCATACTTACAATGTAATATTCTTCTGCTTGTTCAACGTGACCCCCGTGGCGATTTACGATGTAAAATTAATTCAAATGAGTATCGACATAGAATTGATAAAATTTGAATATCACTTTTAGGTTGTTCACTGTCAATACTTGGTGGAAAGGCATTATATTAATAAAAACAATATTCTAATAAAAATAATAAAATATTTTTAGTACTTTTTCCACTTGAAATTTATTTGATTAGGACCGGTTTCACTCCTCGCGAGCATTATCAACTGATAAGAAAAATAAATTAAACAGTGCTATTTATACAAGTTCAATTGAAATAAAAAGGTGTAAGCAACTAACAATGAAAAGGATTTACAAATTACATTATAATTACACAAAATTAAAATGCTTAACACCTATAACATACAAAAAAATATATATATATTTGTACTTCATTCAACTTATCAACTGATAAGAAATATATAAACAGTGCTATTTATACAAATTTAAATTGAAATAAAAGGTATTAATAGTTGCTTACACAATAGTTGTTGATAATGCTCGCAATGAGCGAAACCGGTCCTGACGTAATTAATAAAGTGGAACAAAGCACAAAGAAATATTTTTTTTATTAATAAATTTGAATATACTCCAAAATAGCACTGTTAAAAATATCACTGAAAGGATTAAGTGTAAATTTTTAAAGAAAAAAACACAATATTCTTTTTTAATTAATTTCCACTTTTTATTTATCAAGATCAGGACTGGTTTGGCTAATGGCGAGCATTTTCAACTGACAATGAGAATACTTTTTTTTTCATATTTATACATTAAATTCTGGAGCTGGTGGAGCCGAGCTCCAATTTCCCTTTCAACTGGTGTACATATTTTGATGTTGCTTTTCCCGCGTAGCGTCCTGGGTTTACCTGGGCTTGGGCGGGTGCGTGGTCTTTGGTTTATGTTGTGTTTTTGTGGTGGTATTAGTTCTCATTCGAAGGCATTGCAGGTGACACTGGTGGTTAATTCAGTAACCTCGAGCTGCAATTAATTGGGGTTAGGCTTATCCGATCAGTTAACATTTTTTTTGACCTATGTTTTTTTTTTAATAATTATTATTTTAATATTTTGCCCTCTTTTTTTTTGTTATTTACCCTCGAGAGGAGGTGAAACCAACAGTGTCTGCGGCGGTCGTTCAAGTTTTGGAGATCGGTGTTTTAGCATATGCAACCAAACATGTGAATGTGGAGGATCAGGGGGGGGGGGGAACACAATATCACAGTGCTATTTATACAGAACAGTATAAAATATTTATAAATATGATAAAATTTAAATCTTTATTATGATGTAATTATAGTTAACTAGCTGTAAGCCCGTTGTCCTCAACGGGGGGATTTTTGTTTCATTTTTAAGTAGTCAGAAAATTTACTGGCATGAAAAATAAATTATAAACTTATATATTGAATAAGTCAAAAAATCTAAACGTAATTATTTCTCTAAATGGATTTTTTTAGGAATACAGCCAGTTCTCTTGAAGAACTAAAATACACCGGGACTGCAATACAAAATATGCAAATAGCGGATATAATAAAATATATTCATAAAAATCTTAATTGAGCTGCCCTGCTGAGCTGCTATATCCAATATCCATCTGTCTTAACGTCATCTAAAAGGCAAAATCGCGACCATACAAACAAACGTACCTTATCGACTATTAATATATAGATTTAATGCATTTGATTCATATTTTGTATCTTCATCTGTAAATTTCTTTTATTACCAATTTTTTTGTTACTCCCTTGGATCAGATGCGTGGGAATAAATTTTATACATTGCAAACATGAATGCTGTGGAACAGAAATCAATTTTCCGATTGAAAAATGAAACTGTCTCTACTGAATTCAAACACGTAAGTACTGAACCAACGGCGTTGATCACTAGACCACAAACTCAATAAAATAAATATAGATGGGAGAAAAAATGAAAAAATTGAATGACATTAACCACTTGAATACCAAGCGGACACAGGTGTCCGGAACATATACAAGCGAACACGGATGTCCAAGACATTTAAAAAATCAAATACTTCGTATTCTAATAGAATATAAACAATATTTTGATGAATATGTGTAGTGCCATTTATACTGTGTCAATATAGGTTTTTAAAATATCGAATTTGAGTGTATATTAGGCGAAAATATTTTTCTCAAAAACACGCAGTATCTCTGGGACATATTAATGATTTATTTGCGCGGTATTCAAACGGTTAAGTTCGTTAACTAAAAGTTACCAAATACTTGTCAGCGTATCAATGATATATTGACCGAAACAAGCCTCTCTTCTATTGCTACAATTTTCTGATTTCTACACGATTAAAGATCAAAGAAAGTGAATGCAAGATACCTAATCATTTTATCTATAAGTTATCAATAAAAACAGACATTATAAATAGTTATTAATGTCGGCTTAGGCTGAGCGGAATGCAGTTGGCTTGTTTCTATATTTGCATAACAGCCTTTTACTTTATACGATAATTATTTTTAACATAAAAACTCCAACACGTTATTAAATTATGGTTTATTCTTAGTTTATGATATAAAATTTTTCGAGAATGTAAAATACAAGAAATACATTTTTCGGTACGCAAAATAGTTATATTTTAATTTCATTGAATTGGGGGATGCAATACCGGTATTTCTGTATATAATTGAACTTGTACCAATGCACGTATACTCGAATATGTTGTATGTATTGCAAATATTTTGAAAAATCATTTGAGCTTTGTTTTGATACGTGTTTCGCCTCTTTGAGAAGCATCTTCATAATATCGCAACGTTTACGAATAAACTAAAAGTTAATTCAAATCTTTTGCTATAAATTACTAAATAAAAGTCGGGGGTTATCATTTTCTACTGGACGCAGGAAGGGGGTGAGATACGAACTTTTATAGTACTAATTATAAACTAATTACTTACGTTATGTGTCAAAAAAAATAATATTACCCTCGTACTACATTACATTTCTTCTTTCAAACTTGTAAACTGATTTTTTTTATTAAATAACGTTCTCTGATTGAAGTACGTGAATATTGTGAGTAGGTTTCATAATTTCAATAGTAGCTTAATGATCCCTAATATAGCTATATAGACAGCCGAATACTGACAGCATAATTTCAACCATAAAATCTTAAAAGCGGTAATGTTCTTATAAAAATTTTACGGCCTCAAAAACCATTTGAGTGCTGTGGTTAATGTAAAAAGAAAAGATATAAGAACATATTCCCTTTGGAAATATTTATAATAGCGTTAATAAATATCTTACTTGAAATCATTTCTTGTTCGTTATACATTCTTTTACCGTCAGCGGACACGATAAAGCATAAAATATCGTCTATTTCATTATGACTGCAGGTTGTTTGTGTAAAAGTTTGGGTATTATTTTATGACTTACTATTTATCATACATTTCCTTGGCATAGTATTTGAAGATCGCAATTTACAAAAAATACTACAATGAGAATGATTAAACTTTCATTTTTTTTTTTAAATATTATTTTTTATCTTACTTTTAGTTAAATATGTCATAACCACAGATGTAAACTGACGAGGAAAATTCAAAATATTATTAAATCACAACGGCTAATTGACATAGTCATAAAGATTATTTCACACACATTTTCATATTAAAAAAATATTCTTGATTTTGGTCAAATATCATTATAAAACATTTTCTTATATGACATAAATTTTCGACAGTTTTTTAAGAATATAAACATTGATTTTTAGTCGATCAAAAACATCTCATTTTGCATTTGCAATATGAGATGTTTTGGAATTCCATTCCATTCCATTGATATATTTTTTTGTACTATTTCCACATTATTTATTTTAAATCACGACCGATTTCGCTACTCGTGATAATTATTATTTTACCAAAGCGTTTTTTTTTAATTTAATACCTTTCCACCAAAAATTGACAGTGATACCCTTAAAGAGACTTAGTAGTTTTATAAGCATGTTATGATAAAGATTATTTCCTATTTTGCAACTATTTTGTACGTAGGATGTCCAATAGTTTTTTTTATCCATTTTACTTGCACTAGGTCACTTTCCTTTTTATGACGATTGACGACAAAGATTATAATATTTTAAAAACATTTTTCTTTAATTTTCAAAAAATCATTTGATTTTATAAATTGATTATTTTGACTGCAGAAAGCAATCTTTCATTTTCGCTGAAATCTATTACCGATAAAAAAAATATTTACTTACCACACCCAAACAACACATAGAGACAAACATATGTTTTGCTCAACAGAAAAATCTTTCACATAAATTGTTTTTATCTATATGTAGTATATATTAAGCTTCAGTTTATCGGAAAAATTGTTACGTAAAATAAATTGCGTTGTTATATTTCATAGATAAGAATGGGCATATCTATAAAATATACGATATTGTATTATCCAGATGCAACGACTTTAGATATTTATGATAATTGTATTACTTTAATTTATGATAGGAAAAAAACTGTAATAACACATTTTCTTTCAAACATTTTCTCTACTTAATCATAAACTTGTTCGAAAATTTTGAGATTGGCTACGTAACAAATTAAACTTTGGATTTTTCTCGAAGATCTATATGAATTTAATAAGTTTTATTTTAGTTTTAACATGTTGTATCACACTCCCTTTCATTTGATTTTTTCCAATAAATCATTTCTAACTAAATTAAATTATTTTTTGGTTTTAATTATCAAAGTAACAGAAGAGCAACAAAGTGTTTATAGGATATTTGACCTTGTTACTTGTTAAAAAAAATGCTTCATTGTTTTGTAGGTAAAAGGTGGTTGCAGTTCTCAAAGTCCTTCTTAGAAAAAAATATCTAGTAAATACAGATATAATCACACTAGAAAAGGGTAGAAAATACCTCTCGGGTAACATAACATATTCTATAATCAGATAAAAATATAATGGCTTTTATTGATTCCATGCAATAATCTAAATTATATTCATTCCAATCATTTTTTTTGATCTTTTATATTACAGTATATTCTAAAAATATTAATGTAAATGTTGAGTATACACTCAAGAAAATCTTTATCGTATATTTTATTTATTGATTTGGCATTTACTTGGTAGAACTCCATTTTAATAGGGTAAAAATATCAACATATTTAATTCTACAGTTTTTTTATATTTATGTGTTGATAACTATGTCAGCTTTCGCCATCATCAGAGCCACAGTTTATCGTATATCTTTTTCGAAATTAAAGATTACAGCATAGGGCATATTGTTTAAGCCTTTTAAATTTTATTCACTAAATATGTGTTGAATATTATTTCATTCCTCACACTAAAAATTCTTACCATTACAAACTTCTTTACAATTCAGTCGGCTTTTTGGTAACACGAAAATACGTTATTTGTTAATAAATACTTTTGAGACGCAAATGCATATTTGGGCATTCAAATCGGAATGTTAGTGAAGTGAAAAAAGCAATGGTCATATACGAGATTAATTTAGTCCGTTGAAATGCGTTCACTTTTATCGGCGTTTTATCTTCAGCTTCTCGTGGGAATTTTCAATGATGTGTTACTAGTCAAACGTTAGAAAATCCATTTTTTAAATTAACGTTGTAATGAAATTCTCAATGGATTTGTGTATGTGAATGGTCTAGGTCTAGGCACTGTAAAAGACATCTGGATCAGAAAATTCAATCGCATCAGATATGTATAAGAAACACTTGAAATTTTACTTATTATCAATAAGTCATAAAATTATAACACTCTTAATGATATGGACAATGATTAATAAAAGCGGAAATTCTCTTGAAAGGAAATTTAAAGTGGCACTCAAAAGTCAAAGTTTTCTTAAGGTAATGTTAACATGACCTTCTCAACGGAACTTACCGTCAATTTTATTCAATTAATAATATCGTAAAACCTCTATATAATGCTGTACAAATATAAAATTATTAAGTTCTTCATTTAAAAAAAAATCATTTTATAGCTATTTCGGCTTATGCCATCGTCAAAGCTGTTGATATGGTGAGCCAATGCAGGTTAAACATAGTTTTTTTTTGTATAAATAAATACTTTATTGTTGTAATGGACTCCGTTCAATCAATAAATTGTGAAAGGATCCGTTAAATCCGAAAGTTTGTTGTATTATAAACTAGATTTTTTCTTGTGATTTTTTTTATTTTTAAGACAAAAATGACAATGAATTGACGAGATCATTGATTTTATTTTATTTAAAAAAAAAATGGAATGTCCTCACATCATCGGTCCGCACGCTTTTAAACTGTCTCAGCGGTGTGATTACTTGCGTATCACACGCAGAACATTATTTAAGGGTGTTTTTCTATGATTTAACGATGAAAACGAAAAAGGATTTCTTTCATATTTATCTTATTGAGTGATACAATTACTCGTATTGTAAACGAAATAGGTAGAAATATTTGATTTTATAACATGGCTGACCATTTAAATCTCAGTAAGTGTATACAGTAGTGGCATTTAAAGATAAAAATGAAAATGAGAGTAAAGCCATAAAATTCAATGTAAGACCCATTTCTTTGGCATTTAAAACTAAATTTTTTGGTATGCATGTGTCGTTATCAAACTGCATCGGGACGATTACACATCGACAGGTGTATGTGCAGTAGTAGAAAAAAATCAACAATTTTTAAATACTTTCATTTTTTATTGCCGCATATCTTATAATTTGTTATTACTCCCATAAAAATCAGTTGTAAAATTGACAGAAGCACATTAATTTTAAACATTTCCGTTTCGATAAAGTTTATTGGCAGTCAATAGTTTAATTCAAATTTATTATATGCGATTCAAATTGTACTGCCATATTGATAGGCTTGTTTTCAACGCACACTTTTTCATTGCATTTTCTACCGCATAACTAGATAAATAAGTTACTACATTAGATGATTTTTTTACATCAAATTGCTCAAAAATAATATTTATAATTTTAAAATTTTCATCTTAACAACTTTAACTTATATACCTACATACATTTAAAATTATTTGTTAATTCATGTAAAAAACTCCATACAGTCTATGCATATTTATTTCTTTGAATCTTTGCTTGTTTTCACTTCCTGATAGAATTAAGTCCTAATACAATATGATGTAAAATAAGTGCAACTAATCGATTTTTATTGTGTTTTCATTTTAAACAATATATTTAGTACCATTCTAGTTAGACGTTCTCTGTTTATTAGTATAACCCGAGTGTAAACTACTGACTCCTTCTAATATGCAATGAAAAATACGCTAAAGTCAAATAAACATTTTTCTAAATATTTACTAATTATATTACATAGGATTTTTGGTTTTATTTGTTAAATTTAACCATCCAAACATCTAACCAATTCCCTGTCCAGTGAACGAAAAGAAAATCCTGTTAAAAATAACCGCGATCTTTTTTCGTCTCCAGAAAATTTCTATCATTTTGCGTCTTCTTTTGGGAAAAACGTTTACCTTCTCTGTATCCCACCATTTAATTTATACTTTTAATGTAAAGCAATTATTATTAACGCCATTTAATTAACCGCTTATTATTTATATATTATTCCGATTATCTTTATTGTTTGTTTTTTTTTCAGATATAAATGTCCCAAACTGTATTATTGAAATCTTCAATAATAGAGTTTATTTTATTTTACCATAGTAAAATAAAAAAAAAACAATGAAAGAAAAAAAAAACTATTTTACAACTATCAAACGATGTTATTCGACTCTTAGCAGATTTGAAGCATATGGTATATAAAATTAGCTGACTTATGATACTTAAAAAATGTCACAGGAATTTCATAAATTATTTTATGATTCGTAGAACGAAATGTAGATTTGGATTATATTTACTGAATTTTATCAATATCTCCTAGTTTGCGCACTATTTTCATTCAAAATTTCCTCATTTTTAATTCCATAATCAGCAAAGTAATATTTCCCGTATCGACTTATTCTAAATAATATTATATTAATAAATGTAAAATTAAATATGAGAACTTACTTACACACTTACTTAATTTGTTACTGTACTTGTTGTGTTACAAATTTTGACACATGCTTCGCCTCTTAGATCCAAGAAGCATCATTAGACAAAATGTCACAATGCTTACGAATAGATTTGAAATTGATTCCAATTATATTGTTGTATAATTTAAGATTTCGATTGAAGGTGCTTGGTGGAATTTCAATATTAAATTATGTACATTCTCACAGATTTTGTCACTAACGAACCGGGTTTCGCCTGTCGGCATCTTCAGGCGTTCAAGTGAACGGATGAACTTGAGTCAGTTCAAGTTCATCCGTGCACTTGAACGCCTGAAGATGCCGAAAGGCGAAACCCGGGTCGTTAGTGACAAAATCTATTGTTGTAATTTTTTATCTATGTCCGTTCCCAATGTAGAGCATATGGTCTTCTAGTGAAGGTATCTCGAAATAAGTTTTTGTACTAGAACTGTTACTGATCTTCTCTATTTTTTTAAGAGAGTAGGGGATAAAAATGATACGACTAGGATAAGACTAGTGGATTGGAATGGTGGGGTATAATCTTTAAATATCACAAACATTCACGACTTTGAACGGAAATCGATTGAAAAAGTGCTGTTCGTACTGGGATTTTAACCCATATGGTCCAGCATGAAAGCCGAAGACGTTGACCACTGTGCCATGGACCCGACATTATAAATTACGTAACGATTTTTCCTTTCATATAGGACGTAGGGAGGGGCACGATAGTAATATTCACCGTACTAATAACGTATAAAAGAGTAATCTCCAAAGGAAGTAAATTCAATAATTTTAAGCATAACATTAGCATCATATTGTACTTAATTTGTGTTAGGACATGGGTATTAAAATTTCTTTAGAATAAAGATTTAACGTTGGAATTGTTTCTTCACATTTTAATTTTTAATTATTGTGAATCACCGTTTAAATTTGATACCAGAAGTAACCTTAATATCTTATATTGAATTCCATTTTAAAGATGAAAGGAATTGTGAAAAGTATCCAATCTGAGGAGTCACGAGCTGCCTGGAGCGATATGACGTATGACACTAATAAGCCGTTATTATATGGAGCCCATCTATGGAGGATTGATGTGATGGTGCCATGTCCCGTCACTGCTTCGTCTGCTTGATTTCCCTCCTTAATTGAAGGCTATTGAACCTGACGACTATTGGTAGGATGAATCATTACGAATCATTATAGAATATATGGGTACTTAAATGTTCCACTCTTTAAAATAAAGTAAAGGTTTATTATACGCAATTAGGGATTTTAATACCAAAGAATAGAACAAAACCGGTCTTTTCGTATTACAAATTAATATAATTTAAAAGCAAAATATATTTGGATTTCAATACGAGACGAGTAAACCAAAATTGATATTTCATATAACATACTGTCATTAAAAATATATCATTAATGAGTGATTATCATAAATATCACACAATTAAAAAAAATAGTAATACATCTTTGAAAGGCTCATCGATTCTGAAATCTGTCAAACCTGACAAAGCTATTAACTATATTGAATTGACATTTACTTGGTAGAACTCCATTGTAATAATGTGAAAATAAAAAAAAAAGTATTTTAATTCTACAAATATTTTTTATACAGTTGATCGACGTCAGAACTAGTCATATATATATCTGTAGCTATCGACTATATAAAAAATAATATTTGTAGAAATAAAATACTTTGCTAGTGTTTCACCTCATTAAAACTCTTAACAGATATAAATTAAAATAGGTGAAAAAACTAATGATTTTTCGAACGCATAACGAATTCTAAGTAATCTTTGTTAAGAGCTTTATTTACTACAGTGAGTATGATGCATCATAACTTTGGTTGAATTTCTGTCGATGTAAGTATTTCTAGCTAAGATGGGTCTTATTAAATTCAATTACAGTTAGCGCGGTACAGTAAACTATTTCAGTAAATACTTTACAGCACAGGAACAAGAAACAGAGGTCCTGGTACATAATATGATCCGATTAAACTTCCAAGGAGCAAGCAAGCAGCGCGTTACAGGAGCACGAATTTCACACACCCTACCGCGAACGCTTTGTTAGCAAAACCATGTTTATGATACTCCACCTACACGGAAGGCAGAACTATGCACACATAAACCTTTTTACGTCATAAATATGAAATTAATAACAATTGATAATAATTGTATTATAGTTAATAATAAGATATTTTATAGTATATGTTATCTTGAATTTTAATTGATAAATAAGTCGATATATTCTTTATCCTCAATTCAACTTGCGAACTATTTAAAAATAATAGAAAGAAATAAATGCTTAGGATGGAAATAAAAATTGAATTAAATTAAGGTAATATAATTATGCCGCCTGTGTGGTCGAGTGGTCAACGACCGCTTCGGTTACGGAGGTCACGGGTTTAAATCCCAGTACGGACAGTTTTATAAATAGATTTATGAATTTCTGTTCGAAGGCATGGATGTATGTCTTAAATTTCCCCCTTCCACCCTTCCTATCTTATAAACGGGGTATATCGAGAGCGATTAACTAACTTCTAGTCCTGTCCTAGCACTGTCCTTCTATTCCTACTCTCTTTGGAAAAAGAAACGTTGAGCAAATGAGTAACAAGGAGTTCTCGTAAAAACACTTCTGTTGAGTTAAACTCCATTAGGAGTTCATATGCATCACATTGAGAGCGGACATGGTAAAAATAAAATAAAAAATATATATAATTATTCTGCTCTAAAATCATTACTACCACATTATATTTTTAGCAATTTCAGCATTGCATCATCACCATAGCATAGTTCTGAATTTTTTAAAAATAGCTTTAACAATAAATGTTGAACTTAATACAAATATAACTAAATTTGATATTGAAATTCCATCAAGCACGAAATTTTTTATTACAAATATAACTATTTTCTCGTATAAAACTGTATAAAGTCTGAATTTCAGAAAAATTAATAAATGTGGGAAGTTTTGTTTTCCTTTTCAACATTTCCCAACGTTGATGCGTATGTTTCATATAGAACATAATAGTACTATGTATGTTGATGGATATTCTAAAAGTAAAAACTCCACATAACAATTAAAAGGTTCCAGATTCAAGACGAAAAATTAAATTTGACAACTCTGTTACTCCACCAGTTGTGTTACATATTGTGACACGTGTTTCACCTCTCAAGGTTAACGAATAACAAAAAATTGATTATAATTCTTGTGGAGTTGTTATCTATACACAACATCAACCACTGTGCAATATTGATTGCTCCTGACATGCTATAATTACAATTTGTCCTGTTTGCTTGCACTCAATATTGTATAGAATTTGAATGTAACAATAACCTTTCGATGGACAAAACGAATATTCACTCGATTCACTTCAGTTCCAATCGTAAGGACAATTTAATAGCTCAGTTTAACATATCAATATTTCTTTGTGTTCTGATATTTGATAGATTAAGTGATTTATTATAATACAGTTGTATAAACCATATGTTTTAAGAATAAAGTGAAACATCATTTTATAAAATTAAGTGTTTTAAGAATAATCCATAACATATATATATATATACTAATAAAAACACAATAATCCTTTGTACTTCATTCCACTTTATTTAATATGTCAGGACCGGTTTCGCTCATTACGAGCATCGTCAACTGATCGTAATGAGCGAAACCGGTCCTGACATATTAAATAAAGTGGAATGAAGTACAAAGGATTATTGTGTTTTTATTAATATAATGCCTTTCCACCAAGTATTGACAGTGAACACCCTAAAAGTGATATATATATACAGTGAAACCCCGATCTACCGTTCTCGCATTGTTCGTTTTCCCGCATGGATCGTTTATTTTTCATAGTCTCGGCCAAACACCCATAAGAACAATGTAAAAGAATTCCGCATTAATCTTTCCCCGATTTACCGTTTTCCTCGATCTATCGTTTAAATATTTTGGTCCCGTCACGAATATTATCCCGATTGACCGTTTTCGTTGAATATTTTTCATAAATAGTTTTGCCTCGCATTTCGTTTTGCGTTTTTTTCAGTGGAACCCCGATCTACCGTTCTCACTATCTTCGTTTTTTTGCATGGATCGTTTATTTTTTACTCGACCATGACCCCGTCATATCAATATTTAATAATTCCACGTTTACCATTCCTTGATTTACTGATTTCCTCGATCTGTCATCCAAATATTGTCGTCCCGCCTCAATTATTATCCCGATTGACCGGATTTGTAGAATATTTTTTTTCTCGGTCCAATTGTTTTATATTGCATTTAGTTACATAAATAAATAAGTTTTTTGAAAATTAAATATTATTTGAAAATTTCCCGCATTATTCGTTCATTTTTTACGATCCCTTGAAAAACGTAGAATCGAGGTTCCACTGTATATATAAATAAATATCAATATTTTTTGGTAAAAATCCATTATTTTACTGTAAAATTTATGTTTTTATGTGTCTCTATTGTTATTCAAACCCTCGACTCCCGCGCCAAAGCTGCAGAACAGTGTTGTTTAGCCACTGTTACAGATGTGCCAAGAATTTCACAATAATAATATACTTCCGGTATACCTATTATGTCGATAATATTCAATAATTAACAAAGACGTCTTAGCCTCATCAATATAATTAATTCTATAGGTTAATATGGTTTGGCCCATATAATAAATTATTCTTGTTTGATAATCATATATGCCCGTATTATAAATAATGATTGCTACGCACATTCCATTTGTGTGCAAAATTAATTAACCTCATTATATATTAAATTATGATGGAATCATTAAATTTCCACTTTGATAAAGTCATTGAGATACGGGTAATTAATAAGATACATACTATGAAAACTGAAGATTATAATTACAATATCAAATATTGAATTTTACAAGGATCTTAACATATCAAGACAAACCAAAGTTATGTCAAAGAACATTTTTTGATTATTTTATTTTGTATAAATAAGTTAATTAATAATCACTAGAGGTTTTTGTAACAGATGAACATTTCGTAAAACGTTTGATCATAACATATTTTTTATTGTCGTTCAAATACAAAAATTCTTACATAGATACATTCTGTAATTATATTGTTTCCCTAGAACTGATTAGTGATAGCTGGAGAAACATTCAACTCACTGCGAAAAGTCTGGGAATCACGGTTGTACTCAGTCAGAACAGAACCAAGTGCCTCCTGTCCAACGCATGCATCTTGTCGGTGCTGCTATACGGTTGTGAGTCATAGCACACTATGAAAGCAAAATTTAGCCATATTCTGTGCTTTAAAAACAGATGCATGAGGCGAATACCAGGGGAGTGGTGGTTTGATTTTGTAAGGAACATGGAGATAAGATATCGGACTTTAATCCGATGTACTAGGTGGAGTTACGGAACAATGGGATGATAAGGGAGGAAGAAAGCAAACTGGCAAGGGACAGAGAATCTTGGAGGAACCATGTAGTTTCCATATGATCCGGATATGGCTGAAAAATAATACTTCCTGTTTTCGATGGATTTAGCGGTAACTTTGCTTAGGTTCATTTTTAATATAAAATTAAATTTGATAACTTTGTTATTCCACTTGTCCACCTTCAAACATAACATCGCAATGTTTACGAATAAACATCGAATTTATTTTGTCCTTTTATACTGAACACAGGTAGGGGGTATGGTAAAGACATTAAAAATAATAATAACACGTTAATTACTTACATTAGTTACGGTAGATAGATCCCGATAAAAATAAATTCAACAAAGGTAATCCACTTTGAAGTAATCTTTGAAAGGGGATTTTGGGGACTGATTTACAATACGTTATTGTCAAGTATAAATTGACATGAATGAATTCCATCGTAAAAAGGTAAGAATATCAGATAGTTTAGTTCCAAAATATAGTTATGTTGGAATCGCGATATGTCAAAATTACTAGAACTCATGTTAACGATGAAATTATTTTGGAATCAAATACTTAACCTTATTTCAAAATGTTTAATTTAATTTAAGATTTCGACTGAAGGTGGTTGGTGAAATTTCAATATTAAATTTGAATCGTTCAAATTATGTACATTTTCACAGATTTTATCACTATAACCCGGGTTTTTTCGGAAGGACACGTCTTCAATCAGGAACAAGGGATAAAAATATTTCATCCAAATACGGACGGTCATAAGCTTTTTTAGCAGGAAATTTTGGAAATAAACAGAGCACAACTGCATCGCCTTCCGATTTTAAATGAAATATTGAATATGCCGGGGTCTCTACTCCTGTACGATATATAAATATAGTCACAAAACCTTTTCCGACAAACAAATAAATATAATTCTTAAAACCACTCACTACTCAAATCTTTGGGCATTCCCTTGAATTATCCTTTTCGCCAGCAATAGCTTTATACTCAATGAAACATTTATTTATTATATAAGCACGAACCATTCATTTACTGAGCGTCAGTTCAAGTTCATCTGTGCACTTGAACGCCTGAAGATGCCGAAAGGCGAAATCCGGGTCGTTCAAACAAAACCTGTGAAAATGTACATAATTTGAACGATTCAAAAAATAATGTTTAATTTGTTTATGAAAAGATCGCGCGATGACTTGTTTATGATTGATATATGTATTTCAAAATAAATTCAAAGCGTTGTATTTTCATTTGTCTTTTTGTTAAATAAACAAAATACATTTTCAAAATTGTTTTAACGATTTCCGGTATACACGTGCTTAGCGACGGCAGGAAATGTGCATTGAACAAACTCATTCAGTGTGTGATTCATAAAGGAATTAAAATACCGCAGTTTTGTTGTACTAAGTTTTCATTTATTATGTGTTGTGTTTGATCAAAATTTAACTACTAGCGACGATAACAACTTAGTTACTCGTTTAAAGGCTTAAAGGCATTATATATAAAAAATAAAACACATTTTCACTAATTCCACACTGTTTAATATAATATATACAATTGAATTCATCAATTTTATAAGGCAGTATTCATAGCGTAGGATGAGCTTAGCGTATCTAAGGTTTTTTTTTTACTAAAAGCGTTACTCAAGCATAAAACCAATTCTTTTGATATACGTTAACTTTCTGGTTGAAAATTTGAGATCTCGCTTTACCTATGAAATCATATTTTACGTAGACTTGATAGTTAACATTAACAATTTTCTAACCAATGAACGGAAATGACTACTTACGCAGTTCTTCCCTTTCACATGCATTTAATTATAGTTTCTCAACCTTTTTTGGCACGTGACCCTTTTTGAGTCTCATATGTTTCCGTGCCTCCCCTCCCCCTCTCCGTTACCCGTTACAAATATTTTTTTCGAGACTCGAGACAAAATTATTTCGGGAATGGGAAAAAAGTGAGAAATTGAAAGATTCCAAAACTATTTTTAACTTTTTGAAAACTTTGCTCGCTAGCAGATTTTAAAAAATCACCCAGGAATTTACGGATTTTCTAGACTGAAATAATGTGGGACATTTTTTTTAAGTCTCTCGCAAAGTTCAAACAGTTTGTTGTCGCTGACCGATTTTAAAAACCTATGAATTTATGGATTTGCCTGTGGCTCCTCAAAACTGTACTGTGAACCCCAGTTGAGAAACCCTGCATTAAACTTCACTCCCATATTGACCTATCCACTAACTTATTAGTTTAGCGTAGAAAAATACAACACCAATTAACAAAATTTGCTTGATGTACCAAAACAATGTTCCATGGTGTCGATAGATTTCCCCGAGTGTATATATACTGTTGATGCATTGATATTCTATTCAGAATTAAATTAGGCGTTTCATGATAAGGGTTCTTATTGTATAAAAATTAAAAATTACAATTTTCACTACTTATATATTAAGCTTCTTGATTCATTTATTGAATTTTAAATTTCGTCGATACAGCAGGTATATTCAGGTATCGACAACCACAAGGACATACGCATGAAATAAATATACTAATTTATTCATTTTTTATATACGTTTTGAGCATGAAAAATGTTTTCATAAAACCAACGCAAGATTTTTTTAACTTTGCTCATTTGATAATGAAGGCCGATGCTGAATGTTATTTGTAATTATTTTAACATATCAGTAATTTTGCCGCCTGTGTGGTCGAATGGTCAACGTCGTTGGCTTCGGTTACGGAGGACACGGGTTTAAATCCCGGTACGGACAGTTTTATAAATTGATTTTTCAATCGATTATGAATTTCTGTTCGAAGGCATGATGGATGTATGTGATGTCTTAAATTCCCCCCTCCCTCCCATCCCATCCTTTGAACGGGCGTATCGAGAGCTATTAGCTTACTACTAGTCCTGTCCTAGCCCTATCATTCTATCCCTACTCTCTTTGAAAAAAGAGAGGTTGAGCAACTGAGTATCAAGCAGTTCTCGTAGAAACACTTCTGTTGAGATAAACTCCATTAGGAGTCCATATGCTCCACATTGGGAGCGGACATGGTTAAAAAAAAAAAGTAATTCTGGGCTCGAATTACAAAGGGCTTATTCACAGAACCGACTTGTCAATTTTATAATTTTTCCAGAACAGTCAAAAAACTTTGATTCCTTATCTTGATCACTAAAAAGTGGAAATAAGTACAAAGAAGTATTGTGTTTTTCTTTATATTATTAAGTGGCATACACCCTATGTTAAGGGTATGCGAACTAACCTATTCATCTGCATAGCTTCATTTCATTTGTTATTTTTAACTTAGATAATAAAACTTTATATATATTTATTTAGTACGGTCATTTAAAATCATCCACTAAGTTTTGACTTAAATTAAGTATGCACTTTTAAAAAAATCTTAATTTTGCAAGATGTAAGTGATTGGAAAATTGTTATGGAATCAATGTGAAATGAAAAGTTTCATACCTCTGGGCTAAACTATTAAAAGCCCTAAGCATTCAACAATTTGTTGTTAAAATACCTTCAGAGCAAAGTTCGGTTAGTTTTTGGTTGTTTTGTATGCGTCCGCGTCGGCAGCCCCGCCTAGGCTCTGTTTGTATTCAACCCACAGCCTGTGTTGCGGCGGTGAATTTTTTAGCCTTATTTTAGACTGAACTCTTTATTGCATCCATTAAGGTAGCATCTGATTGACAAAAGGGGTAACGGGTGTACATGCACTGATCTTGATTTTTTTATTATCTTACTAAAAATATTTATATGATTCTCTCCGAATTCTTATAAATATAATAATGGCTTAGTTTCATAGTGCTACAAGTTACAACTAGAAATTAATAATCAGTACAAAATTTTGAGACATTTTAACTGAATTGTAAAAATGTGATTATTATTATTTGTCTCATCTTTTTATTGAATCATTAATCTCAATTCAATTCAAATTTATTGAAACATTGACAAAAACACTAAATGATATTTCGAGTTGTATTAATATAGAATTGAGAGACGATTGTTTAGATTTCTTTATTTCCATATGCAAAAATCTGTCTACTGAGAGAAAGCTAGTATTTTATTCTAGTTGTACTTTTGTGAATCTATAAGAGACAGGTATTTGAATATAGTGGGTAGTATAACTAAATGAGTCAAATTTTTGACTTATCGTTCTATGGAATTGGGCCATCGATATCTATTATAGGTGAATATTTATGAACAGATGAAGTGGAAAAATATTTTTACTTCATATTTTTATTTTGAAAACGTAGGACAATTTTCGCACACTTAATTATTTTCTGTTTACCGTGGGCCCGCAATATGATAGTATATTTTTTAAATAATCGTTGAATTTATAAATAAATACTTTTTTTTTTTTTTAAATAAAATTTATAAATTTTGGGTTATAAATGAGAATAAATCCAAGTTAAACTGAAATTTGGTCTAGTTTCTGTTTTATATAGTACAATGTGTATGCTATGCGAAATTAACAAGTGATGTATGTATAAATAATATTTATAATAATTAACCATGTACATTCACAACATTTAATTAACTAAAAACATGTCAAAACATCTTCGGCTCAATATCTTCATTCAGTAATTTTGCAGTTAGTACTCTTTTGGTTAACTCAACACATTTTTAAAACGATATTATTATAAAAACTTCACTATTGCAATAGCTTACTTAACACACTGTATCCAAAAAACATACCCACCATGTACTAGTAGAATATAATTTCAGTCCCGACACATAATGTGTTATGGCCACTTTTATTCCAATTTTCTTTTTTTCTTTTTTGGGTAATTTTAATACTATACTAAACTTCGATATCTTGTTTCTAAACTTTAATCTCATATACACTAACCGCTATAAGATACTTTAATCGTGTACTTAATATTAACGTATGTACGTATACGGTTGATAGTAAAATTAAATACATGTAATTATAAAGATTTTTTTATATTATTATATTTCTATGTTGATTAAGAGTGTTAATTATACCGATAAAGTATTAGGAGAATCGATATATTATTCTTATATATACTTGATGTTTTCTCGCGGTTCCTAGATTTTAAGAGCATTATCAGCATATCGTATCTTCAGATAATTCACAGCAATAGATTGTTCATAAAACTTATTCAATGGTTTACTTTATAAAGTAAACGGTATTCAGCTTTTGAAATAAACTAAAAACTATAAAATATTTCAATGGCCAAATAAAACTGTGGAGTAAATTTTGATTGAACGACTAAATATAATACTAACTGATCTGAGGAAAGAGGTATAGTGATTTACTAGTTCAAAATACGAGAATCCCACCTCCAAATTAAATGGTTTTCATATTATTATTCAAACAATTGTCATGATTTTCTTTATCTTCCTTGCGTAATTGTATTTGAAACATTGTATTATAAAACAATAAGACAAAGATTTCTCTGTTCCTATGTCAATTTGGTTAAAAATACATATCGTCAACTTAATATTAAGACATCCTAAGTTAGATATTTTTTTTATAAATGGTGTTTTTTCAACAAAATATTAACGATGAATCGTTTCAAATTGTAATAAAACCTAAGCACTCTAGAGTCTAGAGCAGGGGTGGGGAACCCTTTGAGTCCGCATGCCTAAAATCCTCATATATTATTTCTCGATTTTGTGGCGTGCTCAAGCAGTATTTTTTTTTTAACAAAATAGAAAAAATAAAAAATATTTTTTTAATGATTGTCGTTTATCTTGTGAAACATTTGAAAATGAATAAAACGGAATAAATTAATAATTCAGGGATTACTTAATCCAAATTTTAATTTTTTATACCTAATTAAATTTTTTGAACTTCGAAATCGTTCGCGTGCCATCCAAATTCTCAAACGTGCCACCTCGGGCACGCGTGCCGTTGTTTCGCCATCCTTGGTCTAGAGCAGGGGTTCCCAACCGTTTTCTACTCTAGAGCGCATTCTAAAATATCGGTAGGGTGGCGGGCACCACCTATCGACAAACTCCTTCCATAACTTTTTATTTTCCCATAATTTATTTTCTTATATTCATAATTTATTAATAAATAATAAACAAAAATGTTTCAAAATAATAAAATTATTATTCAAATTACATACACACAAAGAAACCTATTTACAAAACGTAAACAAAAAATACAAATACAAAGAAAACATGTTATAAAAAAATATAATACCAATATGTCAGTGTGATCTTTGGCATTGCATATCATTGGCCAGTGCCTCATAATTAGAAGAGTATGACGATAATCCTGTTAGCAAACAATCATATTCAGATTCTCATCGGTGAGTCGAGATCTATATCTTAATTTTATTATGTTCATGTTTGAAAACAATGATTCGCATAAATATGTCGAACCGAAAAATGATTTAATTTTATATGCCGCTTTTTTCAAAAATGGGAACTTTTCTCTGTCCACTGTATTCCAAAAGTCCTCTGATATTAAGGATTTTAGCAAAATATCATTCTTAAGGTCCAAAATTTCTAACTCTAGTTCTTCTGCCTTCCCTTGAACAAGATTTGCAATAAATGCGGCCATTTCCATTACATTTATTTGGCAAGTAAAAGGATTGATACAGAAGGAAACAATTGGCTCGATATTTGTAAACTGCAGAAATCTCTCTTCAAACTGTTTTTTAAGCACTTGAAGGTGCTTAATAAATAATGACCCGTTTAATTCATTGTTACCTAGCATTTTCTTCATATGTGGAAAATGCACGAGAGACTTGATCTGCAGATGCTATATCAACAAATCCAATTTAGCTTTAAATGACTTTACAGAGTTTATCATTTCAGATATATTTTTGTCTTTTCCCCGCAACTTTGAAGAATTCAATTTTTCCATTTCCAAAATTTTAAAACTCTAACAAATAAATAAAAATAATTTACATTTTTAATTAGTGTTTATGAAAAAATTCTGTCACGGTCGAATAGTGGCGGGCACACACAAATCGTTCAGCGGGCGCCATGGTGCCCGCGGGCACGGGGTTGAGAATCCCTGGTCTAGAGTGACTATTACACTGTCTGTAAATTAAAAAAATTAAAAAGCTCGAATGTCTCATGGAATTAAAACTTCGTATGTCACAACTAATGTTGGTAGATTCATTGATTATGGAGGATTTCTATATTGCTTTGGCTATTTTTTTATTAGGTTTTTTTTTCTTTGAAAATTATTCTCAAACATACTTTACACATGGATAACAGTGATAAATTATGATGTTTAAAGTTATGCCGTTAAGCTAAAACTGATTGCAAGAAATACTATTATTTTTATTCAATGTTCGATAATTTTATATTGCAGTAACTTGTCTTAACCATAAACATTGTAATTATCCTCTTGGGAGAAAATTTTCAATTGGAATTGGAATGTGGGTTGGATGGTTCTTGATTCAATAAAACGTTCAGTGTTTTTTTTATTTTTATCGCTTTTATTTATAAAATATTCTACGCTCATAAGATAGATATAGCTACTTATCGATAAAACTTCCATAATAGTATAAAACATTTCAACATTTATTAAAAATACACATTCATAACACTTGAACTTTCTCTTGTACTAGCACTATATTTAATACAATGCTCATTTTGAGTTATTAATTTATTTAAGGATTTAAAAATGGTTGGCACAAACTCAATTATTATTTCACAATCATAGAGCTTTCATTTGATGCATATACACATATTTTTCAGCTATTCCGGACTACAAACATCTAATGAAAAATCCGTAGAGCAATCAATTGTTCAACTTTAACATTTTCATAGGCTTAAAGATTGAAGGTTAGATAAAGTTAGGCTACGTTACGTTAAAGAATATTAGGTTAGCTTAGTTTTTAATAAATTTATATCATGGGGACTTGTTCAGACTTTATTTTTGCATACAGTAAAGATTGAATAGTGGGTCTAGGAAAATACTAGTGATAAACCAATCGCCTTCGATAAGCGTCGATTTTAGGATCGGATTGATGACTGTGAACGTATACATCTACATCCATGTCTTTATGTCCATAAATCAAACTGACAGTCACTGTACAGAGATTCAAACCCATAGTCACCGAAATACAAACACTCTCGGCTACTAAACGGGTGCATTCAATTATGTCATGTTAATAATGAAACTGGTGTTTTTTTTTGATACAACATTCATTCCGGAAAATTCTCGATGCATTTACACTTATTGTTTTAAAAAAATTAAGCCTTTGCAAAAAGTCAATCGACTAGTTTTGTTATATGAAATAATTTTATTTTTGTGCCGGCTCGTCATGCAAAATCTATTTATAAATTGTGTGAAATATGTTGAGTCGATATGTTTATCATTATGTAAGCTTTTTCTTATCTCAAATGAATATTGTGTGTTATTTATTGTGCACGTATTACCTGATTCGTGCCGTTTTATATTAGTCGATACAAATATTTAAGGTTTATAAAATGTGAGATGATTCAATTCAGTCACCAACAGTTAAAATACAGTCATGTTCATTTGTTATATAAATATGTTTTTGCAATACAGAAGTAATCGAAAACGCAATTGATTGCCTTAACATTATTATTCTTTACAAATACATATTATCAATGAATTCGATTTCTACTCAAATAATTATAATCTGTAAAATAAATAACTATAGTATAATAAAAATCGTACGCAAAGTAAAAACAAGTGTTTTTTTTTTGGTTTTTTATCAAACATACACAATGCAATTCGCTTATGTAAAAATTTCAGTTTTAATTAAATGAAAATTTTTATAATTATTTTTATTTATCGATTTATAAAAAATACAAAAATATTGTTTATCACAACATTGAGCGAATAATGATTCCTGAAACAAATTGTATTAATTAAAAGCATTACATATTCTTAAGTCCTTACAATTAAAATGCATTGTAAAAATAATAATAAATAATAGCTAATGGATTTTTGACACAAAAATTGTTTTACTACCAAATATTATCATATTATGTTCACTTATTTTTGATCAGTTTATAAGTATGATACGAAATTTAACTAAATATAGGCAAAGTCTTTTAATTACACAATCGAATCATCAGTCTTCTGTAAATCTATATTTTGTTTTTTCAGATGATAAAGTAAATTATCATAACAAAGTACTTAAATTCAAAACACTAAAAAAATACATTTCTTTATTCTTATCATTTAAAAAAATGTGTCACGTTACTCAAAGAAAAGTGATTTCATCAACAATGCATATTTTTTGTTTTGGGTACTATCTGTAAGCTTATTGAAAAACTACAGTTAAGTTTAAATTGTGCACGTAGTGAAATGATATGTTTAATGTTGAGAAAAGAGTAGTCTTTTTTGCACTACATATCCTTTGGTTTTTCTGTGCTTTTGATCGAACAAAAAGTCATCCCCTTCTAAAATCCAATCGTAAAAAGGCATCTGAAATATAGGTATATATTTAAAATAATCAATCTTCAATAATTTATTGCTAAATCGATTTAGAGAAACAAAATGTCTGCATATATTAATTATTAGTACATTATATTAAAACATTGATGTTATTGACACATGTAAAATAATAGGACATAACAAAATATATAATTTAATATCAAATAATAATTTTGTATATTTGAAATGAATTAATACTTATATAAGAATTCGGTCTCAGCTTCTCAGCATCGGAAAAAAAATACGGGAATTTTTGACAAAATTAATATTACAAAAATATTCTGTCTATTTTTTTGGATTGTATGGTAAGTGGTCAACCATAAATTTAAATCGAATTCTTATTCCTAATTATTGTTTTCACTGTTTCCATGTTTTGTAGCAAAAAAATATTTTACAATGAAATATGAATCATTATTTGGTTAAATTACTTAAAAGCACTAAAAAATCTAGAAAATAAAACGATGATAGGATAGCTATTATATGTTAATTTCACTGTTTTCCATCGCTTTTAATATAACAAGACATCATTATATCAGTCATAATATTTATTATTAAAGAAGTTACCAAATTGATTTTAAAATTATCTGGAAAAAGTTTACTTGATAAAATGTGCAAAATACAATGAAGCGGATGGCTAAACAGTTGTCTTTCTTTGAAAATAGCTAGTTAAAATTGGAATTTAATTTTTGACACATTTTTATTTTTTAAAACCTTCTGTTTTTGTTTTAGATTGTATGATGTACACTTTGGTAAAATAAATATTAACAAAAAAAATATATTACAAGTATTTAATAAACAAATATAATATTTTATTTGAGTCGTTGCGAATCAAATGATTCATATATAATTGCTGCTAGTCGATAACTCTAGTATCAAAGTATTTTTGATTTTTAGTATGGGTACTCTCAAGTATAAAAAAATGATTAATAAACAATATTACGCAGAGAATCACAATGCAATAGCTATATTTACTGGCATAGAAGAGATAACCAATACATCTTTCAATCTATTCTATCACCCTAACTTATATTGAAAAATTCAGTAAGAAATATACTTTATGTTTTTCCTGGAACTGTTTGTTACACACACGGAATTATTAAGAAGTCATCAAAGCATAATTAAATAAGCTTATTGTAACGGTTTATAAATATATTACTTTTATATGTTGGTGAGTTAGTGTAAGTTTAAACGTAGTTCCAACAAGAGCGTTAAGCCGAAAAAGCAAACAACTGCATAAAAAAACTTTAAAACTAATAAACGTTGATATTTTTTGACCTTATTGGTCATTTTTTAAATGAATGAATACGTTTTTACATGAAATGAATCTCACCAGATTTATTACTTTACGACGTGTCGTTTATTTACACTTATTTTGATTACCAGCAAAAGCAAATAAAGTCGTCATTTTTTAATGAGTTTTTACATTACCAACAGCAACTAAAACAGTTTTTTTTTTTCGTTTGATTTGCAACGATTCGATTGTAATCCCAGTGATACTTGATAAAAAAGTATATTTTATCAATGACTCATAAAATCACCCACCAATTTTGATTTTGATGATTCCTACGATTCGCCCACATACTCAATGTAACTAATAGTCCCATGATAATGAGAGACAGAACTGCGACGGTAATCATAAGGATCCTCTCCATCTTAGACCGCCGCATGCAAGTACAGTACTGCTCACGAAATACCCTAGAAATAAGAGAAAATAATTATTTTAAGCCGCTAGATATTGCTTTGAATAAAGAAAAGAATTTGTGGTTGATGATTAATATAAATCAACTTTTTTTTTTTTTGTTAGCCTTGCTCAGTATTTCATTATTGAAATGATATCTTTAATGTGTAAAATTTAAATCCATACAATCAAATTAGGTATTAGCTAACGTTGTTACAAAAACAATAATAAAATACAACTTTTAAAGTAACCAAGATGTCAAATTTTATTGTAATTATTTTATATATAATAGTTTAATAATTTTGTTTTTTGATCACCCGCTTTGTCTAGTTTGTTAGGGCTTGGCTTTACCGATCAGACGGTTTGATTACCGATATGGTAAATGTCATTTTTTTTATTTTAATTTGAGATGTAAGACGTAGGTGTCTGTGATTTCAATTGTGAAATATCAGTGGAGTTGATCTCTTTATATAGTACGATATTTCAACTAGGGCATCCAATCCCTTTTTGTGATCCCGGCATTTCGGGGCTTAGCTCTTCCAAGATGTCCAATTTCAAAAATCCACGAATTTGCGGAATTGCCAAAATTAAAAAATTACAAAGCTTTTTTTTCCCCTCGCGCAACTTTCTCAAATTTTCTCAATCCCGAAATCTCAGGATTAGTACTATCCAAACCCCGGGATTGGAGACCCTAATTTCAACCTCAAAGTATTCATTGCATTAGCATTAGCTGTAATGTCGAATCATTTTTAATTAAGTTTTTATCTTGAATATCTCATATTTTAGTATGACCGTTTCGCCCAGCTGTTAAGTCAATATAGATTACATGTAATATTTTATTTATTTCAACATTTTTACAAACATTCAATACAAAAATCCATATTTGTGTGAGTCAGTAATTACTATTGATTGTGTGACAAACCCAAATACAGGTACAGTACCCTGTTATATTGTACCAATTATCACTAATAAGTATTACGTGTGGTTTCCATTAAACTGTTTTATATATATAAACTTAGAAACATACAGAACTTCCTTCCATTAATCATAGACTATTCAATTGACACACTTCGATTTCGATTTAACTGATAGAAAACAACCAATATCGTTTAAGTATTACTATCGACCGTCCGCGTTTTATATTTTTTCAGATTCAAATCTTTAATAATTCAAATAACACTCGCATTTTTATTTCTAAGGTTGTCTGTTTATTTGTATATATTTTCTGTTAACCCGGTTAATGATAGTGACAATGAAAAATCTGAAAAAAATACTAATATAGTATATTATATATGCAGTGAAGATGTAATTCTAGGTGGAAATTAGTCCTACATTATTTATCTCATTCAAATGTTGGTGTAGAATTATTATTGAATACGTAATTTCAAAAGCGTACTAAAACATGTGGCCACCTATATGCTAGGTTAAAAATTAAAAGAAAATCCACAATGTTTTAATTGCATTCTCTTGGACTCGCCGAACTTAGGTAGATTTGGCAGAAAGTTTTTCTCCCAACTCCAAAAAAATGGTTAAAAAGTCAGTTATGTGAAAAATGTTCTGCTCTATCGGCTCCACTAATTATATAATAAAAATATTTTTAAAAAAATGCTATTTCCTATAGACTTTTAGATTTAAACAAAATGTTGGTATTGTCCGGATCATTACATGGATATTTCTTAACGTCCTACCGCTTAATCAGACTAACTGCATAATCTGTATACACCTGTTAATACAATGTATAAATCTAATTGTTAAGTTAAAATTACCATTTGAATGACGGGTAAAGCTAAGTCAACAGATTATCACAAGATAACAATAAATATCTCGCAATTTATTTTAAATCGTTTTAGAAGGTAAAATAGTTTTTAATGTATCTAATAGAAGATCCAAATTTGTTGTTATTTTTATTTTTTGACTCATTTCTGTCATGTACGAACTTGGGCCTCCAATCCCGGATCCCGGAATCCCGGGATTGTGTTAGTACTAATCACGGGATTCACTAATGAAAAATCAATTAAACCTGCTTAAAAAAAATCACTGGCCAGTCACTGGCAGTTGTAATTTTTTTGATAGGATGACGCTAAAAAAAATCTCTCAGATTTTTCAATAACTACAATTAGAGTCTCAAACAATTGTGGCACGATTTTATGTTGAATTATTAATCCCGGAATTAAATATTGTCGTGTTTTTTACGAATAAACTAATATTAAAAACCGGCTTTCGGAAGTTGAAAATTTTTCTAAAAAACCGATTTTTCAAACACAGATTTGCCCACTCGTTGCGTGTGAATGCTGTCCATCGATTTTGACACGATTATTAAAATTTATTTTTTAAGCATACTTCTAAATAGTTTTAAGCGGACGAGTAAAATTCTAAAAAAATCTTACGGTAAACTAGCATGGCTTGCATCATACACATATAACTGACTCCCTCTTACAAATCCAGGGTTTGACACTCCACCAAGTGACACATTATCACTGATAGTCGACACTGGTCTTTCACTCCGTTTGCTCTGCTTTCTATAAGGATTATTCGACGACGCGACTGAGTTTGTTGCACTAACACTTCTTTCAAATTTCTGAAGACTTTCGTTCGAAGTTTCGTACACTTTTTCCTCGTCGATAACCGGATGGGATTTTTGCTTTCGTGGTCTTGGTTCCCTGTACGAAGGAGATTGTCGGACCGGTACATTGTTATTAACTGCTGAAACTATTTCCGAGTGTGTGCTTAATCTTTTTTTGCCCACTCTGGCTGTTGTTGGGATATTATCATTCAGGTGGTGAAGGTGGTCCATCGACATTGCTCTTTGGCGCTCATTGTTTTTTTGAGACATTTCGATTATCTGCTAAATTTAATCAGCACAATTGATTTTACAACATTAAAAACAATACATTTCTCGTACATGTAAATTGTAACAACTATCACTTTTTACTTCTCATAATAAAATCCAGATATAAAAGGAAGTTTTTAATTAAATAATATTATTGTCAATGAAGTTTAATGAAACAAAAAAATACGGAAAACAAATAATTCGACCATAATTTTCAAAATAATCTTGTCGCATAATATTGAACGGGAGATCTATAATATTTCTTGTATCTTTGTTTATTACTGATATCAAATTTGTATCACATTATCTTAAATCGAGCGGAATATTTTGAGCGAATAAGCAAAACATTCGTATTTATTTTATCACAGAATTGCAAATATTGTTCTTTTTACACAATACTGACATATGGATAATGATATAATCACTTTACTACACTTTTTATTCATCAGTTTTAACAATTTAACGTTTTATGTTTTCAATTCAATTTTTTGTTTATCGTTATATTTAATAACGAGCACCACCGACGCAATCATTTTTTCGACTGATGTTTTGATTGTTTTAAGTGATGAGTCAAGTGAGCAGTGTATGATATTGATAAATGCTCATAGGTAAAACAGGTGGCGCTTCTATCATTTTTTTCTTCTATCTGATAACGTACTTTGATATCAGTATGTTTGCCTGAGCTGATAAAACAACAACGCGCGAAATTACTTTTGGCGGAAGAATATTGATTTTAACGTCACGTACATATATATAAGGGGAATTATCAACAATACTATGAATTTGGCTCGAAAATATATTATTATCATGAGCAACAATGTTTAAATCTGAATATAGATAAATAATTGATATCAGTTGTCAGGAAACTATAATTATAGGAGAATATTAATGATAAATATAAAGTAAATAAAACAATCTGTTGTGTTAATAAAACTGTTGAACAATATTTTTTGTTGAGATTACGCATTATTGAAGATTAAAAAGTAATATAAAATCAATGTTCTCTAAATATATTTCACATTACAGCTTACGCCAATGCGTCAAGTTGAAAAATCATACAAGATATACATACATACTGAGAATTTTTTTGAAAGTCACATGAGATTAACTCAAAGAGAATTTACTTCACAATCACCCATGTCTTAGATCTCAAATTAAAATTGAAAAAAATCCAATTTGACATTGACCTTACCGGGAATCGAACCCAGACCCACCTGATCGGTAGAGCAAGGTCTAATCAACTAGACCACAGCGGGCGACAAATAATAATCTATAATAATGATTTCTTAATATTTTTAATGTATCCAAAAAAATGTTACTTAGGATTTTACCACTTTAATAATAAAAAATATAATTTAAATTTTCGTTTGATCGATTGTAGAAAGATAGTTTCAATTAAAAATAATTAAAAAAAAACTTTATTTGCATTAACTCTGCACTCGTGTGCCGCCACCATAAAAGCGGCAAGTATGGTTTGTCGTATTACTCGAGAGTCGTCCGAGCGGCGTCATTAAAATAAAGTTTTATTTCTCAATATTGGTAATATTTAGACCTCGCAGCTTTAAACATTATTTAATTAAAGATCGAGAAACAAAAAATACATACGAATAATATTTTTTCCATCCATATCGACTGTGGAAAAGAAAAAGGACGTAGCCCACACATATGAAATTTTACAGGAGGCGCAAAAAACGTGTTTTGTTGATTTTGGGCCATATGCAGATTATGAATTTAACACAACCTTGATGTTTTAAACTGGTGTTTAAAGAAATTGTCTAGGAAAAACCTTTATTTCAGTCTTTTTTCTCGGTTTTAATTTTTTACAAGGTCGTCTTTTTCAAACTTAAAAGCTACATTTAGATTTTAATTCGGCATTTGCAGCTTGCATCCTTTTGATTATTGAAAAAAAACTGTGGGTTACGTCTTTTTTTCCCTTTCCACAGTCGATATCCTTCATTCGTTTGAATTTATATCGAAATTAAATATGTTTTCTTTAAAAACATCTTGTTTTTATTTTATGTCCATTTTTTCTATTCTTACGCAGGTGTAGTGATTGTTTTTGCACAATGTTGGGTATGATATTAAATAACAAGATCTATTGTATATCTCTTATAAGCCAGTATATATAGCTGAGTAAATGCAGGTTTAAACATAGTTCTGACGATGGCATACGCCGAAATAGCTTTAAACTGACTTTAAAAAAAAATGTTGAAATAAATACTTTGCTATTTTTTACCGTATTATGATGTGACTTACAGTCATGGTGGATGGTTGAATTAGTTTTTTTTGTTGAATGGATCTAATAAACATTATAATTGATTTTTTTTGTATCCAACGAGGTATGTCTGTGTATTTATCTTGTGCTCCTTAAGTAATATGGAGAGCTGGCATCGTATGACAACTATGAAATCAATTGCAGACATTAGGTCCCATTGAAAGTCGGAAGTAATTAGGTAAACTAGTGAGCAACGCATTGGCCAAAGCGTTACAAGTTTCAAGAATAAGACTATTTTGATCGATGAAGATGATATTAATGTACTGCAGTATTGGGACGCAAATTTATCAGTATCTTTCTTTGTAATTCATTTCATAGTTTTCATACGATGTCAGCTCTTCATAATCATTATTATTTAACCTTACTCGCATTGTGCACATCCAATAAAATCAAATAACATTCATTCGTACACTAACCAACATAACCTCAATACGTGACATTTATGCGACAACTGGTGAGAGCGTGGTGTGTACATGCAGATTGTTCCGCGAGATTGTTTCTGAGACATCGATGTCGAGCGTCATGTCCCGTAAAATTTCTCCATTTGTCGCTTAATGACTACATAGCTTAATGTTTAAGTATTTAAATAACAAAAAAAACTCTTACGCTGACCTTATACCGTTTTTTTTTAATACAGCTTGACAAATTAGTCTAGTATTGACTTCTCATTAATGTAACGTTAGTGTAACGTACGACCAGCTGTTCAATCAATTATTTAGACTGTATTTGATTAAACGTTAAACAAAAGATCATAATTAACATATAAATATGAACACTATCCATAACATGAATAACATATTTTATATCAGCAAGGTGAATGTCATTTAAAAACTATCTAATTTAAAAAAGTAATTACTGTTAACTCAACAGATTTTCTTGGAATAGATAAGGTATGTATAATAAATAAAATCTATTGAAACTTTTATGCCATTTAAATTTGTTTTTTTTTTATAGATTAAAAAACTTCACAATAGTAAAAACATTAATGGTTTCGAGAAGAGAAAAATATTAAATCTTTGTGTTAAGTAACATTTACTTACTCTTTTGTAAAAACTGTCAAGCTTGTTGTCAATGTTAGGTCTTCAGATTTTTTTTAATAAATCAAAGAACATCACACCATGAATTAAATAAAATAAAAACTATAATGTTCGACAATTTATTTCTCATTCATAATTTATTATTCTACAATATTTAATGAAAATATTCGTACATTTTTTTTGGTTTTACACAGTTTAATTTTGAAGTTTGAACATATAATAGAAATATGTTGTTATAATGTAATATGTAGTACTGGGATAAGAATCTTAAATCTCCACCCCTTAGCCCAAATGTAATGATTACTATGTAACCATACTCTTTGTTGATCCTCCGACAAAAGAATCACATACTTAATAGGTTCCTATTGTAGTAAGAACAATGCACAACTATTAGAATAAATTAGTGTGTGAATGCCGGATACAAATTGCTATGCCATGCCTGCGCGATACGAGTTCCCGATGGAAGCGACCTAATTAAGCTTTTAATTGGATTATTTTATAATACATTTATTTTAAAAGTGGGATGACCCAATTGTAATTTAGTCTCGGATTTTAATATGCACCTATCGCTAGAACGCAATACGGTCATACAGTATTGCTGTGGACTTTCGATTCGTTGTAAAAATGTTATATTTTCTATTATTTAGTTAAACGCTGCATTTTTTCACATATCTAAATTAAACAGTGCTTTATTTTTAACTCTATACGAATGCCATAATATCAATATAACATATATTGGAAAAGTAACAACGGTTTTGCTTAACCCGTAACATGCCATCCTAAAAATTCACGTTCCCTGCCATGATGGCATCTCAGTTTCACTGTTTATTGACAGTATTTAAACCTAAGTTGGAAGCTAAAAAATAATTTTAAAATGTATATATGCTAGAATACCTAAAATGATAAATACTTATTGACAATATTAAGAGAAATATTGAATGATTTAATGGCTCAACTATTTACGATTGCATCATGGGCATGGAGGTGTTAATAAAGGTAATTTTTCACTTCATCAATTTGCAATGGACAATAGTTTACTTACTTATAGCTTTGTTAAAATCATGTTCATTATACATTATAACTAAAAATTGCTATTTTTTTTCTTTTATAAAAGTATTTTACCATTCACATAAAATAACATATGTTAATATTGTTAAGAATATTAAATCAATTGCTTTGCATGAAGATTGAATATTTGTGAGCTCGATTTAAATAAACCTGTTAAAATTTTATAATAATTAAGTGTCAATCATAATTTTTGTTTTGTTTCAATATAAACTAATGTATTATTTTCTTTCTTTTTAGGTGAGTTAATGAATAATGATTCGCAGCATCTAGTCTTTATATTGAGAATTTTTTGGAAAACAAAGTAAGTGGTTTAAAATAAGAAAAAATGACTTGAATGAGAGAAACTGGTCTTAATCATTTTTAAAAAGGTTTTTATAAAAACATGTTAGGCGAAAAGTCATGAGGTAAAAAAATGTTCACCATGAATTGAAAATTAGCACTTTTAAGTCATTAGTATTATTTTTACATAGATTTTTAAGAGAATCGTGAAAATATTACAGACGATGACATTTTTTTTACCAAAAAACGTATACTTTTATATATAAAAGTATATTAAATTGAACGCTACATATTTTCCCTAATATCACACTCCAGATACTTAACAATATTTTTTTATATAGTTTTCTTTTAATGATTTTAATCTACAAAACAAAATAAACTATCGATCTGGGTTTGTTTTCACCGACTTTCCTTTTAACTTAGGTTTATTTATTTATTCTTCGCTTTTTAATAAGCTTCAATAATGAAATAAATTACTCAAATACTCTCAAGCCAATTATTATAATATCTGTCTAAAATCACTAGATTTTTTTTTTAAATACGTACTTTTGAAATGAACACGTCTATTGGTTAGTAGTTTCTTACTTTTGAATGAATTGGTATTTACTTCTTAAAACTCTATTACAGTGAAATAATATGTATGCAACTACTTAGTTCTACAATAGTAATAGTATATACTATAATATAGTTAATTGATATTTTGGTATAACGCATCAAACTATTTATATATATAGTATATAAATACTAGAACGATATCATGATACCGAAATAGCAACCAATTCAATATTTTCCTTTTTTTAACATCATTATTTATATTCAACTCGACCGAACCATTATTTTTATATTAAATTTAAAAATACGTATACTTTATAAAATACATATTTAATTAGTAAGTATTTAAACAGTATAAGCGTAAAAAAGCTAAGTATCTTTTGTTTTATTAATATTCGTGATTGTAAAATTGTGGGTATAATTGGTTTAGTTCTCAACATAAAACTGGCTTCGAGTTAAAAATACAGATCAATAATATTAATACGAACTATTCTTTATAAATACTGAATATTAAATATTGTTCTTAAGTCAATTTAAATACTAGCCATAATTTCATTGCACTTTTCATAGTATCATACTTGGCTATAAAAGCTTTTATTATTTAATGGTGTAATACGATACTCAAGCAATTTTTAATAGCTTGACGTTTAAATAATAATACAATATGATATATTTTTACTGTTATTTAAGTAACAAGTGACAGCAAAGAAAACATAATCTTGAGTCTATACTTTAATCGAATGAACTATATAATCTTACAAATCTAATAATTTATCTACCATTTACAAGATTGCCTCCCATTTAATTAAGATATTTGATTGGATTGTAAAGGATGCGTACTCAATACTACTTCAACTAGACAAACCATAGACAATCCATTTTAAAAGGTGCTTAATCAATCCTTAATTACTCTATGCATACCATTAAGATGATAACAACATTTAATCGACGCATTTACGTTCATGAAACTCATTTAGAAGCCATATTTATATTTATGATTAATGAAGACGACATAGTCATATATTACAGGATGTAAAATTATTATAAACAGATTAAAACACTTTATCGACGTAATTCTGTTACTGCAAATCTTTGTTTTAAACATGACAAATAGTAATAAAAACACAATATTCCTTTGTACTTCATTCCACTTTATTTAATATGTCAGGACCGGTTTCGCATTTTACGAGCATCGTCAACTGATCGAAATGAGTGAAACCGGTCCTAACATATTAAATAAAGTGGAATGAAGTACAAAGGAATATTGTGTTTTTATTAATATAATGCCTTTCCACCAAGTATTGACAGTGAACACCCTAAAAGTGATCATGACAAATAGATTGGTGAATTCAAGGATTTGATTCCCAATAACATTCCATCTGTCATTTGTTTCCTAGCAACCCAGACTTGACTGGCTGACAACCTTCGTCTATCGGGCCGCAAAAAAAACAATTTATTATGGGTTCGGGCCGCAAGGAAAAATGAAAATAAAAAAACGCTTAAATCTATTTTACCGGAGGGATACGTTATATGTAAAAAAAAACAGCCATGCAAAAAAACCTTAGAAAAGATGAAGAGAGAAGTAAATATGTATGGATAAATTAATGATAGGTTCCATCACATTTGACCGTGTTATTTCGAAATCTTGCAAAAATAAACCGTACAAAAAGAGGATTGTGTGTACTCATTTATATTTTTTTCTTATTTTAAAATATTTATGTATACATGATTTATGAAGGTTAATGTGATCTTTGCCTTTGAAAATTTTACGACAATTCTTTCAAATTTTACTTATTATTTGTAGTAAAGTATTAAGCCACGAAAATCGAATCCAAATTTTCATCGATAAATATTTTTCTATGAACCGATTTATTCTGCTTCATTATCAAAAATGCTTGGTTAAATTTATTAAATTCAATGATTTACTTAAAAACATTGTAGTGTATTTTAATTTTTAGGAAAAAAAATTCGAGAGATCCAAAAAGTCAAAACGAGCCGCGGGTTGTACATCGCTGATTTATACGAATTTATTATAATATGATAATATTCAGTTTAATTATTCCCATCTCTATGAGCAGAGATTACTTATCTCAGAAACGTCTGCTTAGTGTTTAAGACAAAGCTTCAATTTACTAACTCCTTACGATAATAATATTTTAAAAGTGTCTTCAAAAAAAGTTTTGTAATATAACTAAGCAAATAAATGAAAATAGCTTTTCACCTAAAAGTCATGTGGAATTTAATACACGAAATAGTGCTACGATTTACACATTACACTTTACAGGATTTTCCCAGATTGTACAATTATTTGGAAGAAAATATTGGATAGCAAAAAAAACTTTTCAGTTTCCAATAAATAAACTTTATTGCATATCAGTTACTATATATTCTTTTAATCGCTTCTGCTAATGTATTTTAAATGGTATGAAGCATCACTTTTTACCATTAATTTGAAAACTTTTTATAAATCAATCATTATATTGCCAATTTTCCATAGCTAATAAGTGAGTGAACGTCTTCAAAAGCTCTCGGACACGATAGTTAAATTTAATAAAAAAAATATCACTAGTTATGTAGTTACAGTAAGCAAGAAATTATTTTTCATGGTTTCCAAATACTTTTTTTGAGTGCCGTGTATTTTCATTTCATCTTTACACACTAATATGTTTTAAGTAAATATGTTTAAAATTACATTCAGATATCATCCAAAACTAGTAGCAATTATTGATTTATTAAATTATTTACAATATCCTTATTTCAAAAATAAGAAACAAATTACAATGACATTATAAATTGGATTGCTAATACAATATGTTGACTGCAAAAACAAAAATATTTCGCGCTTTTCATTGCCAATAATTATTGAAGTTACGATGAACACTTTTTCATTCAAGCATGACAACTTGGAGTTTTTTTTAAATAGATGATGAAGAATGATACTATCGAGCCAATAAATTAAGTTCACATTGAACAATCGCAATTATTATTGTTCAAATATAGACCATTGAACCATATCTCTCAGCTGACTCCAATAAATCACTATAATTAACTATAACGTATTGAGTATTGCAGCTGGAATTGCGCTTCCTCGTATTCCTGAAGGCGCTTCTGTTATATTTTTCGAAATTGCGTATTAATTATTTTTATTGATAACGTCTCCAATGGTAGATGTGTTTGTTGTTGAGCTATCGCTAGCTGTCGAGGATGATTGTTATTTATCACTTAACGGTTAAAAATACAACTCAGTTATTGCAATGACAGCAGTAGTAAACTCAGAAAGACCTTTAACAAAATATACATTAACATATATATCAAATACATATATATCGCACACATTGTGCCTTCGAATGATTCTGAGAGATATCGTTTGGTAAATGGTTTTTATCTTAAATCATTTCCATCATGCAAATTGTAAGATGAACTCAAAGATGTGAGTACTTATGTATTTTCGGTGTTTTTATTTCATCCTTAATAAACTTGTACACCCTTTTTACTTAACTTACATATAGATTATGACATTTTAAAAACCATGCAAACGCAGAAATTTAATTTGAAAACATTCATGTTATTTTCGGACGTATAAATTTATATTATAAAAACACTCACTGATGACCAATACCGGTTACCCTCATAGCAACCATTTTCAACCGAATATAATGCCTTTCCACTGATTATTGGCAGTGAACACCTTTAAGCTAAAAAAATATAATTTTATCCATGATAAATTTATAAACGTAACAATGTTTATATGTTAAGATTAATCGCTGTTTGGTTGAGAATAACGAAGCATCTCAAATTAAGCTATTTAAGAAGAAATAGTTGTATATCCGTTACCCCCCCCCCCTCAATATTTAGAGAGAATACAAATATACAAATGGAGGTAGGAAAAGAACTAATATTTAATTAATTATTCTCCATATGACAGTTTTTTAGAATTCTCAGGCGTTGGTTATAGATGCATGAAGCCATCAACCACGTTAATTTTATTTAATAAAAATCTATTAATCGATTGAAAATATTATTTAAAAGTTTTCATTTGGGCTTCTAATCTTGTACCGCGTGAACAAACTGGTCAAAATCTCAAGATCGATTACCACTCGTATATAATATTTTAAAAGCAATATAATAAAATACATTTGGAAGAAATGCATTTTTCACACGACATTAAGCGACACGCCAATAGAAATCAAAATTAATAAGGTACACTATTCATGTGACGCGAGATTCTAACTGAATTAATTCAGTATAAAATATTAATATCTTTATTCATATTCGATGATAGCATCTCCATAATATATTTCGAGATTATTGTAATAATTTTAGATTTTTTTCTTAGATTTCGAACGGTTCTTCTATTAATGTACGTCACATTATTATTAACACATTATAGGCGGGAAACGTAAAATTACGCTTATCGCGTACTGTCAGTTTTGTTGGTATATTGACTCATAATTTAATGGTTTCTTTAAAATAACTGCCGTGGCAAGTGACCTTTTTTGACAATACGCACTAAACCTCATAATTTATTATGCCCTGAATGTTCGTTCACAATTTTTATTTTTTTTAAAAAGGCTACACATGTTTCTCGAATATTTAGGGCATCAAAATTCACACTTCCAGTGATTGTAAATTTGTAGGAATAAGGATTTTATACTATAAATATTTATATAATTGTATTGTATGGATTAATGTTATTTTTTATACAGAATATTTTGAATATTTCATATTGATAACAAGTGGAGTGCTATCTACTAAATTAATAACAGGTTTTTATATTCAGCTTAGAAAAGTAGTGAAATTATGATGTATTCAAAATGTTTTCATTTTATGTTTAATGATTAAATGTCACATATGATTTATTTGAAAATTTCAGCCGAAAATATTGTTTGGCTTAGAAGTTGTGTTGATTTTAATAATAAAACACTATTTTGTAATCATTTCACAACTATTTATCAGGATTGACTGGTTTCACGCACCGCAAGCATTTTCAACGGAATATGTACAAAATTATTATTTACTATTTTTAATTTAATGGCTCTCCGCCGAGTATTGACAGAAAACATAATAAGTAGTTAATCTAATGGCGATAATAGAATTACTTTTTATAGTACATTGTATTATGGATAAAAAATTGTGATGGGCAGGAATGGTAAATATGTCTCCAAAAGAATAGGATTGAATCTAATAACCTGATTAAACTATAACTCTCTCTAAGTATTCAGTTGTAGGGAAAGCAATTGAAGGCAAGGCCCATTATGTGTAAGTTGCACAAAAGCAGAACGGTCTACGTTCGACGAATAATTGCGTGCAATAATTATAATGTATGGCTTCATACTAGGAATGCAATTAGTTGCAATGTACACTCGAATACCGACTAGAGGAAGAATTCCATCACCCCTATATTGCATAAATAAATATTTTTTTACTGAGGATTGTAAATACACTGTCTGATCTGTAGCCGAATAGACAGCATCGTTGATTTTGGTTCCGTATTCACTGGCTCGAATCCCAGTACGAACAAATTCATAAGAACGTTTTTCAATCGGTTTATAGATGCTTGTTTGGAATGAATTAGATTACGACTTGACTGATTGACCAAAATAACCACGTATAATTACTTTATGACAACAGCAATGAACATAGTCGCAGTTGGTACCTTTGCGTTATACCAGTGATGCACAACCTTTACCTTCTTGCGCGCCGCATAAAACAAATTATCGTGGGTTCGGGCCGCAAAGACAAAAAAAATAAAGTACGCTCAATCCTATTTTATACAGAAGATGTGTGATTTCCATGTGAAACAACCTTAAAACCGTGTAAAAAAGATTAAGTGAATTTAGATAAATGAGTAATAGGTTCCATTATATTATTTTGACCGTGTTATTTCGAAAATAAATAAGCCATGCAAAAATGGGATTATGAGTATGTCATTGCTTATTAAAAATCGTTTCATTGTGAAATATTTATGTTTCATTGATATGCAATTCATAAGTTAATGCATTGTTGGTCATTGTTAATTTTTAACTATATTTTTTTAATTTGACATAATATTTGTAAGCCTGTTTCTATGAACCGATTTACTCTCCGTCATTGAAGAAAAAGCTTGTTTACATTTATTAAATAACGTGAGAATAATATGTTTGAGAAAAATACTTAAGGACCGCCACAAAATTGAAAAAGGGCCGCGGTTTGTGCATCACTGCGGTATAGTAACCATTATAGTATTTTAGACATTATTGTTGATAAGAAAATTCAATTAACAGATAGCTCTCTCGATATCAGCTTCTCTTTGAAACTATAAATTTATTTCATTTTTTAATATCAATTATTTTCAAGGGCTGTAACTTTATATGAATTATTATATTCATAGTCTTGGATCTAGATAATTACCCATGAACACCATAATGAATGAAAACTTTTGCCTCTCGACTAAGAGCACGATGTAAACTCTAATATTTTCTAAACGTATACTTCATTAAAACCATTAAATAAATGTCGTCGCATGGTCGGATAATGTGCATTTTGTTCACAGCTGTGGATAGCTAAGAAAATGTTAACCACCTATTGCAAGATCAATGACACAGATAAAAAAAACATTATTCTGTGACACTTACGGCACCTGTTTAAATTGTGAGTTAACTGGAGACTTTGACGTTTATCTTAGAATATATATTATAGTGGCCAAAAGCAAAGAACATTAACCTAGACCGCACCTTTTCATAATTAAAATTAATTCTTCACCAAATTTATTGAACGAGTATTTACGTTTTCGCTTTGGATGATTCAAACTTCAACATCATTATTGGCAGATATTTTCTACTGATGCAAGACGTCAAAACAGACTTGAAAATGTTAACTACTTGAGTATAAAATATTAATAAGCTACCCCCAGTAGCGAATTACCTCATCAGCGCATTAGGCGAGAGCATGAGGCCTCTAATCTTAAGGGTCCAAAATAGAATACATTTTATAAAATTCATATCATATTTTAAATTCAGTTTTAGTAATTCAAAAAACAGGGCCTCCAAATATGATTGTGTCTTGGGTTTCCCAAGCCCTTAACAGCTTAACGACCGTGGACGCGTATTTGAGTCTTTGAAAAACAATGGTTGCTGGCCGACGGACACATATATGCGTATAGGCGAAGTATCTTGAAGCTAATAAAATTAAATTTTGTAAAGATATCTCAATTTGCTTACAAATTATAGTGAATTTAGTAAAATTACAATTTTCGCGAATTTTTCGCAAAAATTTATATTTGAAGTACAATTACACGGAAAAAATATCCGACATTAAACAACGACAAAACTAGCACTAAATTGATTTATTTTAGAATTCATACCATATTTTGTTTGATTGTTAGTTTGCTACGTGGTTATGTTTTGCTACAAAGGTGCATAGATAAATTTCTTTAACAATATTACTATTACATCATTACATGTATATTATAAATAATATTAATATTAATTCTTATAATAACCTACTTAATGACCGATTTCTAAAACGCTGTAAATTTAAATGCTATTTATTTATAGACGTTGAAATAAACTAATATTTTTTACCTCAGACTATTTTATCAGTATGGTTAATCACTAATTATTTTAAAAAAATATTCTTAAAACCATTTTCGACAATAACTCTTATATAACTGATTTCAATTTGATAAGAACATAATATGTAAATACCAAAATTTTCCGAAAATAACAACTGATATCTAAAAAAATGGCAAATATTAATCAAAAAATGCGTAGGTATAAAATTTATTACTGAAGCTTTGAAATTCAAACAATGGCCGCGGCTGAGTCTACTCATTATTATGGATTAAACGATTACAATAAATTTGCTTAGTGGACGTTTGTAAGAAAAATGTTGTGTATTGCCATTATCTTAGGAATATCGTACACGTAAATTAAAAGCTTTTGTGTCCGGGCAATCGCGGCCCATAATAGCAGCTTGCCATACACAAGAAGAAGATTATTGATTTTGGTTAGGAAATTCCATCTGATGGAATTTTGAAAACAGAATACATTTTCATAGACAATAAAATTTCTGAGTAAAATTTATGGCTGGTAACCTATGACCCTTTTCGACTAGTATTTAGTAATATTTATATAGGTAGAAAAAAAGAATAGGATGTTCATATATAATTTACATTATTATTAAAAATAACAACACGTTTACAATAAACAACACCTGGCATTTATATTAAAGATATGATTATATTCTCAAATATAAAACTTGAAAGTCTTTAATTTGCCACTTATTATTGATGATTTTTTAATTGTATATTATAGGTGTTAAGCATTTTAATTTTGTGTAATTATAATGTAATTTGTAAATCCTTTTAATTGTTAGTAATTGCTTACACCTTTTTATTTCAATTTAACTTGTATAAATAGCACTGTTAAATTTATTTTCCTTATCAGTTGATAATGCTCGTGAGGAGCGAAACCGGTCCTGATCAAATAAATTTTAAGTGGAAAAGTACTAAAAAACTTTTATTATTTTTATTATAATGCCATTCTACCAAGTATTGACAGTGAACACCTCAAAAGCTTATTTAAGTATTGCATATAATTGTATAGAACACTGAGAATTGCTTTGAGTTCAAGCGAACCCCGTGTTAACATATTGACAGCCCCCCGTTGACTATAGCAAGCTTTTGTGACTTTTCTACAACCAATTATTGATAGTAAATATTCTTTGTTGAAAAGCTGTGGTCCACGTTGAGAGCAGTTTGAAAAATTATATATTTGATGGAGCCTTCCAAAAAATCTTTTCATTTATGTCTTATTTTAGTGGGTGTTTTGAACCTCTAAGTAATCTGGAAGGAGGCTGGGATCGTTTATGGCAAATATCTCGTTTGTTTATTTTGATAAAAAGAATACTCCGTTCAATGGCTATTATCTTGTGTTTAGATCGTTCTTCTTTGTAAAATTATACCCAATATTACCATCAATAAGTAGCACGCACGTTTCTACAATAAAGAAACGTTTTGTTAAATGTTTTATAATTTTGAAAGGAGTTTTATTAGTTGGTTAAGTGAGCACATAGTATTAAATAAATTTGGTACACTTGCATATGTTGAGTAACAGCATGACAACAAAAGAGAACACAATATAAGATCAATATAAATCTCCCGTAAGTAGCATCCTAATATAAAACAATTATAACATCCGAATTTTCTGTAAATATTATATAAGTTGAATTTTTACACTGTTAAGGTAAATCAGTGAAAAGTTTTGTAAACCACTTTGAGACCGTTTATTTTTAAGACTTCAAGCATGAGCACTGCATTCTGCCTCAGCTGACTTCTCCTTTTACAGTCTGTTGTCATTCCGGATTTGAACTCTAGCAAATGGTGCCTGCGACTGTGAGCTACATGTTACTTCAGCGTTTACTTACTGTAACTTCCTTAATCTTCTAGTTGTTTTATAATTTTATACTATTCAAAAAATATGCAAATATTTCGTTTTAAATTTAAATGTGTACACTATTAATGTGTTAACTGTCAATTCTTACTGGAGATTCGTTTTAATAAAAAAAATGTGTTTAATTTACATACATATTTGTTTGTATTCTTCGACTACGTTCATTGCAATATTATTGATTTCAATCTACATATACCCATTTCTATTTTTTAATTTAAAAGTCGACAAGTTTCCTCTTTATCTTTTGAGTAGAAAAAAATTCGTGCGAAAATAATTCCGAATTTTATGATGGAATTTTATATTTTTTGTGTTATCTATTCGGCTTCAATAAAATATATTGTTGTTCGTTGATGTCTACTATATTTTATGTCCCTACTCACAATCAATCCGTTCTTGATAACTCGTGTAGATGGAGAATCTCACTAACTACTACTTCTTTCATACCTGCATCCCTCTATCTTTACCCTCATCGAAGAAGGAAGTCAAACCATTGACAAGGAAAAACCTTGCTTTGTCAAAACAACCTCTTTTAATATGATTATCTATTACTTTACAACGAAACAGTTCGGGCAGAAGTTGGTCAGCAACAAATCGATAATATTTTCGATGGATTCAGTAGTAACTTTGTAGAAGTTCATTTTTAATATTAAATTAAATTTGATTACTTTGTTTTTCTAGAGAAGAAGTGAAATGACGAATTTTTCAAATATAATTTTATATAAATCGATAGTTCTGAGTAAATAAATTAAAAATTTGAGCTTTTGGAATGAAGCCTCTAGCCAGGCTTATTTACAAATATAATTATAATAACAAAATAAAGATGAATTTATGCCGATAGAACACAAATAGAGCGAAGAATTTGGTAGATAGTGACCACACTAAAACTAAAATACTGTTATTTTTTCACCTCGTTACAATTTTTTCGTTTAAATATGCGTTCATTATAATTATCAATTCAAAAAAATGCTGTTTTTACCAAACTGGTACAACAAATGGACTAATTGATTTATTTCAGACATATTGATATTCAAGAATCTCATTATGTACTTACCTTTTTATTGTAAATTTTGTAACTTACCAACTTATGCCATTTGAGGTTCTAAATTGGGCGTGGTGAGATCGTGATCAATGTATATATTAATATTCTTTTATTTTTTCATGAGTAAATCTCTAATAAAAATAAATTAACGTCTTCATCAATTATCGCTTCATTATCGAAAAGGCTAAGTGATTTCAAAGACGTGCTGAATGACTTTTCTCCTCAAAAAATATATGGCTATCGATTTTAATTGGGCAATAAACATAAGTCTTTGATAAAACGAAATGAATTATCTGAACACCTGGCACACTTGAATTATCATTCATTTGCTTTTGTGTCAATTCATAAAGGCTCAAAGTGAGAGTACCTGCATATCAAATTAAGATAACGACAGGCTAGGCGATTTATTGATGTCACTGTGGATGCATTGTGCTAACAAAATATTCAAATTTGGCCATCATTTGTAGATTTATGAAGTTGATGCATACTTATGACTATTCATAGATAAGGTGGAACAAGCTCTAATGGCGCATTCTTTGATAGATTCGTAAGTCCAGCTAGTATGGTAGATAGTATAATTTTACTATAACTTCATCACTTCCAGGGCTGTAAGTCGTACAAAATAAAATGATTATAATTTCAATTCTAAATTAAAACACGACACTTAATTGGACTCCGACTCTTAGTTCGGTTTTTAAAGAAAGGTTAAAAATATTATTTTCCTTCCTTGAAATGGTCTATCATTTCTCTTTCTTCTACTAAATACAATCATTATTTCAATATACTTATTTTCGAATATGTTTGACTTACTTATACCGTTTACAGATTTTAAAAAAAGGAGAAATTCTTCTCAACCTCTATTTTCCAAAGAGAGTAGTAGGAATAGAAGGATAAGGCTAGGACAGGACTAGTGGTTAACTTATTGCTCTCACTACGCCCAGTTATTGAAGGATTGGAAGGGTGGGAAAGAATTTTCAGACATTTAAAACACCCATGCCATCGAATAGAAATCGATTAAAAAAAAATGCTGTCGGGTCCTATGGAGCAGCGGTTAGCGGATATCACAGGTTCGAATCCCAGTACGAACAGCATTTGTAATATTAAAAAAATATTATTTATTGATTAAAGAGTTTAAGATGGTCCGTATCCTAATTTATTTTTAGACTAAGTAGCATCCAATAGTGCTATTTTCGACTGAAGCAACTCATAAACACAGCCCTGATCACTTCAAAAACATGCAGCAATTTTGCCTGCGGTTGTGAAAGAGCAAGATTGAATGCTCAAAAAATAATCCGTTAACAAACGCAGTCGTAATAAAAACAACTATTTATATAAGCACAAAATGAGCGTAGGACTTTTTTACAGCGTCAGAGTTTGTTAATGTGATAATGACAAGTGTCCTTACATTGTATAAAAAGTAAATAGTTGATGCTATTATATATAAGTAACAAACTAATCAAATATAATTATTTTATAGCAAACACAGAAGAATTGTTGAGCACAAAAAAAAACTCAATATTGACATACCTACAAAATTAATTTTAATATACCTAGCTCATATTAAAAAAAAGTTAATATATGTATTGTATATATACTACACTTCATACTGTATGTACGAAGATGACTTCTAAAAATGTTGTTAGTATACTGTTTTCTCTTTCCTCGCGGCTTACTTTTACACTATTTTGATATAGCACGGTCCAATATAATGAAACTTATTTTGAATTTACATATGTTTTCTTCATCTTTTTTACACAGTTGTTTTCTACGGGACGTATCCCCCGTGTTAACAAGGAATTGGGTATATTTAAAATTAATAAGTATCCTACAGGTGAATATTCTACAACCACCTTAGCCACAGGCGGAGAAATCCTCGAGCCGGCCCTGGCCACAAGCAACTTAAAATATTTTTCTGAATTAATATTTGAGATTTAACTTCAATTCTTTTTTAACTTATTGCATAATAATACTTATCTATACTTTAATTATATGATCGTTATTTTTTAACACTTTCCTTAACTCTCTTTTTGTCAATGTCAACTTTGTTTATTTATGTTTATTTTAAAACAAACCAAATCCTACTTTATACTTGTAATCTCACCATTTCCTAAAAACAATACAATACTTTTATTTATTGAACGTTCTTAGTCAGTATTCTGAGAATTTTGTTTCATATTTTTCCTCATAAAAAGTCTCCAGATGACAGTATTTTTAGTACGACATCAGTAACATAGAAAACGTGCGGGAAATTTCACAAATAATTACTCATTTAGTACCCACGCTATCACTAAATCAATCATAAAACTGAGAACCAGCTTCCAAGTTTCATGTGATTTCCGTTGTAATAAAAATATGTATGACTGTTAATAATTAGTTAAAACATTTTAAATTAAAATATCAGCATCAATTAAGTGATTTGTTTACTTACGTGCATTTTTCTCAATTCAAAGATCGTTAATTTTACCAAATATTAGAACTTCAGTAAAATTTTCTAACCAATAAAGACTTCAAAAATATTATATTAATGTATTTAGTTAATATATCATTTTTTTTATGTATACATTAATATTACCGACACACAAAATAGGTTATAGTTTTACGTTTAATCTCCGTTTCGATTTTTTTCTGGGCTAATTGAACTGATCTTAATTAAGACGAAGAAAATATTTATCATCTTTATCGTGCGATCGGACCACCACGGCAGAACAGTCGGAGCAGTCTAGCTTTTTCAATCTCGAAAATATAATATAAAAGACGTGGTCATAATTTCGTAATAAGTGCATCGAGAATTTAAACGTAGTATTTTAGGCACTTAATAATAAGCTAATGGCTTGTGAATATTTGGTGTTATTTTTCTATGAACTCTTTCTTATTTATTAAAGATTTTGAACACCGTAGAGCAGCGATTTCCAACCTGCGAGGCGTGGACTATTGCAAAGAGAGGCGCGAACAGCGCAAAATATGTATTTACCCTTTAAAACGTGTCTTTATTACTACATATATGAAATAAAGTATGGGGAGGCGCGAAGATATTTTTTTCTTCTAAGGGAGGCGCAGGATAAAGGATCGAAGCCACTGTTTTAATCTCACGTTTAATACGAAATGCATATACATACATTATTTTTTATTGTTTCTATGAAATAACAAAATGTCGTTTAAACTCTTTCGACTATTTAACACTTATTTTAGAAACAAGCAGGGCTGTGGTGTCTGAGTCGGAGTCGTGAAAAATGAGCGGCTCGATTTTTTTTTGAAAATTATATTTAATGATGTGTATTTAAACAAAATTGTCCAAAGTGTTAATATGTCATGCTTGGCTGACAAAAGATGATCTGATGGTATATATATATATATAAGTTAAAATGAAATTATTGAAAAATTTCCTCGGAGTCGGAGTCGGTAATTATTTTTAAGCTGGAGTCGGAGTCGTCAATTATTTTAAATCTGGATTTGAAGTCGGAGTCGTCTTTTTTTCACACGAATCCACAGCCCTGGAAACAAGTAAAAGACAATACTTATTTTATATAATTTAGTTGCATCTATCCCATTATTATTAATTTTGATTATTATTGACTGTTGTTAAAATAACAATGTTTCATTCACAAGATGCCACTATAGATAGCAAATATTACGATATCGAATATTAAAACCTTTTAGTAATCGAATAATAAAATGAATTTCATCGAATACATTATTGTTTTATATTTCTGGCGAAACATATTAGTTTGACATTAACAAAATAATGCAGTCATCTAGTATCTCATTCAGAACCAGTTTCGCTCATCGCGAGCATTATCAATTGACGAAATATAAAATGATACAGTATTAAGTATGGCTGATTTTCTTTTTATTTTTCATCAGTTGATAATGGTCGTGGTGAGCGAAACCGGTTTTGATCTTTTTTTTTATGTGTCTTTCTACCTAGAATTGACAGTGAACACCTTAAAAGGGATAGTTAAGAATCGTTCAATTTGCATACAATATTAAGTGGTAGAAAAAAATTGTTAGTGTTTAGTATGAAGGTACTATAATATATCTTTAAAAACTTTAATAATGTTTCATATAAAGTATTTAAATTTCAAACATTGTCAATGAGGCTAAGTCTCAAACAAATGTTTCTATTAAATGGCTTTACAGTGGAGGAAATTCTTCATATTTCATTTTTAAATATACGCTATTTGTTAAATACGTTAAATAATAAATTTTATTGAGTCGTAGAAGTATTTTGTCGTAATCAAAGTAGTGAATACTTATTCATTCTATGACCTTGTTTGTGACCTTACTGTTATCAATTTACGATGTTGTCTGAGTGAAAATTTCCATGCAATCATCATTGAAATTATACGTTTTTTGGGATATTTAAATCGATTTTATCTTCTTGTTAATCCACGCAGCCGTTACGTTACAGTATACATAAAATCGCTTTTACTATCTTCCCATACAAAAATAATCCTCATTATCTTAAACAAGCGAGATGGTCTTAGGAATAATGTATTACGTACAGAATTAATAGCCACGCTTAAGGATAATCCGATAAGCAATGAAGGTATCTAATATTGTTAGTGATGGCTTGTGATGTTCTCCTTGGTTCATAGATAGATCATTGTTTTTTTTTTAAACAATAAAATACACTTTTACATAAGTTTCATACAACAACGTGTAAAAAAAAGTGTGGAAAAAGTTTACAAAAAAAAATGATTCATTGTATAAAAATCAATTCAAAATATAAAAAATTGAATCTATATTTTTTGACTGTATCTTAATTTTATTTAGCAAATCATTACAAAGATTATTCACTATCAGACAATAGACGAATCCGTTTACGCACATTTAGTACGATATCGCTTTCATCAATTGAGATAGATATATAGAATCTGCGGTGGCAGATTATAGCAAAAGCGCACGAGGCAATTTTAGGGGCCTCAAAAAAACAAAAAAAAATATTTTAAGCACATATAATATTTTATAATTATTTTCAATTCAGTTTTAGTAATTCGAAAAACCGGGACTTCATGTTTGATTACGTCTACAGTAAACGACAAGAGATCATTGAGAGCCTGTGTAATATTTTCTTTGCAAATTTTCGGGTTAATAGAAACAAACCTCTATGCGCATATTACTGGGTAGCTTGCATGTATGTACTATAATGAGTAGTAAGTCCGTTAAAGGATGTAGGGAATTAATCATAAAAAGTTTTAAAAAATAGCTGAGAGCTTGAAAAAAGATGCTTAATCGTTTTTAAAGATTTCAATCTAGTAGTCGATGTAAAATCCATATCCGATCTCAATGGAAACTTTAAATCAATTTATAGATATTTATCCAAAAACTATCAATGATTTTATCATACCTTTCCGCCCACTTCTCATCGATCTTGAAAACGAGACAAGAGAGAATGTAGTAGGGCAGGGTTTCCCAAACTATGGTCCGCGGAACACTGGTGTTCCATGTATCCTGAATAGGTGTTCCGCGAACACTCACATAACGTAAAAACCACTCTTTTTCAATATTTTCCGAAAACTTAGAATTATGATTCCTTCATTCGGAATCCATTTTCCGTGATAGTAAAAACAATATTTTTAATTCAACGCAAGTGGTTATAAAAATCTAACTGATTTTATTAGTGATTCTGATATGAATGTCATTCAATTCTTTCTTGGTGGGTTTGTCAGAAGATCTTCCCAATGTGTCAAAACAAGCAACTATTGTTTTACTTCCGTTTTATAAAACATATTTATGCGAAGCATGCTGCAACGAAGTCAAAGTGCAGGAACAGACTTAGTCGTCACGACATTAAAAATTAATAAGTGTTTTATTAACATTTTTTTTATACTGTCATGAATTACCCGACCTAAAAAGTAAGCCAAGTGTTCCATTAAAATTTCCGGATTTGCAAAGTGTTTCATTGCAGAAAAAGTTTGAGCCCTGTAGTAGGGAATAGACAGTAAGGTTTTATTTTCCTTCACATTGGAAACAGTCATGATTTGATCTAGAAAATGTTATTTTTTTTTGTTTCATTTGACTCTTTTGTTAATGATAAATTTTATAAAATAAAATATATCCTTTTATATTAAAACTCTTATAGAAGAATGCTCTTATCATAAAAAATATTCAAGCTTTACGTTTAAATCGCAGATGGACTTGAATGCCTGAAAATTTCGAATGGCGAAACGCAGGTTGTTAGTGAAAACGTGTGTGAGGAAGTGTACAAAATTTGAACGATTTAAATTTAATATATAAATAATAGCAAAACTTTTTAGTCGTTTTCTTAAATTAAACCTCAATTAAGTGTACATAAACGGATTTCAAAAACCTGCAGCCTTAGTATTTAATGAAAGTATATAAAAAATAATACATATTTCAACTGATATTGTGTACACGCCGATCAAATTATATCGAGATAAAAGCTCTTCAAATAAGACGTTAAAAATAAAACACGATGTTAGCAAAAATCCATTATCTCCAAGCCCTCTATATGGGCTTTTAATCAATATTCAAATTCCTCGTTATTAAGCCTGTAAAAATATTTAGTATTCCGAGGACCAGGCATGTAAGCATTAATGACCAATTACCACTTTACAAAAAGGCTAAGCCGTGACCAAATATTGGTATTTTTATTACTTTCGTGTTACAAATATTCGCTTTGGCTGACATTTTAATGATATTCTCATAATAATATTTATTACGCTTCAAATTGTTTATAATCATTCTCGCAATGCATCTGTTAATTTATTTTTAAAACTTCACATGCACACATAAACGAACGGATTTTTTATTGAGACTGACAGCAGAACTGATCATAACATTTCTCAATTTCTCTTCAAATATATTCTCAGTTTGAATTCATTTTGTAAGAATTGATATGGCCTTTAATCTTTTCGCACGAATCAATTTCGTTGGATTGAACTCTACTGGAATTCCCACATCTAATTATGGTTGACAGACATTAAGATTTATTTACTTATTATATACACTCATTTTTGGCTTTTACTTTGTTAATGATAATTCATACTTAATTGATCTTTGATGTAATAGTTTGCATTGCTAAGAGGTCTTTAACTTTTTATTTATAGTTTATTTTTCTTGTATTTTGCTTCAATTTGTTTGCTTAGTTGTAATACCAATTGTTTGTCATACCTTGTTTTTCTTACTTAACTTTTGTATAAATATCACTAATTCATTGTATTTCTTATCAGTTGGCATTGCTCACCATGAGCGGAAACGGTCCTGATCCAATAAATTGTATGTGGGAAAAGTACTAAAAATGTTTTATTATTTTTATTATAATACTTTTCCATCAAGTATTGACAGTGAACACTGCAAAACTTATTTTTTATTGTTATATTACTTTTTTCCTAACAACTTATTATTGTTGATATAATTTCATTTATTTGTGCAGATTTAACAAAATATTCGATATGAAAAACTACGTGATAACTTGATATAAGCAAACATCATCTGAAGAGTCATTATATACGAGGTATAATCTATGTGGCCGAGTGGAAAAAATCATGGCTTTTATTCCTTCTTGGTTGCACAATTTATAGAATACATATTTTAATTTACTAATTCTACATTGATCACTTTGGTGGTGTTCACTTTCAAAACTTCATGAAAAAGCATTATATTGAAAAAATAAAACAGCTGAGCCATATCAGTTGAAAATGATCTTCAAGAGTGAAACAGTCCTGATCATATTGAATAAATGTGTAATTAGTACAAAAGAAGTTTTTTTTAAAATATAATTCTACATTGTTTTCATAAAGACCTGGAAACTGTCCTAAATTTTATAAGTTACTTCCGTGTTTAACGCCAGGCACTAAAAAATGCAACGGTCGTAGGCGTACCTCCATGTCCAGATGGGGTGTTAAGCAACCGAATTCAAAATACAAAAATAACATTAAAAATTGCCCCTTTTTTATGTGTTCTCGAACATCGACATTAAGGCGATAGTTGCTTGATAATTATCGTAACGTGGCCATTCATTGTTCCCTCAAATCGGACATCAACTTATTTTTAGAGGATAATGAGCTTTCTTGAATACACACTATTCAAGAAAACGAATATTTCTTTATATTTTTTTCATTTATTAATGAAACAATGAAAGATTCTTAGTGTTTCTATTCCGTCACTTTTTGCGGTGTAATGCAGTAAGAATAAAAGGAATACTCATCAAATACTTCTGAATCTTAATTATAATGTAGTTGGCTAATTTTTTTGATTTATCGCGATTTTGAATTGTTAATAAGGTTGCCGTCCTTCTGAAAACAGGCCATTTTTAAATCTGCTTGTGGACAACACGATAGACTACCTAAAAACGGAAAGTATGATCACATTTCATATAATGTGGCGTATTATATGGGAAGGTTTCACCGACTGGCGTTAAACAAGGAAGTACCTTTTATAATTTAAAATTAGTACAAAAAAAACTGTGGATAATTTTTGAAAATGTAGCCCGTCGTAAGATCCGTGTGCTTATGCGCACTATTCAATATTCGCTCCTCGTTTTATCGTTTATTTCTCTAATAACTGAGAAACTGCAACCAGCCGGCGGTGCAATTTCGTCTCAAATTAGAAAATAAGTACGGGTCCGGCAGACGCAAAAATTGGCCCATAAATCCACGTAGCCAGCGAAATCTATTAAAGAAGTTGTTAAAATTGCGACATGTTATTGAGGAACGCGAAATTTCTGCTACGGCTTTATTTAGCCATCTAATTTGAGGGCTTTTTTTCAAAGCGCTTAAAAAAACGTTTGAAACTTATTAGTCATATCGTCAACAATAATAAAATTTCTGAATGATTCCCAGTTTATAATAAAAATTACATAAATACAAATGATAATTTCTAAGCAGTATAATTCCTACCCATCCTCTGAGCTGATTGGATGCGATATAAAAATGAATTTCTGTCATTGCTTCTAGTATAGTGATAGCGAACCTTTTTGGGTCCGCGTGCCAACAATCTTCAAATTTTTTTCTCGATTGTGTGGCGTGCCTAGGGTATCCAATCCCGGATTTAATTGGGATTAGCTCACCGAGGAATTTGAAATCCCAGATTTGGTATACTTTTTTCCCAGATTTTCACAGAAACTCGTTTTTTTTTATCTCACCGAGGAATTTGTGCTCGAAAACCTGTCATTTTTAAACATTTGGAAATCGTTCGCATGCCATCCAAATTCTCACAAGTGCCACCTCGGGCACGCGTGCCATAGGTTCGCCATCCCTGTTATAGTATATGATAACTATGTTATTCCTTGTTGTATTAAAGAATGTGATACATATTTTGCTTCTTAGAGATACATCATCAGACCATTGCAACGTGTACGAATAAACTAAAAATTTATTATAATTTATAATTAATATGTTATTAATTACAAAATCAAATTCAGGGTGTGTTCTTTTGGGGGGTAAGAAACATACTTTTTAATGGGGGGAGGTAAGATACAGGCTTTATAGTTTTTATTTACCTTTTAAATAATCTTTTTACTCCGCATAATGTTTCAGTATATGTAGTAAACGTCACACTAAACGGACTTACTTTCAAAATAATTTGTACGTAATTTGTACGAAGTTATGCATTCTACATCGCTAAAACAGTTGTAAGCGAAGTTGTTATAAACAGATTCTGCTCTACGTCACTTAAAATAAAAAAACTTCTTAAATATATTTATATTACTTTGCTCGCAAGTATTTATATTTGTTCGAGATTTTTTCATGAAATTTTCATGTGTGCATTTGTTTTACATGATGAATGATCTCAATCAGGTTTTCAATAAATTAAATTACAACCTAAATAATAAAAAAAACTTTAGTCTTTAATTTAAATTGACATTTTTAAGGTATGGATATGGTTGTGTTTATAATATTTTGTTATAGTTTTCAACATATATTCAAATTTTTAACTCAAATTGAATTTATAAAACAGTAAAATCTATAATTTCAACAATAAAATACACCCATTGATTATCTCTTCATATCACAGCAACCTTTGGACACAGACTTCTTTTTTATATATATTTTTTTGTGATAAGTTCAAGTGGATCTCCTGCAAAATTATTAAATTATATTTACTAGGGCTTATACAAAAACTGACTTTTGAAAAAACCGGTTTTCGAATGTTAATACTGAAGTTTTACAAAAAATGGATAATTCAATTAAAATAACGAGAAAAAGTTCAATTTTTTATGTTGTTTATTTATATACATAAAAAAATACACAACAAGAAATTATTTGGTGTTACTCTTCAGAAAATATAATTTAAAAAAAAACACAAAGCGTTCACTGATCGTTTTGTAACAAAATTTCCTGATATCGAAAATACTCTTTCGCTGGGTAAATGATGTGGGGCAAATGGTCTTTAAGCCATCAAATAAAAGATCAAAATTGTATGTCCTTTTGTTTATAGACTCGTTTATGGAAAATTCGGCACAACCGGTTACCAAGTTAAAAAACCAGTTTTCGAATGTAAAAAATTTAGCCAAAAAACCGTTTTTGAAAACCTACAAGCCCTAATATTTACAGAAGTATTTTTGCTGGGGGTGCGATATATGGTGAGGTAAGCTTAATACTATATATGTTTTTAATATAGATAATAACGGTATATTTAATTAATTCACTACCGCTACTAAATAATTCATCGCCAATGATCACATAAGTGAAAAAACTTCCAACACGTCGTTATTGTAATCGTGATTCTTCCTTACAACCTACACAAGTAAAGTCATACCCGTACACCTTACTATGGAATAGTAAATTGTATCGCTCAGTCGCGCGTAAAATTATTATTATTCGTTCGCGTTCACATAAGGTCCTGTCGCGCTGCGTCGTGTTGTCCTGAACGCTCGCATCCGCAGTGGTTACTGGTTACCCAGACGTCGCCCGCGCATTCCAAGTCCGGTGACCATCATGATGACTTTAAATGAGTCTTATGAGTCACTTATCATTCAATTTCAGATAAAAGTTACTGTTCCAGTTTCTATAGCGACTGTCTATTGAAGTTCATAACGTATCTTCTACGAATATTCCATTTTAATATGATCATTTTTTTACCTAAACATGACAAATTTTTCCTTTCACACACAGGTATGTTCAGTAATTGAACGACTATTTAGCATTCAAAAGTGTCTTATTTTATTTTCCTCAGATTTGACGCAGTGGCGTTACCACAATACAGCGGGCCATATGCAATGCAAAAGAGCCCTTGGGTACCTCAGGGTGCTCCAAATTTATATGCATATTATATTTTCAAAAAAAGTCCATGAAACTAAGTAAATAATGAAGGCCTTTTTTGTCTCTACGTGCGAAGTAAAAGTACCTGTTATTATCGCCAGCTAAAAAATCCCGGAAAAATACGTATAATGTCTTTAACCCGTCCACATCTTGGCATTTATAACACTAGATTCGTCCTTTTCTTTGCATTTTGTAATTTATATGTTTAAAAAAAAATGAAAATTAATTTTATATTATTCGTAAATAACATGACGATATTTTGTCTAAAGATGATTCCGAAAGTGACGAAGAACGTCTCACAATCTGTTTCACAACTTGTCAAATAACAAAGTCATGAAGTATATTTCTTTCAATTTCCATGTCGTGTTATTGAATTCATGTTTTTAATTGGTAAATGTGTGGTTACCCCATTAATTGCGATGCAACACGAAGTAATAATAATAATAAAGCTTCTGGCAACCAGTGCGACCAAATTTGGTAAGGTTGGCATTCAATATCGGCAACGCGCGCTCGCTCCTCACTACTGCCTCCGCCAGAGACCGCTTTTTTACTTACCCTGTGAATCCTCATAAGGCATGTTCACACGTCCTGTATCGACATATTTACAGCAAACTCCGCCCAATCGGTAGCAATAACTGCTTTTGAGCAAAATTATAAAACAATGCGATTATACGGTTCAACAGTTCTGTTAAAAAAATACAATGAAAAAAGTTTGTTCAAGTATAATATTTCAAAATAAGTTTTCAATATGTTTTATTTCAATTGAATGTATTTATTCAATATCGCATCAATGGTACTACTTATTACGGTAAACGGTATGCGGTGTACGTGCTATAAAGTACGGATTATTAATAACATTATCACGTCGTGCTTAGTTTGATATGAGTTGAAATTTTTCACTTGAAACCATTATGAATAAATGAAATTCAACGTATTTAATTTTATTATCAATCATATGATAAAATAAAATCATAATACATAAAAAAACATAATATTGTGTAACATAACGCAGAAGAGTACATATTATGTTGTATAAAGTAATAGTGGAATGTATACTACATAATTAATAAGAATTGATTGTCGCTGACAGATCAATTTATAATTCACAAATATAAAGTGTCTCTACTTTGTGTTTTTTAAAATAATTTATTCTTATTGAACCATTTCTCATTAAATTAATTTGCAGTATTACAGAGAAAATGTATCATTTTATCACTTAAATATTCATATTCAGAATTCACGGCTGTTGGACGTGAAACCGGCTTCAGTGTCATTCATTTACTAAAAATTCAACCTAACCTAAGTTAAACATGAAACCATTTTAGTTTATTTTGCCGATTGCTTTGATTTAATTGAGACACTAATACATGCTACTCTATACACAATAGACAGATTAAATTCAAAAGAAATAGTCTAACGTAAATAATTGTGTGTACATATTTCATTTTATATTACTTACTTAACAAAATTGACGCCATTGACCATCCAGAACTATGAGTGACTACAGAACTTCCCCCTAGATATTTTGATATAAAAGTTTTATTTCATGTGAGCCACTGACATAATCTGTGGCGGATTAACTTTTCCGGTTCTAAGCTCAAGAAATGCGACCCCAATACCCACATTTTCTTAAATATCTATTTTAATATGGGTGATACAATGTTTATAATTAAGGTATTCTTAAATCATAGTTTTTGGACCTTTTGTAGTTTATATAAATACGCGATGACGCGATAAGCGATCGATCGTAAGATAGCTGGGCTAAAATCGTCAGTTGCAATTTCATATGTGTGCTGGGATGACGTATGAGGAATGATGCAGAGAGATATTTTAAAGCCCTTGACTATTTTTTTTTTGAAATTCATAAGAATAAGGCCAATAATGAGGAAACCACTGGGGTCCCTAAACGACCCCCATCGGCAGAGAGTATTTTTCTAGTCTCCGAGCCGCGAGAGTTAAGCACATTTGCAGGCCCTGTTTTAGGGATAACATAAAACATCAGAAAAATCCAAGTAAAATATTAAAAACATACAAAAATCTAAACTAAAGGTATATGGGTTATAAACTATTTTGGGGCCCTTTAGTTTCGGAGGCCCCAAGCGCGCCCCTCATTTTCTTTTGGGTAATCTGCCACCGGACATAATACCAATATATCTTATTGCTGAACTACATACTCTATTGGCAAAAAAAATATGTTATGGAAAATGGTGAGAAAATATTATTCGTGGAACTTTAAACTTTTGACGATGAAAATCTATCATAATAATATTATCATAACTTCTACTTCTATCAACACAGGGAACACACCATTGTCCTTCTGATTGGTCGTGTCAACGCCATCTTTTTTGATAAGATTACCAGGTTAGTTAATGTTAATTCTGCCTCTTCCACCTGGATCGATCGCAATAAATAAACAAGGCATTAAGAATAGTTAATTTCAACACCTGATATCATCATCAGCAGTTTAATTTCAGTTTTAAAACTTTTTATTTATTACTATCATTATTAATCCATGTCCACTCCCAATGTGGAGCATATGGCCTCCTAATAGAGGTATCTCAACAGAAGTTGTTTCTACGAGAACTGTTTGTTACTCAGTCACTCAACCTCACTTTTTTCAAAGTGAGTAGTAGGGAAAAAATAATAAGGCTAGAACAGGACTAGTGCTTGGATAATCGCTATTGCTACACCCAGTTGATTAAAGGATCAGAAGGATGGGAGGAGAGGAAATGATGTGAATTGATACAAACACCCAGTCTTCGATCACAGCTTTGAATTGAATAATTCTCAAATTCACTGTGATCTGACCGGGAATTGAACCCAGACCTGCGTGATCGGTAGGGCAAGCTCTTATCAACTGGGCCACTTTTTTATTTATGTGTATTTAACATTCTAATTATATGATTATGAGGCTTGTAATTATATATATATCGTGTCACTTTTTGAAAAATGTTTACTAAATAAAAAAGACATATTATAGAATCGGTCACAGTGCCACCTGTCAATTTTCGCTCAACACTCTCTCTATCTCTCAATCAGTCGCACATACATTGCATATGTAAAACGCGCGCAAGCACACTCTTGTTCTCTTGTAGCACATCTGACAGATAAAAAAAAATACTCATTTACTGGGCTAATTAATATGAGAAGTTTCCATAAAAAAAAATTATGATATCAAAAGTAGTGGACTGCACTACTAGATGTTAAAAGAAACTAGAAATAATCCCTGAGAAAATAAAGTATTAAAACCAGATAAGATCAATGTATTCAATGACGATATTAATGATATTATACTGCATAGTGTGAACGAGTTTTTGCAAAGGTATGGTGCGTGCCCTCAGTATAAACAATGCGAATTGATCTCGTCGTATAAACGAATGTCATCGTGAGAAAGTCTCGACGAGTAGCCGAGCCTGATTTAACTTAGTACACTATTAAACTTTATGACTCAGATGAATCATCAAATCGATCCACAGATAACTACACCAAATATTAGATCTCCATCTTATATCTGTCTTTATTTTTCTAATACCGTTATCATGCAGAAGAAAGAGATGGAGTATAAAATAGTGAAAATCGTTTTAATTAATCGTAAACCACTTAATATTGCATTCACATATATGATTTAGTTTTTTTTTTCCTTTTTTTGGTACATGGGGATTTTTCACTGGGAATGTTTCCATCACTTTCTCTTATATGACAACGATATATGTACATAAAAAAAACTTTCAAATCAAGATAAAATACTAAAGATTACTTTCTGATATCTGACATACAGGTAAAAAAAATAAGTTTAGAATACATGATATCTATCGTTAGATATCTTGATAATTATAATTTTTTAGTGTTTGCTATTTTTTTAATAGATATTGATCACATTGTAATTAAAAATTAAAGTCTAAAAGTACTCGATCGAGTAAATAATAAAAATTGAAAATGAACAGTTAGGAGTTCTTGAAAATCAATAAAATCATAAAAATAATTAATCATCGTCAAAAAAAACATTTTAAATAACATAATTGGCTCACCGCTGTGAAATTTATTTCTTATGCGACATAATCTTCTTAATTAATACATATAATCAATATTATTATAATCTAACCCAGCGGAGGGGAACCTGCGGCCTTTTGACTACTTTGATGCGGCCTCTTGACATGATCAAAATATTCACTTTGATCAAAAAATCATACTCAAGCGTTTGGAAAAAGAGCGTTATCAACCCATAACATGTTCGTCAGTGAAAAAAGAGGGGGGGATTTCAACATTATCTTAACTGCGGCCTTATGTTAAATCAGATAAATTAATGTGGCCTTTAAAAATGAAAAGGTTCCCCACCCCGGATCTTATCCTTCTCTGAGAAAATAAAAACCCTAAAGTCCATTTTGTAATTTATAAGTAAATAGCTAGTTATTCATCTTCTGATGAAGGCATAAGCCGAAAAGCTATCAATCATATATAAAATAATATTTGTAGAACTAAAATACTTAGATATTTTTTCACCTTATTACAATAAAGTTCTATCAGGCAATTGCCGATTCAATCAATAAATCAATGTTTAGTTTATTCATAAAAAGCCCTTTAGTACATAGTTAGTCTGTAGATGCTTCTTGAAAAGGAGAAAACGTGTCAAAATCAGTGGAATAACAAATTTATCAAATTCAATTTTACTATATTTTGTATCTAGTAATTCATTTAAAAAATAATATGCTCCGTAACATTAATATCTCAACGCATAGTTATAATGAATTAAAACGTTTTGATTAGTTGTTAACATGGAAGATAAAATCTGTTTATTTTTACATTGTTACTAAACAAATATGGGTTTGTTTTCTTTATTTCCTTGAATTATTATTTGACATAAAATAAGATTGAATGTCAAAGATTAGCGAAAAAGAGATCATGTGAAAATTATCTCAGTTTTTATCTCATATAACCTTGTGAATACATTATCTGCACAATTTAACAATTAAATGCATGAGTCATAATAATAATTACATTGTTGCATTAAAAAGTCAGCCTTAAAAATAAAAATCTTTTACGTCCTTGCAGTCTTATTTGCGTTTCACTAGGTATGTGTTTTTCTGTTTGCTCTAAAGAGAAAATTACATTAGAAGTTATCAACTAGAAAATAAGAATGCATGCGCGCGCATTTAGTATACAGATTATATACCGAATATATATTCCATGGACGCTCCCCAATGTAAAGCATATTGCCGCCTAATAGAGGAGGTATTTCAACAGAAGTTTTTCTACGAAAACTATTTTTTTTTCAGACGCTCAATCTCTCATCGAGGGATATAAGAATAGAACTAGTACAAGACTAGTGATTTACTAATCGGTCTCGCTATGCAATGTTATATTAGGATTAGAAGTATGCAAATTTTCAAACATCGGAAGACCCATGCCATTGAACAAAAATCTACTCATCGATTGAAAAAGTACTGTTTGTACTGGGAATCGAACCCGGGAGATTCGCCATGGAAACCAATGAAGTTTGTGGCTAAATACTAGGGATTTTTAAGATTACATACCTGGAGAACATGAAAGAATCAAAAAAAACATTTGAACAAAATATCGCAAAAATCAGAACGTGGATCACACAGCTGAAAACTGCAGCAACTTAAACGCGTGTTGGCCGATGATTTTACTTATGCAAAACATCATCTCGTTCATTAATTATTATTTAAAATAAGTAATTCATTTACAGAACAATTTACTAGCATTGTATGTATAGGTTCCGTGCAGCTCTGTATCGGGCCAATAATATGAGGAGTCATTTTGACATTTTTGTTTTGGGGAGCCACAGCTTACGGGGGCCACGAGAAAATTTTCCGAAATCCCTAAATTTCAGCGATTATTATTTTAAATTCTTGGAAGAGCTAAAAAAAACAAGGTCCAACGCTGTTCATTTATGCAAATCTGTAAATTCCTGGGACTTCGGATTCGAAATTTCTTGAAAGAGCTAAATAAAAAAAATGGCCCCACATTGGTAAATTTGGAATATCCGCAAATTCCTGTGTTTTAGAAATTAGATTTTTTTTGAAAAGACAGAACAATGGGGCCACAGAAAATAAAGACACTCAAACGTTGAGAATCACTGGTTTAAAGTACACCCTTCGGGTCGTTGTATCACGGATTTACTGTATTATAAATAGGTTGATATACAATGTAACAATATTAACTTCTCTCGTTAGTTGCATAGGCAGACTTGTTATGCAGTTAAACATTATTCTCCATCTAGCACAGTGATGGCGAACCTTTTTGGGTCCACGTCCAATCCCGGAGCCTTTTTCCAATCCGGGATTGATTAATTTGAATTTAATTGGGATTAGCTCACCGAGGATTTTGAAATGCTCGATTTGGTATACTTTTTCCCCAGATTGTCACAGAAGCTCTTTTTTTTTTTAGCTCATCGAGGAATTTTAAAACCTGTCATTTTTAAACATTTCAAAATTGAATTTGGAAATCTTTGTTCGCGTGCCATCCAAATTCTCAAACGTGCCACCTCGGACACGCGTGCCATAGGTTCGCCATCCCTGATCTAGCATATGAGTCATGAGTCACCGAATCTTCATACTTTTTCTACGCTGGCCCTTCATCGGTTCTGAGAATGGCGGAATACATACATAAATCACCTAATCTTCCGTCAAAGGTTTATCATACAGGTTAAATATGCAATCGATGCCGTCTTGGTATCTCTGTGAAGTCAATTTTAACAAATATAAATCTTAAATTATTTGTATAGATTGTTAATCAGCAACTAGCAACGGGATATTTTTAAACATATTCCGCAACAATCTTTTCATTCTGATATGAATTGACGAAATAAACATTATATTTCTATTAATCTTAGATCAGATTCGACAAGATGAATTTAGATTAATTTTACAAATACATTCGTTTGTATTGTAGTTTTGTATTCTTTAGTGATATATCTTTTTGAATTGTTATTATTTTAATCAGATTTTAGATATATTTTATGGAGGTAAGAGGCAAGATATTTTTTTACTAAGAAGGTATATTATTAATTTTTCGAACAGTTTTTTATACTAACTTTAAGGATGTTCAGTGTCAATACTTGGATGATCTTTGTAATTATGCACATGTTAGGTGATAATTATTTTATGTGTGTTAGTTTACAGTTACTTATTCATAAATTATACTGTAATTTGTAAATTATTTTTAATGCCAATGGCTTATTACACCTTTTTATTTCAATTTGTTTTTGTATAAATAGCACTGTTAAATTATTTTTCTTATCAGTTGGCAATGCTCGCCATGAGCGCAACCGGTCATGATCTTGACAAATAAAAAGTGGAAATAAGTACAAAGGAATACATATTATGTTTTTATTCGTATTTTGTAGGATTGACTTATCATATAGCAATATTTATTTCAGCAGTGTGTTATAAAATTTACATGGAGCTTTTATAATATTTACATAAAACATTATTATTTTTTTTATTCATATTCACTAAAAAGTAAACCATTTTTAAGTTTTAAAAATGTATTCAATTTAATGTCATTAAAAACTATATTAAAGTGGATTACCTTTGATGCAGTCGCTTGTTTGAATTTTTAACCATGTTAGTAGAAAAAAAATGATAGTGAAATAAAGCCATTATTATGTTTATTACACCTTTTATACGAAATTTCATATATCTGCAGTGACCATTTGTTGTCAGATAAATTGTCTTCTTTTTGTTAAATTCTAATTAAAAATAATACACAAAAGCAAACTTTTTTAGGGCTATATGTTGATGCATACACGTAACCTGTTAAGACGTACAATGCTAAGTTAATTGAACAAAAGTGAACATTTTCATTATTCATAGATGGGAAACTGGATACTATCAAATACGCTTAATTGAGGATTTCTTCCCTTAAAAAATCCTACAGAATTCCCGCATTCCTAACTAACAATCCATGCATGACTCATGACGCCGATAAATTGGCAAGTACTTATTCGGAATTGCAAATCGGTTCGGCATTGCCGGTCGTATTGGAAACATCTCGGCGCCCCTAACCGGACTGCGGCGTCTCGGTAAATTATACGGCGACCCTGAAACTAGGACCCGTCCCGTCCAAATATAGAAACGCTACCATTTACAGAAGTAACTGATGCAGCGTGCGACAACGTGGCACTATCTTGCGTTCGTGAGATAATTTGAAGGAATCGTCTGGTAATCATTTTTAAATTATACCACATCGGATAATAAGCAATTCTCCGTTCTAAAAATAATTTATTGCTAAGCCATTCCGTCGAGGATTAAAAATTTAAATAACCCACTTAATCAATAGAGAAGATTAATTAATAATCTCGGCATTATGTAGTTTAATGTAATTTATTATATTGCACAAAACAAAAGTTTTTACATGATACAGCGCTTTCCAAAATAAATAAAAATGCATATTTCCGTTTTATTACTCATTTCCGACACATATTTTATATTTGAATAATGGGAATAAATTAATATAAATCAATTTTTGGTCAGAATAAAAATATAAACGGTCAGAATATTTTATAGCAATTTTGGTTAAGTTACGTTAGGTTTTTTTTTAAAATTTCATTTAAAGTATGATTATTTATTTTTAGCGATATACTATGACCAATGTAATATAAATTCTGACCGGAAAAATACGAGCCTTTAATAATTGGTATTGGGAAACATTGTTTTTGGCATCAGTTTGTGTTGTATTGTGTGCACATAAGGATTAGGTATATATGAAATTGAAGTTTTTCCGTCGCCACTTTCTGGAACCAATTTATCGCGTAAAAAAGGATTGGGTGTATTGTTTTCTTTCAGCACTCAGAAATTCACATGACTATTGCGCATGGTTCCTGATTTATTTTCTACGCGGCTTGACGGCCAAAGATGCGCCTACTCCTCTACCTGTCTGCGCGTGCAGTCGCTCACATTAATGACATACGTCTGCGAATTTACTCCACGGAGCAATGCGCCTCATTATTGCACATGCGTTGCATAGATCAGTGTTCTTAAACCTCTTTACAACCGCGGACCGGTAAAAATTGTAAAAATATCTCTCGTACCGATGTCAACCAACATCACTCAATAAGTTCGTAAGATGACATATAGATCGTGCCACTATTGACTAATTCATATGATTTTAAGAAAGTACCAACCTTCAAATAACACTTGTCAAAATTTTATAACAATGGAAAAATCATAATTTCGTGTGTTGATAAAGCATTGCTTTTTAATGAGAAAAAATACCGCTCAAGCAAAGCAATGGTTTTACAAGTGTTATTTGGACTCTATCAAGATAAATGGTAGAGAAGTGGTTTGCTGATTTCTGAATGCTCATTTCATGATTTGTCGCCCAAATTCGGGAGTTGTTCCAGAAAACATAAAACAAGTCCAAAATATTGTTTTAACCGATATAAAATTGAAAATACGTGAGATAACTGACATCTTTCAGATATCAGAAGCCAGTTCATTCACCAATTTGCATGTACATCAAGAAGATAAACAAGTCGAAAAATTTTCGAAACATAAAAGTCTTCACGGATCGGTGCCGGTCCGCGGACCATAGGTTGAAGAACACTAGCATAGATGACTCGTGCTCGCATGTAGGCAGGTGTCTTCGCATGAAATCGCCTGTTAAAACAATGCTTTATGAAATTTAATCTTATTAATAAAAAAAATGCAAATGATATTTTTCTTAGCTTAAAAAAACAGAACACCTTGACATCTTTCTATGCGTTATCAATTTAAGTAACACCTGCAGATAAATAGAAGTAATCTCTTTATGAATAAGTACAATAGTAGAGATAAAAAATTCAAAACAAAAACATTAAAGGTTTAAATGTCATTATGTGGTTATTTGCCGGATGATTGTTTGAATTATTTTTTTTCCCAGAGTTAATGACCCACCTGCTAATGACGATGCCATTATTTAATTGATATTGACATACGACACCTGAACGCTATTGATTTTAGTTTAGACCAGGAGTTTCTTAACTTTTTAGCTCTATTCCCCTTATTCTTTCATATTTATTCATAATATAATTCCCCACCTACCCAATATAGTCTAATGTAATATTTTTAATGTATTAAGATCACTGTTTACCAATAATTGCCTAAGCATATTTCAACTAACAAAAACTTAATAGTAATTAGAAGTTAACACTTTACAAGCGGACGTTTTTTAGTGATTTGCGCAAAAATATATCACATTCTTAAAATCAACACAACTTCTAAGCCAAACAATATTTTTGGCTGAAATTTTTAAAGAAATCATATGTGACATTTAATCATTAAAAAAAAATGAAAACATTTTGAATACATCATAATTTATCTACTTATCTAAGCTGTATATAAAAACCTGTTATTAATTTTGTAGATAGCACTCCACTTGCTATCAATATGAAATATTCAAAATATTCTGTATAACAAATACCATTAATGCATACCGTACAATTATATAAATAATTATGGTATAAAATGTTCATTCCTACAAATTTACAATCACTGGAAGTGTGAAATCTGATACCATAAATATTCGAGAAACATGTGCGCCTTTAAAAAAAAAACGAACATTCAGGGCATAATAAATTATGAGGTTTAGTGCTTATTGTCAAATAGGGTCACTTGCCGCGGCAGTTATTTTGAAGAAACCATTATATTATGAGTCAATATACCAACAAAACCGACAGTACGTGATAAACGTATTTTTACGTGTCCCGCCTATAATGTGTTAAGTAGAATTTCAGGGTATTAAAAGATGTCGTCCATGTGCATGTGAAGTTATTTTAATAATAATAATTGATGAACATGTCATGTTGTATTTAAAATGATACTTTTAGAGAAGTTTTTTAAGAAAAGACAGGAATCTAGCGATTAAAAGATTCACCTGTAGAACTCTGTAATTTCACCCCAGGGTGGAATTCTTCACCCTTTGGGAACCCGTGGTATAGACTTATACGAACATTTTCAATGTAGATATTGTCGGAAATTACTCAGTAGACTTGCCATTTTGTGTTTGTATGTGAATAAACTAATATGTTTTTAAGCAATGAATTTAATTAAATCGTTCTGTATCTCTTATTTTTTAGTATTTATTCCGGACAGCAATGATGTTCTCATCGTCCAAACTTTGCTTTGATAAAAATAAAATGTTAAGCAAAGATTAATTATCAATTCATGTTACAAAGACATAAACAATAAAGGTACAGACAAAACTTAATTATAGTATAGGATTATATACATATTTCCGCTCTGCTTTCATTTTTGATACTCATTTCACAATATTATATTGATTTAAATATTTCACAATATGTAATATCATAATCCAGTTACCTACAGTTTTGTATACTTTTTCATTGGTCATAAAATGACTATATAATAATTAGTAGCTCTAGTATTCTATTTTTTATCTTTGATATATTCGGCGATATTTTTATGGAAGTTCATTTTTGATATAAAACTACATTTGATTCTACATTCCACTTGCTGTACAATTTGTGACACGTGTTTTGCCTCTTTGAGAAAAATCATCATCCTATCGCAAAGTTTATGATTTAAAACGTTTAGTTTAATAGTTTACGTTATCACGTCACAAGTTGCAGCACAGCAATTGGAATAACAAAGTTTTCGAATTTAATTTATTTATCAACTGTTGATAACGCTCGTGGTGGGCAAACCGCTCCTTTTCATTGTAAAAATTGTAAAATTGGTTAAAAAAATGTGTTTTTTTTACAAATATAATGCCTTTCCACTATGAATTAACATATAACAACTTGAATGTAAGTTAGATTGTTATTTCGCAATAATAAATGACAGTTAACACATTTCAGGTGAGGTTTTGTAAAACTTTTTCGGTTAAGTAAAGCGTCTGCTACGTATAAAGCTCTGAGGGTTTGATGAGGTCACTGTAAACAGTTTGTTGTTAACACACGGGCTGTTAACGACCAAACTTTGATACGCAACTTTTGAGTGGTCGCTCTTCGTCGCCCTGGGAGACTCTCCGCCAGCCGAGAATTCACTTAAGCGGTAAAAAGGACAGGGAAGTGCTCCGGTGGAGAACGCAAAGGTAATTGGATACTCCTCCGTGCGGTGCATGCTTCAAGTTGTACACATACAGGTTGCTCGTAATCTCATGTACTACTTGCCAGCTACTCCAAGCGCCGCTTAAATGTTGCATGAACATCAGCGTAACGGCCTTCTTGCTGCGTCTACATTTTCCATCGAGATACTGAAAAGTGTTTATTCTGTACATATTCTACAATACATTGTAACTAGGGTTTCCAATACCGGTATTATTAGAACCGGGACTATCGTTATTTTAACTACAGTCGAACTCGGTTATTACAATTACGGAAATAGCGAGATCTCGGATGTACTGAGGAAACATTCGTTGAAATTTTAGTTTTTGGTTTACTCCATACATTTATTTATTCACATGAATTTGTAATTCATATGAATTATTATTAAAAAACTAAAAGCCAAAAATGAGTGTATATAATAAATAAATAAATTTGAATGTCTGTCAACCATAATTAGATCTGGAAATCAATTTCTTTGGATCGAACTCTACTGGAATTATCAGTTATCAGTTGACAATCAGAATTGACGTATCAGTTGACAATGCTCACCATGAGCGAAACCGGTCCTGATCCAATAAATTGTATGTGGAAAAATTACTAAAAATGTATTAATATTTTTATTATAATACCTTAAAAGTAATATATTTAACATTAGAAAGTAGGAATGAGAAACAACTTTATTAATGAATATCCTTACGTAAGTTGATCTGATGATTCTTCTCATATATTCAAAACAAGTGACACAATCAGTAGAATAACAAATTTATCAAATTTATCACAAAGTTACCAGTTCTTTGGAAAAAAAACAACATCTAGATTAACTGCATTAGCGATATCTTTTATAAACAATATTTTGATCTGTTGAAAAATATTTATTTTCACAAGAATTCAGTATTTCACAACCAATAGTCCGCGAACCGGTGACGAGCCACCGAATTTTTCTGCCGGTGTACAAAAATATTTGTTATTCAACTGTACTGTTATTTTTGTTATGTCAACATTACAATAACATATATATTTGGATCAGTACCAGTTTTGCTTATCGCGGCTATCAGTTGAAAATGCTCGTAATTTTTAACTGTATCTAATATATTCATTTAATACAGTGGTTCCCAAAGTGTTTCCTGTGGACCCCCAGGGGTCCGTGACAAATTAAAAATCATTTGGAAATCATCATACTCTTTGGAAAAGAGAGTTTGAGCGACTGACTAACAAACAGTTCTCGTAGAAAAACATCTGTTAAGATACCTCCATTACGAGGCCATTTGCTCCACATTGGAAGCAGGCATGGAAAAAAATACCTTTCAAGTCATAAACTTTATTATTTCACTTGGGGGTCCACGGTCAGGTTTTTGCTATGAGAGGGGTCCACGAGCATAATAAGTTTGGGAATCACTGATTTAATATCCTTTCCATTGAGTATGCCTTTCCATTGAGTATTGACACAATAAACATCTTAAAAGCGAAACAAAATTAATAAAAAAAAAATCGTTAGTGATTTGGGAAATGTCATTTCTCTTATTTTTATCGTTTCACAGGCGTAAAAATATTGGAAAACTCTGATAAAGATTTTGATTAATCTGACATCACTATTCCAAAATAATGGCGTGATGCCGAAAAAGCTATCTACCACATAACGTATTGTGGGAAAAGGTACTTGCTATGTTTTACCAGCTAGCTGAATATAAATATTCCTGCAATATACACAAAATAACTTCAATGTTAAAACATACTAATTATTCATGAAGTCAAACTGTTGTTATCTCGTATTATAAGTCTAGACGCGTGAATTTTCAAGCAGCCTGTATGCTCACAGTAATCATCAGTGACAATCTTTCGCTCGAGATGAGATTAATCTTGATGACAAAGTTGACTTCTCGAGTGACAACATTGGCAAATTGACGCGTCCTAAATCACGTGATGCTAAATTATTAATCTCCTTGGAAACGCTCGCGGAATGACTAAAAAAAATACATTATAATAATTTACTTTCAAAGTAAGGTGAAATGTCATCTTATGGATGTCGTAATTTTAATGTAATACATACTGCTTTCGTGTGTAACGACTATTTTCGTCGCCTTACATAAATTGGTCTTAAAAATATTACAGGGAATCAAGCGTCATTTTTTTGATCAAACAAGAGTTGAAATAAAAAATAAACAAATAAGTCCAAAACATAAAACACTCATTTGTACTAATTCAATTTTTATTTTATACTAGCCGTTTCCCGACAAGCGTTGCAATGCCAATCAAAGAAAGAAAGTGTTTTAATTGTGTTCATTGAAGTGCATGTTTTCTTTTTCTGTCCGTTTGACGTTTGCTGCCGATTATCTTTGGTACGGCACACGCACCACCTACTGTAATTTAATTGTACTACGCCTTTAATCTTCGCGCAAGTTGCATGAACGGTATGGCAGACATACAAACATTGATTTTTATATACAAGACATAGTGTAAGTTAATTTGAATATGCCTATAACCATCGCTCAAGTGAAAGCAAAAAGTTTGTCAAAGTTTTATTGCAATCGGATTAGCGGTGTAGCAGCGCATAAAGTACGAACAAACAAACATTCTTTTTTGTATATTAGATCAAGGATGGCGAACCTTTTTCGCAAGCGGGTCAAATTTAATTTTTAAAAAATTAAAATATCATGTCGCGGGTCGCATATATTGAAGAATTAAGGCTTTAAATAAAAAAAAAAATTCTAAAAGTTCAAGCGGGTTAGATAATTTCTCATGCGGGTCACTGCGTGACCCGTGGGTCCCTTATTCGCCATCCCTGTTATTAGGACTTTCAATAATTAGGAAGTACAGTTGATAATGCTCATGAGTGAAACCGGTCCCAATCGTGTAAAATAAAAGTGGAATTAGTACAAAAGAGTGTTTTATGATTTTAATATAATACCTTTCAACAAAGTATTTATTAACAGTGCAGTGTTAAGTAAATATTAAAAAAGTTTTATTTGCAATACTTTTACACTATGTAGTAGTACATTTATCGAAGTTCGCCTTCGATATTCTAACAATGTTGGCAGATTTCAATATCCACGCCAGTATGAGCGTCTGAATTGTGGTTTATTGGTACGCGAGTTATTGTTCAGATACTGTGTTGACTTTCAGCTTCTAGTAGTGCTTTGTATAATATACTATATTATAATTTATAATATAAGCTCTTAGCAGCATCTGATATCGACGAGTATGCAATCAGTACCTAGCTGGATTATATGGGTGAAAACCAAATAAATAAGCGAAGAGTAAGTTTGTACGTTTATAGAGGCAGAATGCTATTGATATATATATCTGGACCTTTGTGCTAAAAATGCCTATGTCAGATTTTGACTATTTGGAGTTAAGAATCAGAAAATAATTTAAGATTTCGACTGAAGGTGCTTGGTGAAATTTCAATATTAAATTATCGCCTATCGTATCGCCTTCCGATTTTAAATGAAATATTGCATATGCCGGGGTCGCCACTTCTGTACCATATATAAATATAGTCATAAAACCTTTTTCGACAAACAAATAAATATAATTCTTAAAACCACTCACTACTCAAATCTTTGGGAATTCCCATGAGCTTATCCTTTTCGCCAGCAATGGCTTTAGACTCAGTGATACATTTATTTATTATATAAACACGAAACATTCATTTACTGAGCGTCAGTTCAAGTTCATCCGTGCACTTGAACGTCTGAAGATGCCGAAAGGCGAAACCCGGGTCGTTAGTGACAAAATCTGTGGGAGTGTACATAATTTGAACGATTCAAATTTAATCAGAAAATACTTTAAAATACTCTTTGTTTTTTATGCTAAAAATTCATATGTCATTCGATTTCAAATAAATGAAATAGAAGGAAAGCTAATTTGTATGTCTAGAAAATGTTGCAGCACACTTTGCACCAAGAAATGCGTGTTTTCACATATTAATCAGAAGTTGAGGTTTATTAATGTAAGAAGTGTCTATGTTCGCTTGGGCAGTTAAAGTACAAAAAAACACCACTCTACTAGACTGCATAGATACCACAAACAAACAAACAATTGCCTATACTGAACATTTGGTATATTTGACAAAGGCATTTCTAGTATTAGGCCCCAGATATTAATATAATAATCAAGTTTAATTAAACGTTTTAAGATATTACCCCATCACAGTCATTAATCATTTTTTTTAAATACATATCGACTGTGGAAAGGAAAAAGAACGTAACCCTCAGTTTTTCTAAAACAGTTTTCTTTTCGATAATCACAATGTATACAACTTGACACACGTTCTATCAAAAGGATGGAAGCTGATAATGCCGAATTGGTATCTAAATTTAGCTTTTAAGTTTGAAAAAGATGACCTTGTAAAAAGTTAAAACCAAGAAAAATGACTGAAATAAAGGTTTAACCTAGAAAAATTCTTTAATTAATATTAGGTTATGTCAATTAAACATCAGTTTGGAAGTTTCCGTGCACTTCAAATTTGTGTATAGGGATTCTGAAGTCTCGGGTTTTTCAAAGTCCCGGGACACGAGACGTGATAAAGTCAAAGTCCCGGGACTTCCCGGGACTTGGGACTTTTATTTCCCCTTCAATAAAATTATAAATTTATTAAAATTAAATATTCGTATGTATGTATATATGTATATATTTTTTCGTACGTACTTTAAAAGGGCGCCGAAAGTATGCGTTAATTAAAATAAATACATCTTTTGAACACATTTATTTATTAATAATGAAAATATTAAATTAATTCAATAATAAAATCAGAACCTCAAATCATACATAGTATGTATTATTTACACTAAAGTTAATAATTTATTTTTGCTTATCAAAATATGCTTTTAAAAATAATAATGAATTTAATGACGAATCAGTCAGCCGATTTCTTATTTTTGTAATAAACGTTGTTGCAACATTGTTTTTTCCAAAACATTGATCTTTCGTGTATTCTTTTCGAAAAACAATTAGTCCCAGCTGAACTGTTGATAATAAAACATTTATAAAGCGCCTTGATTTATAACACAATTTTCTAGAAATAACTATCGGTTTCATTATTTCTTGGAATTCTGTGCGATTAACCCAAGCTTCAACAATAGTTAAGCAAACAGGTGTCTTAAGTTTTTTTTTGTATTTCTGCATGTCTCTACCCATCGAAAACGGTTGTTTCGTATTACAATATATAAATAGATGTTATTTGAAACTTCTACAATTATAAATCCAAACAGCTGTTTCTTTTATAAGATCCCTTTATATATGCATACTTAATTTTGTTAAAACCCCGGCCTTTAATCCTTAGCCTGAATACAATGCATTTTTTTCAAAACTGATCTCGAGGATAGACACCAATGTAAATTTATTTTAAATCAAAATTAACTTTTTAGGTCACATTAGCGATTGCTTGCATCCAATTTTATTTTGTTAGAATGGTTTTTTCAAAATTAAAATGTAAAATTTGGCTGTCTAAGTCCCGGGACATTCAACAACAAAGTCCCGGGACTTACGACAGCAAAAAAGCTTAAAAGTCCCGGGACTTTTGTCCCGGGACGTCTCGACACAGAATCCCTAGTTGTGTATAATTCATAATTTGCATATGGCCCAAAATCATTAAAACATGTTTTTTGCGCCTCCTGTAAAATTTGATACGTGTGGGTTACGTCTTTTTTCCTTTCCACAGTCGGTATGTATGAACTGCATTTCAAGTATATTTAAATAATCACTTATTATATTGAAATAATGTTCACATTCGATCTTTTCGTAGGATACGTAGCACGTAAAATAAAACAGTTAATTACTTGGTCTCCATTTATCATTTATTCATTAACACGAGCCAGATGATACCCAATAATTACCGTCTGTCTTTTTCATGAATTTAAAACGTCAACGTGGCGTAATTATGTGCTACATCAAACGGTCCCTGGTAATACAACATTCAATTAAACAAAATAATTAATTGGATATTCTGTCGAGTAGTCGTAACATTCCATTGCGATTCACGCTCCGCGAATAATTGCAAAAGGTATTGTTTTCATAATTTGCGTATCGACTTCGTCGTCAAATAATTTATAAATTGCTTCAATAATTTCACAAAATGTTTTAGTGAATTTCTCAAAGTGAAGTGACAAAGAATCGTCCTTAAAATAATAAGTCATTTTTAGCCATATGAAACAATCATATTTACATATATTTTTATTCGTATAAAATCACATTGTATTTTCAGTACAAACATTGGTTGTGAAAGCTTTGACTATAAGCAGCCGATTTGATCACTTAAGAACATTAATTAACAGCCTTAAAACCACTTGAATACCAAGCGGACACCGGTGTCCGGAACATTGAAAAAATCAAATACTTATTACTTTTATGACAAAACCGTCTTATTTTTCAATAACTATACTAGGTACACGTGGGTTTTATAAATGTATTCATTTTAAAGTAATGACACCCGTAGATGGATTACTTATACGTAATTTATTAATACACGCTACTAGCAGTATTCGTACATTATAATCATCGATATTGAAACCGTATTTTTACATTATTAACCACTTGAATACCAAGCGGACACCGGTGTCCGGAACATATGCAAGCGAACACAGATGTCCAAGATATTTAAAAAATTCAATACTTGGTATTCTAATAGAATATAAGCAATATTTTGATGAATATGTGTAGTGCTATCTATACTGAGTCAATATAGGTTTTTAAAATATCTAATTCGAGTGTATATTAGGCAAAATATTTTTTCTCATAAACACGCAGTATCTCTGGGACATTAATGATTTATTTGTGCGGAATGCAAGCGGTTAAGATGAAAAGTATATAGGTACACTAGCGCGATCGTAAACTGTGTATTTTGGTCGGAACGCGCTTCGTCACTTTTTTTGTATTACTCATTAATAATATATTATTGTTTTTAAATCAGAAAACCACGGGTCTGTGGTACAGTGATCAAAGTAGTTGGCTTCCGTGACGAATCTCACAGGTTCAAGTTCCAGTACGAACTGCATTTTTTTAAGTCGATTTATCTATAATATTTATTTTTGAAGACATGGGTGCTTGTGATATCTTAAAAATCCCTCGTACCTTTCCAATCCTAAAAAACAGGTCACAGCGAGAGTCATTAAAATCTTATCATTTATTTCGTTACTCTATTCGAAATAGAGAAATTGAGCAACTGAGTAATAATCAGTTCTCGTAGAAAAACTATTCCACATTGGGAGCGGACATGGATTTTAAAAAATGAATCTGTATCGTTTTCAAATTTTAATATACAAATAGATATTTAATAATGTAACTGATATGCAAGACAAGCAATAAATAGTCAGTCCTGTTCTGAAGGTATGACTTTGTTTTTTCATTCCTTTTTTTTGTATAAAATTATATTATGTTTTAAAAATAGTATGCTCCAGTGCATACGCTCCAAAAATATCCGACACTGTTTGATATGCCACTATTCTATTGCTACTGACAGTATAAGTCACTGTAACTATGATAAATAAATATAATAATTTAAAATACTAGCTCAAGAAAAAGGCTAATGCACTTTTAAAAATACCACCCGAGTCGAAAGTAATGGTACACAGAGTGCACTGTAAATCATGACACATTAAATGCAATTGAAGCTAAACTTTCGAGTGGCTGTAAAGCACAAGTGCACAATTTTCATCCATGTTTTAAAACCATCAAACAGATATTCTACTACATATAATGTGAGAATTAATGTTCACAAGTTTCTTTTACATATAATTACAATTGTACACAAACTTCTTTAATTGTTTTTAATTAAATATATTTGATCGATTATTTAAGAATGCAATTTATGTAATCAATTTGATTCGGAAATCACCGTTATAAATTGCACTTCTGATAAGTGAAATGAGCCAAGTAACATTTATGTTGCAGGTAGAAAACACTACACTTTTACGATACTATAAGTATAAGATATGTAAAATATTATTCATGTTTTCTTTAAATAACACTTAGCTCCTTTCACTTCTCAGGGGCTTAACTATTAATCTATTTAACATGAAGAATAGATACCGAAAGTTTTCGATTTATAACTAAAATGTGATAGCATATTTCTCCGAATGATTCAATAATGCTTCTCATATTTGTCGTTTTTTCGTTATTCGAACAACAATTCAATTTCATAAAATGTTTTATTGAAAATCTATCAAAGATAAAAGAAAATATCACAAAGAAAATGTTTTCGAGATCAGAAACCAAAGAGCGTAAGGTAAAATAGTTAACTATTCAATGCACGTTTTTGTGGATTGAAGATCAAGCGTAACTCTTCGCAACAATATTTTTTTGTTGATGTTATAACAATTCTACCCATTGAACATCTACTTTATCTATCCAACAATATATGTATTTGTGTTTTATCACATTTGTTAAGCAATATTAAAATACTTCCATAAAAATATCGATTTGAAGTTGTAAATATATAAAACAATTTTCCGTAAATCACGAATAAAGCGTAAAAATTGTTAGAAACCAATGAACCTTGATTATCAAAGTACCTTATACATATATCGTCATTATTATGGACAAAGTCATTAACTAAGACTTTTTTTCAAAATAAGCTTTTTAAAGATTCGAACCAACATGTCGAGTATCACTTTTCTTTTACAACAAGTCGTTTTTGTATAATAAATTGTTTTAAATCCTAAAAAAAGAAGTGTGTTTTATTTGTGATTTTTAATTAAAAAAAACGACCTTTAATCGTGATTTTTTTCTATTAATTGTTATATTAAGTTAATGACGACGATATACTGGCCGATGGACTATCCAAGCTCGGTATAATTTTTCAGAGACATCAAAAATGATAGCAATGAAGTTTGTTTTAACCAAGAATAAAGAAATTAGTTACAATAACACTACAATATGGAAAAAATGCATACAGTCTTGTATTGAAACCAATATTGACAAGTGTTGGCATATAATGCATACCAATCATTTTTATTTGAGTAGCATTCTATAATATATGACCATATGGTATGATTGTTTATTTATATTTTTATTTGGCCTATACACCTGAAATAACTTTTATTACATTGACCTGCTAATCGTTTATATCTGTTTAGCATATTTTTTTAATAAATTTAAAAAATATTCATCAAACTCCCCAGCTAAAATAAATTGTCACAGTGTTTAATATGTTTCAATATCCAACAGTAATAATGTTCTTCTGTATCTCTTGGTAAGATAACCATTTTCCGTTTAATGGTAAATGTTTTATTTACCACCTGTAATGAAATAAAACCACTTAAAGTTTTTTTTTAAATGTGAGTGAATATTTATCACAAAGTATTCGATATTAACATCAAATCAGTATTGAACTATATCCCACATCAATATATTTCCTATACATAGTGGTTATTCTATTATTTTGAATACATCCACACACTTGAAAGCCTGAAGATACTAAAAAGTAAAACTCTTAACAAAACTTATGAAATGCACAAAATGTCATCGATTCAAATTGATATTTAAGTTCCATCAATCTCCCTAAGTCGATATCTAAATTAAATGACAAAATATTATTTTTTTATGTTTGCGTTTTCTGGCTAAAATGATTGCCGGAAGAAGTGCTACACTTAGTTGCACAGCCAGTTGATGGAGCTCCATCATTGAAAAGTAAGAATAGCAAAAGTTGAAAATTAAAACACAGCGTTTACATGGAAACAATGAAAACTTTTGATAAACAAATTCAGATAGGGTTCTAAAATTTAATTCAATACCCTTGTGTGTGTCTTAAATGAATAAAGGACGTATTAGGATATTATATACTATGGAAGATCAATACAGTTATCTATGATCCATAATTCACCCCGCGGTAAGACTTTGCTTTCAACAATTCATATACTATATATGCATTATGGACTGTAGGATACGACTTTGCCGACGTCTTTCCTATATCTACGTAATGTACACAAACTGACTTGTCCTGTATTTACAAAACTAACCATTAGAAGATACAAATAAGTAATAATATACCGATAATTTTGTGTGGAAAACTTCATCGAATAGATTCTCTTTATTTCATAGTAAACAAAATAGTGTACAAGATGATAATTAATTAGTCAATTAACAACCACTTACCTAGAGCTACTATTAATTCCTTGACTTCAAATATAGATTTCAATGAACTATTTTTGATTATTTAAAGAAAAATATCGATTGAATTTGGATTATTGTTGTAGTATTCAATTAAAATATCTTTGTAATATAAAATTCATTTTTATAACATTTTTATTCCACTTTTCATTAAAAAATGAACGTCTACAAAGTAACCACTGATCCATCAAAAGTATGTTTGTATTTAGCTTCGCAAGAATTGTATAATTTTTTCATAGCTATTTAGGCTTCGCGACATTGTCAGTGATATGTTTCAATTGATTTTGGTTTATCTATAGGCAAAAGTAATTTACTACAACATTCTAAAATATAATTGAATATGGAAATAGTGTAGATCTTTACGAAACCAATTTATGGGTTTTTACACTAAAATCAGATTAATCATAATTCTGACAATGACTTAAAGTCGAAATTTTTATAACCAATTCATATAACTCGTGTAGAATTAAATACGTTGATATTTTTATTTTATATTTCAATATTATTTGGATTATAAAAAAATAAAAGACTTCAAATATCCATGAGGCATTGGTTAATCGGCATGTCATACGTATTGCTCATTTTAACTACCAAAATAAGGAGCAAACATTCAAATACTGATTTTTGAAAAATTCCGTTTAATATTAGTTCTGACCGTCCATAATTAAATATATAAATGGAAATCATAATTAGTATTCAGAAAATGATTTATCCCATAAAAATGAAATCATAAAGTTTACACATTGAAGCAAACCGTGATTTTTCCAACACTTGAATCATCATTTCCCAAGCTCTGTATTTGTGTAACAAATAACTTTTTTAATTGGTCCTCAAATATGTTTTATATCTCATTCGCTACATTTATGCAAATTCTTTAGAAGGTCAATAGGATTGAATAAAATTTATTCAGTGCAATTAATTGGTTGGATTGAATATAACGTAGTAAAACTGCGGAAACTAAAAAACATAAAAAAAAACACTTTCGTATAAATAAATCCAATTGAATGCATTAGGTAGGGTATTTTTTGTTTAGCTTATTCTCTCTTCACATTTTGCATGCACGCTGTTATGACAATACTGTCAAATTATTTGTAAATCTGTGTATCCAGGTGTAACGCCTCTTTTAGACAGTTAAATGTTGGCTGCATATTTACAGTGGGTAGTGGTGAAAAACCAACTTGCCTCTTTTAGGCCAGCCGATTATGCGACCGAGAGAGTGAACTCGCTCGAATACAAGACAATTTGAACGTGACGTGCGCACGGGATTCGTCCGAATGATCCAATGAGTGATTCGAGCGAGTGAGTGAATAGAAACCGTTTCTCTTTACTTGGTCGAGAGGACACTACCTGTAACACGCTCTCACTCATTTGGGGGGGGGGGGGGGTGTGAAGAGAGGTTTGATGCGTATTTAGTGGTTTTAGATTTCGACTGAAGGTGCTTGATGTAATTTGAATATTAAATTTGAATCGTTCAAATTATGTACAATCACACAAGTTTTATCACTAACGATCTGTTTGACCGACGAAAATGGCCGTTTAAAACGACTTATATAAATAATAATGCGCTATCTTAGTACGTACATGATATACAGTCGCCCTCTGTGGTCAAGTTGGTTAGATCTTAGTCTACCGATCAGGTGGGTCTTGGTTCGATTCCCGGTAAGGCCAATGTCAAATTTGATTTTTTCAATTTTAATTTGAGATCTAAGACATGGGTGTTCTTGAAGTTAATTCTCATCGAGTAAATCTCGTATGATCTTTCAACTTCAAAAATATTTGACTCATTGGCGTAAGCTGTAATGTAAAATATTTTTTTAAAAAAGAAATTTTAATTCAAAATAAAATACAATTAATTTGTGTACGATTTATTTATTTTCTTACATACACCTTTAACGTCATTATGATTTTTCTTATTATTATAATAATTATTATAAATTTCCTAGACATGCACTTTTTTTGCGAATGAGAGTCATTTGTTTGCTTCAATGGAAATATACAAATCGTTTATCTTATGTTTTTTCTGTATATTCGAATATTTTGTTATCGATTGTTGTTGATAATGTTAATATTGACAATACTAGTAAGAGAAACCATTAATTTATCTATTAAATTTATTTACTTCGTACAATGCAATATGTTAAACCCGAAATTAACTAAAAATATTTGATTGTACGTTCAAGGCATGTTATTTCAAATCACTTGGTTAAGTTGGTTTCATTCGAATTCGATAAAGTTCGATTTTCAGATTCACTCTTTTTACTACCGCCCAATATTCGATGTTTTAATATTTATTTATTGTTTATATATATTTATTTTTTAATATATTTTTTGTGTCTAGAAAACAGTTTCAAAACTGCCAGACTCGCCTTCGTTATTTGCCCCGTGTTTACTTTTGTAACCGACCCGCAACTGCAGCGCCTTATGTGGATGCAAAGCAACTTTACTTGAGCCTACTACTTTAGTGCGCTGAGGAACTTCTCACAAAGAACAAACGAGTCTTATGAAGTTGTGGGTTTCGCAGTCTCTACTTACAACTCGCACCGTTTATAGCATATCGATAGCACATTAGTTGTACAATAAACTCCGTCAATCGTAGAACTACTAGAATACTTCACTCATAGAAATATTTCCCCATATTACAATTAACGCTGTGGAGTCGCGAGAAAAAAAGACGATTCCGACTCCAGCTTTAAAATAATTAACGACTCCGACTTCGAGGAAATTTTTCAATAATTTCATTTTGACTTATATGTATATATATGTATACCATCAGATCATCTTTTGTCAGCCAAGCATGAATTGTTAACACTTTCGACTATTTTGTTTAAATACACATCATTAAATATATTTTTCAAAAAAAAAATCGAGCCGCTCATTTTTCACGACTCCGACTCCGAATCCGACTCAGGCCAAAATACCGCGACTCCGCGACTCCGACTCCACAGCCCTGATAACAATAGATACGACGTCTTTGATCTTTTATGAAATACTGTAAAGAATAAAATATCTCACTACTTTTGTTACTAAGTATTCCAAAATATTTGTTTATTTTTAGATTCTTGTCACATGATTACAATGTACCGTAATGAAAAAACGAAAAATGCAGAAAACCGATAATGCGGGAAATCTTTTTTCTTCTTTCAAAGTTATTTAAATATATTTTTATAATTAAAGAGTATATTGGTGTTCAGGAGAAAGTTAAAACTAAATATCGGGCTCTAGATTTTCTAATTTATTTCCATGGAATAGGGTTAAATGTTTTTTTTTGATACTGCAGTCGGCCACCGGCTTCACGGAATAAAAATTAAGAATATACAAGGAAGCTGTCTATAGGAAACTTGATATCACTTGGTCATGGATTAGGTACACAGTTTATTGATTTTGACAGTATTGAGAGTGTGCCTTGGGTCTGTATAAAGCAAGCCCTATGGAGACCGCCAGTCTTTAGACTGTCGAGTATTAATCTCAATATAACACGCCATTACATGCCATGGATCATTTTAGGGTATGTATTTTCCACCTTCAGCTGAGTATTATAATTGTCTATAAACCAACTTAGAAAGGCTTACAGGCATGGTTTGTTTGCATCAATAGTACGATTGTCAGTTATTTATATTAGTATCAAAAAAATGTATAATATTGAAATAGTTCGACAAAAATATTTATATTGAAATTTTCTCCAACTATACATAAATACAATGCCATGTTCACCCTACATTTACATTTTCGTAAAATGTCTACTGTTGAAAATGTTCTGTCAAGACTTCATACGCTCCACAATACGGACAGACAAAAAATTGCAAACATTTTGAGCATTCTCATTTTTCGTATGCGAGTTTTTTTTTTGCTTTTTTCGAGACGCCACCGAATCAGCAGCAAGACAAACTAGAATTTGCTTTGTAGTTTTCCGAGAAAGAATTTCATAACAATAATCTTAATTGCACGGAGATGTCCATTTCAGGACGACGGCGTTTCATGTCAAAGGTGTTTTTGGGAAGAAAATGAACAAGAAAACATGTCCTCCTTTAGAACCGCGATAGCCTTTCGCTTGAGAGCATGTCAACCGCTTTCGGAATGCCATTGTTCTTGTGGGTTGCGTCTCGGCTAAGGCCCCACACCATGTACGGTAGCGACATCTGTGGACTAAGGGGGTCGCCTTCGGGATCTACGACCGGAGATTTTTTGGCTTTTTTATCAAAAAACATTATTTACTCATGCCTCGAGTCATTTACTGTATGTTGAGTTGTAATGTGGAATGTATGGCGGCTACCAACAGTCTGACGTTTGTAAATATGTTTTGTATTCGATCAATTACGTCACAATGCCGTCAATTATAATTTTATGTCATAATTTATAGATAATGTTGTTGTCATAATGATAATTTAACACGATTAACACGAAAAACTTAACAGTTAAATGATTCATTAAATCCTATCATACTATAAATAAATACTGATAAGCAAATCTTCGTTTTCGGCAGATTTATTCGGAGAGATTCTACGAGTAGTTACAATTAGTACTTTTTTAAAAGTATCTGAAACATATTATGGCCTACTAATGGAGGTATCTCAACAGAAGTTTTTTTTAAAAAACTACTTGTTACTCAGTTACTTTACCTCTCTTTTTTCGAATAGATTAGGGTTAGATAGTAAGGTGCAAAAATATGACTAATGGTTAGCTAATGGCTCCCGCTGCTCCCCGTTGGACTATACTGATATGAATCATTAAGTAAAATGTATTTTATCTGTTACGTCGTATATTTGTACTTCTCAAATTTAAACAGAGGCGTATTGAGAAAAAAATAATCCTCAAAATAAAAAAAAATCTTAAACATATCGACCGTGGAAAGGAAAAAGGGCATAACCCACACATAACAGAATTTACAGCAGACACAAAAAACGTTTTTTGATGATTTTGGCCCAAAGGCAAATTATGCAATATATACAAACTTTTAGTGCATGAAGACTTATAGAATGGGTTTGAATTGACTTTATGTGATATTCATTTAAAAAAAAAATCAGAAAGAAAACCTTTTTTTTCAGTCTTTTTTCTTGATAAATTTAGATACTAATTTGGCATTTTCAGCTTACATCTTTTTGATAGAATGTTTTTAAGTTGTATAGATTGTGATTATCGAAAAAAAAGCTGTTTTAAAAAAACTGTGGGCTACGTCCTTTTTCCTTTCCACAGTCGATGTCTTCAAAAGTCAAATCCGCCACCGAGAAACCGGCACTCCTTGTATTTTCTCGACATTAATAATATTAAATGTAAAATTAGTCGTATCTAACAAAAAATGCTAGCAAAAGGTTTTTAATAATACCGCATTATAAATCACTATGTTGTTAATATATACGAAATGAAGCCATACTACGAAAACGAAACTGGTTTTAGTTCACACAAATAAATGAATTTTAATGAATATAAAAATAGGTCAAAATTTTGGAATCATGCTCCGGATAGCATACACGATAAATAAAAATTTCTTTTTTGCGTACTTTATTCAACGACCTAAAACAGTGTTTCTCAACTATATTAAGTCGTATAAATGATCGTAAAAAAATTACTGTGTATAAATTGGCTAAAACTTTTTATCATATTTAAATGTATTTACCACTGTCCACATTTTCATATCGACTGTGGAAATGAAAAAGGACGTAACCTACAGTTTTTTAAAACAGGTTTTTTTCGATAATCACTATGTATCAAACTTGATACACGCTCTATCAAAAGGATGCAGGCTGCAAATCCCGAATTAGTAACAAAATTTAGCTTTTAAGTTTGAAAAAGATGACCTTGTACAAAATTAAAACCAAGAAAAATTACGGAAATATAGGTATTCCCCAGACAATTTCTTTAATTAATATTAAGTTATCTCAATTAAACACCAGTTAAGAAGTCTCCGTGCACTTCAAGGTTGTGTATAATTCATAATTTGCACATGACCCAAAATCATCAAAACACGTTTTTTGCGCCCCCTGTAAAATTTGATATGTGTGGGATACGTCATTTTTCCTTTTCACAGTCGATATGTTTGATGCTACATGCTACATATATTGATAATTTTACTGTAGAAAGGCAAATCGACGTAACCCACACAGAAGAAAATTTAAACGTTTTTTGGTGATTTTGAACTAAAACCTTGACCGTCATGAAAACTAATAAATTGGTGTTCCAGGCTATACACGCATAGCTGGGCGACTGTCTGTGTGTGGGATATTTACTACTACAAAAACTAAATATTTCGTCCATATTTTTTTTGCAAAATTAAGGGAAATCTTAGTTGTGCGTTTTCCGCGGAAAAAAACCAAATTCCTATTTTTTTATGAGATTCACACCCCCAATTACACTGTCCCGAATATAGTGTAAATAGGGGTTTTACTTTATTTGTTTTCAACTTATTCGCGTCACATAACATCGTTTGGAATCACTGCTCTAGCAATTTAAATCGATTGCCTACCCATACTACTCCGGCCCTGTTTAGTCATATTGAAACGGGCTACAAATAATTAAGCATGGTAAATGGGTCATTAAGACTACTCTAATAGGACAACTCGGCAATAAATATTGAAACTTTATTCACATTAGCAAATGCAGCCAGCGTAAATTCCTTTGCTATCAGAATCCACCTTTACAAGCTTTTTCTATAGTAGTGTAATAATTTCGTTGAATTTCGATTCCCTTATCACTATTTCAATACCATTTAGCTAGGTTTTTTATTCATGAGAACAATTATTATGTATAATTAAATTATTATACAGTGGAACCTCTCATAACGAGTAATTCGCATAACGAGCAAAACAGATTGTGGAAAAAAATTGCTCCCTTAACGAGCGACATTTCGCAGAAAGAGAAAGTCCCATCTTCACGTCACTCTCACCTGTGAGTGTCCACTCTAATACCATGGGACTGGGCGGATGACAACGGTATTGATGAGCTTGTAGAAGAGCACAGTCAAGAGCTGACCACCAAAGAGTTCATGGAGTTACATTGTTTTTCACAGCAAGATGTTATGGAGGAGAGTTTGTTAGTGGGGAAGGAGGAAGTAGCAGGACAATAATCTTCTGGCGCAATAAGAGAAATGCTAAAAGCATGGTAAACTGTTGCATCGTGTATTGAGAAGCATCACCCTAATAAGGAGGTGGCTATGCGTTTTACAAATGTATTCAATGACAATGCTGTGTCACATTTTTACCAAATTTTGAAGCGTCGGCAAAAACGAATATCTCTAGACAGATACTTTCGATGGTTTCGGTGGTTTGTTTGTTTCATTTCGATTATATTACCCCCTCCTTGCTTCCCTAAAAAGGAAAAAAAACCCAAACTCCATTTTGTAATTTCATTATTTAAATGTTAGAATCAATCTTGCTTCATTACTTAAGCAAATTTTGCAATAGTAAGTCTGAGGATGCCTCTGAAAGAGGCGAAACACGTGTCACAGTTAGTCGCACAATACGTGGAATAATCTTTCTAGCTTTCTAGTAAAAAAGAATTAATTATTGTTCATAAATTTATACTAATAAACTAGTCGATTTTTTACTTGTTTTTTTGCAAATCGAAATCGCATTACAGATTGTTACGCTTACAATTTATAAGTATGTAATTTTATTTGAAGAAACGTTAAAAATATAAAAATTGATTTTATTTTCGGCATGGAACGCAATATTGTATTTTACATTGTTTAATATGGGAAAAATTGTTTCGCATAACGAGTATTTCACATAACGAGTAAGACTCTGGAACGAATTAAACTCGTTATGAGAGGTTCCACTGTATTTCACTGTGTATAGGTTATAGAATAAAAATAATATCGAAGACATTAAAGTTGGAAAGGATGAACTGTGCCGCCTAATAATGGTGATTTAAAATAAATTGAGCGCAGTTGCTCGAGCTATCCTCTCAACCTGAGAAAAACATGTTTGAAGAGTGAAGGCATTGAAACAAATTTAACAACATTCAATCCACATGTGTTAATTCTATAATTTTTTTGTATATTAATTAACACAGTTCAAACAGATCTGAAAATTCCGAAATCGCTTGGATGGTTAAACTATGTAAATATCTAGCTGTGGGCAATTTAAGGGATTATGATAATAGCTTGGTGATTGTCGTCAGGGTTGGATACTTTGAAATTTGTGTGTTGACTGTCTGAACTATGTCAATTTATCAATTTTGAAAAATACGAGTTAGACAGGGTCTGCTTAACTACGTCCATTTGCGTGTGAAAATTATTATGCATTTGTTTCAAGTAGTATTGTAAATTATTGGATGCCCTTTTGTGGTCATCTGATCACAAAATGTAAATATTATTTTTATTTCAAAATAAAATATGTATGATTTTTATGGAGAGTAAAGTCAGTGAAGATAGCCAAATAATAATATAACTAAAAGTATTATCTTTCGCGACATCATATGGCGCTATGGCGCCAATGGTCGGGTCCTATGGCACAGCGGTTAGCGTTGTGGGCTTCCGTGCCGGATCTCACGGGTTCGAGTCCTAGTACGAACAGTATTTTTTCGATCCATTTATCGATTCCTGTTTGAAGGTATGGGTGTTCGGCTCGGAAGCCCGGACTTAATGATAAAAACCCGTAATTTATTGAATGATAAAAAATGTTATTTTGAATATAATGATATTTTTTTAACAAAATATATTAATTTATAAAATCTAGTTTTAAAAAACTTTCTTTTGTAAAATTTATAAATTGTCGCTTACGCTTTTCTGCAGATTTCAGGTACATATTTAAATGCGAATAGCTTATAGATAAAACGAAACCAAGATTTTTATTTATGATGGTTTTCTAACAACTGAAAAAAGTATAAAAAAGCTTATGGAAAACAGTTTTGACACCACTGTTCTTATCAAGCCATTAAAGGCAGCTTTATCGTGCAATCGATACGTAGCCTTAATTCGTACACTTTTAATGCGAATTGTAAATATCCGGCACTCATTATTATCTTACAAACTTTTATGAATCAAAAACAACCTTAAGATATAGCTAATATAATAATTCATCGAAACTTGTTTCACAAATTCAGACGATCAATTAATGTTCGTGAAAATAGCTGCGGATTATTTATTTGAAAACTTAAACGATTTCGAGAGCCATAGATAAGGCACTCTGAAAGAACTTTTGGCCTCAACAATGGTTCAGAAGCAATATTGTAAAAGAAAATATTTTATTTTTCAAAATCATAATAAATCAAAATATAAATCGTATTTTATTGCGAAAAGTTTTTAGACAATGGCGTCTTTCAATAGTTGAACATGGAGGGTTGATAGCTTTTAGAGCCAATTTATTTCTTTTTTTTTTAGTAAATTTATAACTTTGATGAAGGTTATGATATTATAATATATAAGGGTAAATTTCATTAGAACATGCTTGCGAATTGAACTAATATACAAAAAAGCACTAACATTACATATCATAAATGTAATCATTCTTAATTAAAGTTTAATAATGTAAAATTTATTGTGGAATCGCAATTTAATTCAAAGCTATTTTATCATCCCGTCATTGTCAGAAACATCTGTTTATTTATATTCTTAATTTCTCACTATTCATTTATATTGATGTCGAAATATTCATAATTAATATTTAGTTATCCCAACGCTAAAAATTTGACAATTGGATAATGTTAACAATGTGTGGTCATATATGTTAGAAACTTACTTGAAATTATTCATTACATTACAACTTTACAAGAAAATGTAAAATACCATATACTAATAATACGATGCAATTACTTTAATTTTTCATTCCTCCATCAATAGTTTTGCTAACATCAGAAATATTGTCATTATATCATATTGTTTTTTTTTCATACTGACTGTTTATTTAAAGCACAGATTTCGTCGAAACATCTAAATATAATTTATATATATAAATATCAATAATGTGTATTGCCCATAGCACAGATTGTTTTCGGTTAAGTCGATATTTCAGCAATTTCGCGACCCATTACTCACAACTTCAGAAGTCTTTAAATATGTTTCCTGCATGCTGGTTTAATATGAAAGCTATTTTGAAGAAAATGATTTAGAAAACCTAGTAAAAAAGTATCTATGAAAATGATTTTTTTTTTTCATTTTGATAACAACTTGAAAAGCTTTTGTGACGGTCACAAGATTTGAAAATAATATTATGTTATATTTTAACAATTAACCTTGATAAAACTGTGTTGTAAATATACTAGATAAAAACGAAAATTTACGTATTCAATACAATCTAGTCATATTAACAACAGACAGCTTGCGAGAAGGACTCTCATGTACAATTAAACTAAGGGTTTTGTGAAAAGCTGGATTCTTTGTATAATTTTAACCTTCCACGACCTACACTGAATATAACAACATCGATATTAGAGGGTAGCAGTATGCCCCCCGCAACGAAGGAAGAACAAGGCTCTTTATCGGATAAAAAGCATCTAATTTATTGTGTCCTTATTTGTTACGTGCTTCGATTACCGATGCACCCCTCTTTTGTTCTCTCACTTCACCGCCTTAGATGTAACGATAGCCTCTACAGTCGATTGCCGTGCTAGGCTCTAGTTAAGGTAATCTCAAAAAGCACATCGCGGACCGAACACGGCCCAGAATTTCTTAAATTTCTGTATCCTCGTCCGATGAAATTTATTACAACTTTAATTGCACACGATAAAGAGGTTATTACAATAGAGTATATTTCCTTTGAGTATCTGTCTGTCCGTAACATAATTATTTTTTAAGTATAAGCCCGTGAAACATGAAAACCATTTTTATTGAAATATTGTAATGATTTTTTTAGTTACCTACTATACTAGAAATAATACGGTATTATATTTCTGAGTGGAAAATTTTGAGCAAATAAAAAATCTAATGGTAATATACATATTTACTGGTAACATAACTCAGCACACAATGCGCTTTCGTATAGAGTGTGTGCGTGTGCGTGTTTTCATGTTTTTTTTTTTATATTCGACACTGCCATCTGATGTGTAATATAAATAACTTTCAATGGTCTCCATAAACTTAATTTGAGTTTGTCTATATAATGTATATCTTATAATTTCATTTACGTCAATACAAAACAGTATTGTTTGATTTGGTACAAGATGAAAAATTGATCTATAATATGTTAGATAGTGCATTCTGGTAAAACAATAGTTTATTTAATTTTGTAATTAAATACTTTCATATCATTCACTTTTATAACACAGTTAACAACGTAATTAATGTGTATTTTCAAATATTTCAACAAATTTAATAAATAATAATATTATCATTCAATCAATGTTAATTAACATGTGGTCTCATAACAAATTTATTTTACCATATATTTTATTGAAATAAAGGATCTTGTTATAACAAGCATCTGACAGAACTATTTTATATCGACTGTGGAAAGGAAAAAGGACGTAACCCAAACATAGCAAATTTTATAGGAAGCACAAAAAACATGTTTTGATGATGTTTGGCCACATGAAAATTATCAAATATATACAACCTTAAAGTGCACGAAGACTGCTAAACTGGTGTTTAGTTGACATAATCTAATATTAATTAAAGAAATTGTCTAGAAAAAACCTTTTTTCAGTCTTTTTTCTTGGTTTCAATTTTCATAAGCTCATCTCTTTTCAAACTTAAAAACTTAATTTAGATACTAATTCAACATTTGCAGCTTACATCCTTTTGATTGAACATGTATCAAGTTTGATACATTGTGATTATCGAAAAAAAGCTGTTTTGAAAAAACTGTGGGTTACGTATTTTTTCCTTTCGACAGTCAATATATAATATGTACTTGTTTTATTATCTTACACTAAATTTGCAGTGGGAATGTATTAGAAAAAACGGTTAATTGTTTTCCGATCGTAGTTTACGGCACAGTTGTGCCCTGTGTGGAAACTTGCAAACCCCTGTATTAACTTATGATATCAAACATCGTGTTCTTCTGTTTTCGTTTTGATATTAAAAGGGCGATAAATTATAATGGGATGCGATGAAGCAGCGATAAGCGTAATGATTTAATCGCATTATATATAAAGTTGACGTCAACTCCTTAACGGGTGGATAAAAACTACTAGTTCTTTACTGTTCTTAGTCGTCTCTTGCTCACACACTCTAACTGGGATTGGGATCAAGAACCTGGAACCTTTTCAGGACTTTCATTTTAAGTATTATACTTTAACAAATCAGTACAGCTAGTATATTTGACGATGGCTTTATACCGAAATAGTTTTTACTTAATTTTTGTGACGCTGAATACTATCATATATTTTAAATCTATGTCAGCCCCCAATTTGAAACATATGGCCTCCTAATGGAGGTGTCTCAACAGAACCTTTTGTTACGAGAATTGTTTGTTACTCAGTCAATCGACGAGAGTAGAATGTATATAAACATCGCTCTCGCTACGCCCCATTATTTAAGGATTGGAACCATTGGAAGGGATGAAGGGAATTTTCAAACATAACAAACACCCATGCCTTCGAACAGAAATCAATTGAAAAATGCTGTTCTTACTGGGACTCAAAGCAGTGAGATCCGCCACGAAGCCAAAGACGTTGACTGCTGCGCCACAAATCCGACAATTTTATATTTTACGTTAAGTAAATATTTTTTTCTCTACTTAGAAAATAATACATTTTAACCTATTACAACATATTATATAAGACATTTTTCTCAATTCGTCTGTATATATTTATATCTGCAACTCAGCATACACGTTTGGATTAATCGTATTGAGCGAATGCTAACAGGTGGCACTGCCACCTATTAAATTTCCAGTGTAAGCATATGAAGTCGATGGAGGTAGTTGAATGTTTTCAATAATATTATTAGTTACATTACTTCACCTTGTCAGCGCTGTCGGGGAATAAGTAAGTGAAAAAATCAGTAAGCCAAATCGCCATCGGGCAAGTCAATGTGCGATAAATTGTCTTAGTTTGAGATATGGGACCGATAAGCGTATCGATTTAATCACATAATAAACGATCGATAATGGTCGTTCAGTAGGCCGATTTCCCCGCGCCACAATTTCATATTTCATATCACTGTTATAATGTGTTTGCCTCTGTTCAGTAAATCAACGTTTTTACCATATCCACACACGCAATCTGATGAAAAATCTTGTTGATTAGAGTTTATCTGCTGGGAAAGTCATTTCTTTACGTGCCGTTAGTTGGAATTATGAAGTATCATAATCGAACATGCATCATAACGTAGCTATGAACAGAGCAATACAAATATTCAGTCACAGTTAAGATTTAGATTTTTGAACATGGAAATTAAAATAGATTTCTTCTTGGCATGGACGTGTCTAATCATTCCATTTTTAAAAATCAAAATAATTACCGATAGGTGACTGCTGGCGACATTTTCTTTTGACATGTGATACAACGATTCATATGGACATCCTAGCGTAGTATTTTTTTGTCTTGAGACATACATAGTACGAATATTAATAAGGTTAGAAAACGATTTCCATACGACGTATTGTTCCTCCTAGATCAGTGCTTCCCATATTGGGGGGCGCGGAATTTCTCTGGGGGCCACCGCAGAGCATATTTTGTATTGAGGAGGACCGCGGACTATTTTTTTCAGATTTAGGGAGCCGTGGAGTGAAAAAGGTCAGAAGCACTGTCCTAGATCACCTTTTTCAAGATTAAATCGAGCGTTAGAGAAGAAGTGAAAATATCATAGTCATTCATATCTTTTAAAAAATCGTCTTTCTTCGAAAAATTGAATTTGGCTGATTCATCGTATTATTAAAATCAGTGCATTGACTACACTTAGGGATCGCAATACCGGTATTAGTTCATCCAATTCCGAACCCTATTTGTGATTCCGAGATTTCGAGATAGAAAATATTCCCAATCCTGGGATTGAAAAATCAACACAAAATCGTGTATAAATTGAGATTCGGAATTGAGAAATTTTTAACTCAGCGATTTTGAAATCCTAGTATTTTTCAAACAGAACTAAGCCGATTTCAAAAACCCAGGAATTTACGAGATACCTAAAATAAACCAATATTTAGAATCATCTTTTTTTTAACCCCTCGCTAAACTTTCTCTATTTTTTTATTAGTAATGTCACAATCCCGGGATTTCAGGATCGCAGAATTGGACGGGATCCTAGGATTGGAGACCCTACCATATTACTGAAACCAATCTCGGTATTTAGACTTTTTTTGTCATAAAGGAAATACCAGATTTGAAAATTAAAAATATCAGATAATGAAAATTAATAAAGTATTTCAGAATTGATGATTATAAGAATTGAAATTATTACATGATTGATTTTTAATTCAACATGAAAAATCTCATGTTGATCCGTAAAAAAATTGCAGTTGGTTTCAAAACCGGTTTTGTGATCTCAATAGAACGTAATAATTTTAAGTTTTTTGCTCCATTATTTGTACATATTAAAATCGGACTTTTTTTATGATAAAACAACCCTTAACAAATCTTCAAAGTATGAGTAAGCCACTGCTCTTTGGTGTAACTAAAAATATTTAAAAAACGGCTTTATAATTTTTGTGGGTATTATCGCACAGAACAAGGAATGCAGGAAGAAAACCTCCTGCGGAACAAAAGGGGATTGGCTCTTGTCGATTTTCTTTGTCCCAGCCTCTTATTAAAACTCTGGGTACAAAGGAATAAAAGACTTAAGAAATGGACCCTAAGCAACACTCACGAGAAATTAGGTATTCCTTTCACGGATCCACTTCTACCTTTTATTGAATTTTTGTTCATATTTGTATACCCTAATAAAATAATCTGAAATTGCTTCCGATTTCGTATAAACTTGCACTGAAAAAACGTTTAAAAGTAGAACCAGTTGGAAAATTTATATAAAATAAAATCAAGCACCTAACAAAGACGTCAACTTATTGCGATTGACTATTTATAAATTAATATATTCATATAAAACTAAATGTTTATAACCGCTAATTAATTGTTAATGCCCGGTTCTTTAAAAGTGAAAACACAACGGTAAGTTTTAAGCACTGTGCTTTATTTTAATAATATTATTATATCGACTGTGGAAAGGAAAAAGTATGTAACCCACACATCAAATTTTACAGGAAGCGCTTAAAATGTGTTTTGATGATTTTGTGACATATGCAAATTATGAATTATACACAACCTTGCAGTGCACGGTGACTTCTAAACTGGTGTTTAATTGACATAATCTAATATTAATTAAAAACGTTATCTACGAAAAACCTTTATTTCAGTCTTTTTTCTTGGTTTTAACTTTTTACAAGGTCGTCTTTTTCAAACTTAAAAGCTAAATTTAGATACTAATTTGGCATTTGCAGCTTGCATCCTTTTGATAGAATGTGTATCAAGTTTGATACATTGAGATTATCGAAAAAAACCTGTTTTGAGAAACTGTGGGTAACGTCCTTTTTCCTTTCACAGTCGATATGTTAATACTTTCGATGGATTCGGCGGTAACTTTTTGGAAGTTCATTTTAATTTTGAGATTGAAATTAATAATATTCAACTCCCCAGCGTCAATAATATTAAAAATATTTCTCAGGAATGTTTGTATTTAGAATTAGATATGTATTTAGAATTAGATACTATTAGAATCAACAAATGTCATTTTGGATCGCAAGCAGGTTGTACATTACATACTGATATAAACTGTAGAGTCTAGACTAGGGAATCCAATCCCGGGATTCGGGATCCCGTTCAATTTTCTGATCCTGAAATCCCGGGATTTCGGGATTGAGAAATTTTGAGTAAATCCCGAAAAGGGAGACGAAATTGGCAAATTGTGGATATCAAATTCCTTGGTGAGCTAAAAAAAAAAAAACGACAATCCTGGGGAAAAGTATACCAAATCGGCGATTTCAAATTCTTCGGTGAGCAAAAAAAAAAAACGAGGTTTCGTGACAATCCCGGGGAAAAGTATACCAAATTGGCGATTTGAAATTCCTCGGTGAGCTAAAAAAAATAAAAAACAAGGTGTTTGCAGATAATCTGAGGAAAAAGTATAAGAAATCGAGAATTTCAAACTCCTCGGTGAATTAATCCCAATCCCGGAATCCAGACCAGGCGTGGGGAACCTGTGGCCTTCTGGCCAATTCTGTAATTCTGTAAATTTTTGTAAATCCGTAACATCATGAGATTTTGGATTTGAATTCCTGGAAGACCTAAAAAAAGAAAAGAAAAAAAAGGTTCCACGCTGCTAATGTGGACGAATTCCGAAATTTCTGGGCCTTAGAAATTAGCATGAAATTGTTTCCGGCCAAAGGTCAATGTTTATTGCGGCCTTATGTCGAATCAAAAAAAATGAATGCGGCCTTTAGGGAAGAAAAGGTTCCCCACCCCTGGTCTAGACAATATTTAAGCTTAATGATTATCTAATAAAAATAAACTTAAATAAACCAACTATCGTTATACCCAATGGACGCCAACAATTTCTCTGCCGTCCTTGACTCTTTTACAACGGGGTTGCACTTATCACGACCTTGATATTACATCGGCGGGGTACATTTAACAAAAATAATTACAGAGCAGAGAAAATATTATAATATATATGGGAGAGGACTTCAAATGAACTGTGACCTCTCAGGGACCCCTTCCCTCCGCGTTACCTCCTTCCGCCGAGACTCTTTAGTGACCCTTCTGACCTTTTGTGCGTTGAAGAACTTAACTCTTTGATGCCTGCATAATGTGCTGACCTTTGTTTTAATCGATTTTGTTATGCTTTCCCTTCGTAAAGTTCTTACAAATAAATTGTATTTTTTATGGTTGTCAATGTGTCATAATTGAATTTCCTAGTGTTGCCAGTTACACGCGTATGTTTATAAACAACACTGAGTTTAAAGACCAGTAACATAAAAAGAAAATTGAAAAAAAAATCCTATTACATATTAATATATCAAATTTGAATTGTCTGAATGCTGTACTTTTCCATTAATCTTGTCGTTAATGACCCGAGTTTCGCCTTTCGGCATCTTCAGGTTTTATCAAGTGCACGAATGTACTTGAACTGACCAATTCAGACAATTCAGCAACTTCAGTCGAAATTCTAAATTATATTAATATATCTTCGGTATAATGCCAGAAAACGAAGAGTCAAGAAACCTTGTTTTGAGATAATCGAATTTTTCGAACATCATGAAGCGAACTGAAACGTAGCATGGCGGTAGACAATAAGACAAAGGAATAAACAACAATTAACCAAAAAATATAGCTCAAAAACCTTTAGTCATCTAATTGTCTTTGGCTAACTGTAGAAATAATAAATCTTTACAGCTAAAATACATGAAATTGTTTATATGGCAATGAAATTGACTCAGTTCATATTACTTCCTTAAATATCTAAATAAATAAATATAATTTAAGATAATCTTGTTTTTTAAGACGATATAGTGTGTTTCAATCTATCGATCTGTATTCATAACTCAAAACACTCATTTTTTGACAACGTTTTCTGGCAGTATACCATCAATATTATCAACATATAAAAATGTTTCATTGTCTAGTGAAACCATTTATTATATATTAAGTTTTAGCAGAGTTTCATTCAGCCCATTATTTCATCTGTAAATATTTCGAAACCTTATTCTCTAAAAAACTATGATGAAATATTACAGATTCACGACAATTAATATAACTTTTACATATTATATATTTCATATATAGTTACTGCATTTACTGTCATAAAATTTCTCATGCTCATTATTATAATTGATGATCTGTGGATAATTGGCAAACATTCTAATTACTTCAACTCTTTCAGAGAGACTGATGATTTCTCGTCAGAACCTCATTAATGTACGTCATAATTTCTCCCAGTGAAACCTTGTTTACTGTAAAGAATGTGTTAAATAATATTATTACCATGGGCGGTTTTGAGAGACCACCCACGAGTCTCTTTGTTTATAAATACCACTGCAAAAGTCTCCCGGAGATCATTTTTTACACACTATCGTAATAATGTGGTATAAAGGAAAACAAATCAGTATTTTAATGCCAAAGAAGTCAAAAGTAATCTCATTTAGTTAATTTTTATTATGGCTTTATAACTGGTGGATATAAATTTAACTGACAGGTTATCGTACTTGAATAATTAAAAACAATACAAAATATACAATGTTGCATGTATAAAATTGTTTTTTGTTAATAAATTAGGCACTGAAATTTTCCAATCTGTTTTTTGTCTTAATATTTTTTCAACTCTCGGTTGAATTTTAAATTTACTTTTTTTTTTATTTTAATCCTTGTACGTAGACAACATAACCTCCTTTTTTATTTTGACATTTAATCCAATGTGAAACAATTTTCGTTTTTTCTAACTTTTTAGATACTTTCTATTTTTTATTAATCGGAAACCACATTTAGTTATTATTGATGGTGTTTATTTTATTGAATTACCTATAAGATAATGATAATAAATTTTCTGGTTCGAATATTAATAACACCCAATTCGAATTTCGAATGTGACATCAATTAGTTTAACTAAGTAATATTTATTTCCATTTTTTTTTTTAAATTGCAGTATTACATTACAAGCCACAAATGCTCATTTCAATAGAAAAACTTGGTTATATCTTAAAGCTACATAATTTAATATGTAATCTCTAAAACTGCCCAAAACCACCCTATCTAAATCTAAAAATGAGTTGAAGCGAAACCGATTAGCTAATTTTAGCCCTGTGCCACATTTATCTTTCTATCAATCCCTATTCAATATTTGACAACAAATGTTTGAGCAACGTAGTAACGAAGAGTCTTCATAGAAAAGCATATACTGAGATAAACTCTATTAGGAGTCCAGGAGATTCACATTGGAAGTATACATGGTTGTTAAAAACCACTCAATAAAACTTACTTCATTTTGAAAACGAGTCATAGTATTTTATATTTTATCGATTGACAAATTTAATATTCCAGCTTTACTTTTTATCACAGATTATGGGATACTGGGGTAGTTTTCTTAGCAAATATTTGAAGATTTTCGTTTATTAATTTAATTTTGATTCCATATACTAAATGCGCACGTGCCGATAATTACGTACACCCATCCAACATTGTTTTTCATTTATTTATAACGTGTATATCATATTTCTCGAAAACCTTTTTATCAATTATCTCTGTGTCAATATTATAGATAGTCGATTGTTTTTTTTACTATAGTGATAAATAAATATAGATAAGTGAACTAGCCGAAAAAAAGATGCGTGTGTATTTTAGCAACGTTATTAAATGAACGTACATAATTTATTGTATTTTGTATAATTTGTATTGTACGCATAAAATGATACGTATTGTGACGGTCTGTCTCGGAAATCAAGACATCAGAATACCATTGCAATGATTCTATTTTATCAATAATCGTAGCATTAATACTAAAATAAAACCGAGACAATATAATATCTAAGTATACTAATTTTATCTTTGGAAAACAAATACATTCATTTACTATTCTTTCTTTTCAAACCATCACTATGTGAATAAATAAAAATAATAAAATCATAAATGAATTTATTTGAATCATGTTTTAACAGAGCATAGAAAATTCTTTCACAAAACAAACAAGACGGAAAACCTGTTGTACATATAAAAATTAACTCGTACTTAATGTTATCTTAATTGAAATTACGCAAATTTAATACTTTTTTTAGGTTAACGTTTAATTTACAAATAAAATCTAGGATCGTTATACATCGCAATTTAATTCACTTTTCGACATATTCGTCGTCACATTCTGAGCATATTAAAATTTGTAATACTGGTTTCGTGATATTACTTTCTACTGCATATACTATTGGAAATTACTAATGACATTTTCAATTTGAATTAAAGTTGATAAATTTTAAGAACTCCAATCTGGATAATCGAAAAATGCGTGTTTTCCAAAATTAAAAATATTTTTGATGAAGAATTTATTTTTATTTCAAGCACCTGATTTATAATTATTTTATTGAACACGCTTTGTAATAAAATAAATATTTCAGTATTTGAAAATTCTATTATGAAAATTATCACAATGAAAGTAAAAAATACATACATTATTAGACTGACTTTAATTACAACATTTTTTGATATACCGTGTATAATAAATATCGATAATCAAGTTTATTGAACGGGCAATAAACTGTTCTTTATAAGTATACTTAATAAGGTGATATATTTTATCAGTTCCGTTCATTTATATTATCACGCTTCGCAACATGATGGGTTATGAATGTTATGATATATTATACATAATATGATAATGTATTTTAATCAATTTTTCTTTCTATATAGTATATTGGTCAATTGAAATTTAGTTTAGTTATTGGTCTATTATAGCAAGTTAATAAAACACATTTTTTTGATGAATTTGACGGTGACTTTGTTAAAGTTTATTTGTAATTAAAAAAATACTTTAATATTTTCCTATTCCAAAGTTTGTGATGAAAATTGCAACACTTCTTTCGCCTCTTTGAGACAAACCCGTTAAGAGTTCATGGAAATCAATAAAATTATTAACAGGAATGAATCATTTAATACTAAATAAGATTTTAAATGTGACAGGCGGCTTCCCACTATTATAATACATATAATAAAGTACTGTTTTGTAAAAAAATCCCATTTATTTAATAAGATCAGGATCGGTTTAGTTCATCACGAGAATTTTAAATTGAGTCAAGGCAGTTGATAATGTTCGTTATGAGTAAAACCTGTGCTGATAAATAATTAAATAAAACCGGAATAAGTACAATTTTACGTAATTTTATTTTTTATCTAAAGATGCTTCACAAAGAGGCAAAACACGTTTCATAATTTGTTTCACAACTTTAATTTTACATTAAAAATATAATTAGTTTCACAAGACCTGTAATTGATAGCTACATATACACACTGGCATGACGCTTGCAAACTGTTTATTGTATATATTTTTATTTTTTTTACCATGTCCTCTCCCAATATGGAGCATATGGACTCCTAATGGAGTTTATCTCAACAGAAATGTTTCTATGAGAACTGCTTGTTACTCAGTTGCTCAACCTCTCTTTTTCCAAAGAGAGTGGGAATAGAAAGAAAGGGCTAGGACAGGACTAGTGGTTAACTAATCGCTCTCGGTACGCCCCGTTCATAGGATAGGATGGGTGGGAGGGGTAATTCAAGACATCACATACATCCATGCCTTTGAACAGAAATTCATAAATCAATTTATAAAACTGCCCGTACTGGGACTCGAACCCGTGCCCTCCGTAGCGGTAGCCAACGATGTTGACCACTCGACCACACAGGCGGCGACCATTGTATATTTAATGTGGTTTTAAATTCTTAGTTAAAATAAGAAATACTACGCAAAATACCCAGCAAGAATTTGTTGTTTTTATTCGCTTATATTTTTTTTTCAATGGTACATATTTTTGAAAGTTTTCTGACCTTGGGTTTCTCATCATTTTTGTTTTCGTAAAATTTCTCGCATTATAGTTCTGAAAACACAGTTTTTTTAGATATTGATTCATTATTTTGACGTACATGTAATAATTCACAAATGTCGTGTTTGTTTATATCAATAAATCTGACATGCTGAAAGGTTTGCAACGAAAAGGTGTAAATTGTGTCGATCCGCAGATATTTAAACGCGATTGTCTGACACAAAACAAATCTATGTGATGGATTTTCATTATCAATAAGCGACGCGGCATTGCGAACAACGTGGATTTCAGTCGAATTGAAAATATGTAGGCTTTGTGTTGTCTCACATTGATTTTTTTACTATAGTAAAAACTTCTATCTTGTTTTAATTATTATTATACTGCTTCCGATATTTAGCGTATGGACTCTTAATGGAATTTATACCAACAGAAGTTTTCCATAGATAACTTATTGTTACTCAGTTTCTTAACCTTTCGTAGAAAGTATGTATAAAAGGACAGGAAAGAGACAGGATTGGTTGTAAGCTAATCGTTCTTGGTAATCACCGTTTTTAGTTTCGAATGGGTTGTGTTGTGAGCAGACGCATGGAGATGGAGAAATAAATGTATCATTGAGTTTAGAGCCATTGGCTCTAAACTCAATGATACATTTATTTCTTATATAAACACGAAACATTCATTTACTAAGCGTCATTTCAAGTTCATCCGTGCACTTGAACGCCTGAAGATGCCGAAAGGCAAAACCCGGGTCGTTAGTGACAAAATCTGTGAGAATGTACATAGTTTGAACGATTCAAATTTAATATTGAAATTCCACCTAGCACCTTCAGTCGAAATCCTAAATTATAAAAAAAAGGATATTTAAAAAAAATACAATGATATGAAGTGCAACCTGTGATATTATTTACTCGATATTCTGTATTCATTACAGCGAAATTCACAATCATGATGTTTATTTTTTCCAGGAATATGAGGTGGCTCATGTCATCCTGCGATCGGGGCCTTCCCCTCGCCCCGCAGCTTTCATCCTGGAGCGGGCCACAACTGGAGACCCCGAGGACTTCTTCCCCTGGCAATATTTCGCGAGGACTTCGGCAGAGTGTCTTGATCTATACGGAATACCATCAATCTTGCACGGGAAACCAAAGCCTTCGGCAGGACCTAATCCGACATGCACGGCGTTTTTTGCCAAGATGCAGCCAGCCGAATATGGCGAGGTATGGTTTCAATTGTGAATAATTTTTGTTTATGTTTGTTTTTACAATACATAGTATGCTCGAGTCGTATTTTATTAATACTTACCTTCTTTTCACTATCAAAAGCACTGATTAAAGTTGTTCTACTGTTGAATAGAATTACTGCTAAAAATGAAAGTACCATTGTTCATGGATGAAAAGGAGAGTAGAAGAAATAAAAATAACTTTTACATTTTCTTACGATATTATTTATGAATATAATTTTTATTGACAAGGTCTTAAATCGTAAGTTGGCGATGTTCTTTTGGACGATGCTTATGAAAGAGGCAAAACACATGTCACAGCGTCTAGCACTCCAACAAAACAAACGGAGTAACAATTTTATCAAATTTCATTTTAGATTAAATATTTATTCATCTCTCTGCCGTAGTTCAGTCATAGTATAAAACCAATGTCTTAGAGCAAGGTTTCCCAACCCGTGGTACGCAAAAAAAAAAATCAGTAATGGCGAACATGCAGGTATGAATGATCTACAAATATTAAAAAAATGATAAATAAAAAATATATGTATTTGGCGGTACAATTTAGCGTAATATACCAAGTGGTACGCGAGACCCTGTCTTAAAGAATTGAGGCATTTATGGCGGTTAGAAAACTAAAAATCTCTTTCTACTACAAAATAGTTATGATGAAGGCATAAGTCGAAATAGCTATCAACCATAATATATAATAAATATTAGTAGCACTAAAATACTTTAGATATTTTTTCATCGTATTCTAATACCAAACCCCACAAAAGTATGATTTACATAAATAAATGAGAAAGAATGCTGCGTAAAATGTTTATTAATAATTTAATAATAAAAATATGTAAAATAATATTTTTCCATACCTTTTACCATTTTTTCATTAGAATGCTTCTTTCACTATTATTTATAATATGTTAATAAAAACAATATTCCTTTGTACTTCATTCCACTTTATTAATTACGTCAGGACCGGTTTCGTTCATTGCGAGCATTATCAACTGATAAGAAATATATATAAACAGTGCTATTTATACAAATTTAAATTTAAATAAAAGGTGTATGCAACTATTAACAATGAAAAGGATTTACAAAATACATTATAATTACACAAAATTAAAATGCTTAACACCTATAACATGTAATTAAAAAATCAACAAAGACTACTAATTATAAATGGCAAATGATGCCAATTATAAATCCAATTAAAATTTGGAAAATTTTTAACAAAGTGAAGCTCTACATTACTAAAGTAAATAACTTAATGACGATTTTGTGTTTTTCTCGCTTGCAAGTAATAAGTCTGTGTACTTCAACAAAATCAACAGCAATGAAGATTCTGAAAAAGACATTTTTACAAATTCTTACAAAAGAAATAAAATTTTAAAAAATATATGTATATAATATAAAAGAGCAGTTAACAAAGGCTAATAAAAATACAATATAATGCCTTACCACCAAGTATTGAGTGAACACCCTAAAAGTGATTTATAATGTGTGTAGAGTTGTGTAGATTTGTCTCCGTCGAAAAGTTAATGAAAAATAAATCTGTGTACATAACATACCGCGTATATTTTCTGCGAATTTCTATTACTTATGACAAGTTATTTGTGCACTCGTACGTGCCTTCGCGGTAAAGGATTTAGTTGTTTGCTTTATATCCTAGAAACAGAATTTCGCGACTGGCAAAGCCGACGCCGCTGCAACTCGGCGTGTTTTCATTTCTGCTGTCGTCGTAGATCCGACATAAACGGAATATGTTTTAAATCAGTGTCCCAAACCATTATGCCACACTTACATCAGGCTTAGGGCTTTGTTGCTATTATGAAAACGGGTAATCCCCGAAGCAATCTACTTCGCTGTTATGGCTGTTGCGTGCGCACTAGCGGAGGACTGTGGTTCATCTAATTGGCCAGGAACTAGGGTTACAATACGTCCGAATTTTCCCCTCTCTAGATCCATCAGATATTCATGAAAAAAATTAAAACAAAATTATAACAATAGGAAAACTCCTTTCAATAATAAATTAACATTTCCGAAACATTGCTAATACACGAACACGAAAATATAAAAAAATCAAATGCGTACCATTATATTAAATATTATTCAGTAATATTGAATTTTTGTTGGGTCCGTAGTGGGATGGCTAACGTCATTTTCATCCGTGACGGATTTCATTATCATGGGTTCCATATTGGACAGGAATAATTGACTTCTAATTACGATGTCTAAAAACGCCCGCACACAATTAAAATCCTAAAATAACAGGGTGTCGCGAGAACACTATCAGTAATACATTTATTTAATATATAAACACGAAACATCTATTTACTAAGCGTCAGTTCAAGTTCATAGGCGAAACCCGGGTCGTTAGTGACAAAATCTGTGGGAGTGTACATAATTTGAACGATTCAAATTTAAGATTATCTTAAATTATATTTAATTATTTAGATATTTAAGGAAGTAATACGATCTAAGTCAATTTCATTGCCATATAAACAACTTCATGTATACATATAATTGTTACTGTCGACGAGCATCGTTTATTTGAATTCGAGATGGCCTAAAATCTAATTTAGAGCAACTCGAATTCAAAGTATGATTTGTTTTCTTCATTTTTACGTCATAAACGTATTGAGTTTTTTATGACTTTTTAGTAGATTTTGTCCCACTAATTAAACTCTCATATTCTCCAATTGCAATATGGTTACCATTGCCTGAGCCAACTGAAACACTTGGTATGAAATACGCGATGTTATCATACGTAAATATTATCACGTATTATTTACATTCGTGATAAGTTTTTATGTTATTTACCAGACAAAACACAGTCGAGTAATTAAGCATACTAGCGCCCCCAACGGTGATCCTAATTATCAGATTTTCAACAATAAAAGGATCATGAAATCACTTGAGATTTTATTGTATTTAAAGTATGTAATACGAATATTAAGACCGCCATAAAAAAACTGAGTTTTTTAAGAGGTAACTTTATAATAGAGACAGACCAATCATTTTTGTTCTCTTTGAAGCGTTATTATTATTTAACAAGTATCATAATAAAAGTTCATACAATAGATGCAGACTTAAATGTATAAAACGCTTTCGCGAAATCCCCATTTGGTGAACGCTAGTATAGCACATTGCGTTTATTCATTAAAGAGCTGAGTATTTACGAACAATAATATTGCACTTAAGAAATCTTGTATATACTTTGTATCACGATTGACCTCGTATAGTAACAATTCCCATATTAAAACTTCCAAATATAGAGCATTGTATTCTTTGTATGCAAATCTATGGAAACAGAGCTTTTCCGATACTGCATAAAGCAATGCTCCATAAATTTTCTTACGTATAAGGAATTACATTTTGTATTTTAATAGTGTAATAAAACATATGTTCGTTAAGCCATTATTTTTAATATACCTTTATAGACACAATAATCATACTATAATTAAATAATTCGACGGCTGCCTTAGATTTTTTCAACTCACCTTTTATGTTCTATGGAAAACAATGCCCATATTACTTTGTTTCTACATTCCAATTTATATCCCTCACCAGATAAAGTTTCATACCCTATCCTAGATAGTGTATTATGCATGTAACCACGTCAAACGTATTTCATAATTTTCTAAATATTTTCCAACAAAGTCTTGGTGAACTTCTCAGAACATTGTTTCACTATTGTAATGTGAAAATGGTGTAAGTGCTAAATATGCAATACAAACGGGATAAAAATAGCTGCGTTATGTACTACGCATCTTTTCGTTTTGCTTTTTCTTCCGTTAGTTGACTAACACTAGTAAAACATATAAATAAATTGAATGTCTTTATAAGAAACAATAACATATTGAATAATAGCTAAACACTGCAATATACAATTAATTGTTATCAATAAACTAAGATAGCCGCTTTGACCAAAAATAATTGCATTTTTTACTGGATATTTTGCGTAATATATCCACAAATTTACGTATACCTCTTTTGTGTTTTCTCATTTAGTTGGAACACTTTTTTAATTTAAATTTACATCCTGATTATATGAAAGAATCGTTAACGTTTCTGTAGCAGAGGATAGACGAAAAAACTCCACAATAAACAGTAAATAAATGAAATATGGTAAGCGAACTGTCAAATGATAAAAACAAATGAAAACTGTTGTTTGGAAAACATTTGATTCAAATGTGTTCCATTCGACAGATGCACCATCGACAATAATTTATAAATACGTCAAACAGGTGACAGAAAGATGAACTCGTATTTAATTTTTAATAATGATTTAAATTGTCGAATCTCATATTAGGCCAATTCTGCTTGGATAATATGGAGCTGTACTTGTTTAATATTAGAAACAAATATATTATTTGATAAATAGTTAATTTTGTTGCCATAAACAGGGCAAATTATTTGTCTTGGTAACTTCTTGTACTTGTGTATTCTCTTACATAGCAAAACACGAGTAGATCGTGCATGTTCAGACTCAACATTGTATCTGGTTTTTGCCGCATTTTTTACATATTTTCTTTAACGTTAACGATTTTATACAAACTTTAATACATCGATTCAACTAATCCGTGCGATGTAATACACTTTATTCATTAGAGAATTTAATTTTGAAAAACAAATGCTTTATAGATTTAAAAAATATAATTTTATATAAATGTATTAATTACACAAAAGCATAAAAATAAAAGTACAAAATATAATACATCAAATATTTATATAAAAATAAAGCACAACATTTTTGTACCAACTTCACATTTTTTTTATAATGGTCAGAACCAAATTCGCTCATAACAAGCATTATCAACAGTTGACAATGCTCGTGAAAGTCGAAACCGTTCTTTATTTTTTAAAACGTTAAATTATTACTTATTAATGAATTAGTCTAAAGATTCTTCGATTCCAACGATAAATATTAGTATTAAAAAAAACTTGGTTTATGACCCAGTTCACAAAATGTTTTTATTTGCGATATCAATATCAAACATTATGTACTTTCATTTTGATTTTTATCGCAATGCTAAAATGAGAATACATATTTTAAAACACGTTACAAAACCACATAATTTCAGCATAGAAAGAATTCTTTGAACATCTCTGTTAAAATAGCTTCCTCATATATTATTAAAGCGGAAAATGTTTTTCCAGCGCTGTAAAGCAGAACACTAATTATCCTGTGACACACAAAATTAATATTATAAAAAGGAAGTCGTTAAAAATTCACCCAGCAGTCAACTATGCAAATACTTACGCAAATGGGTAATTAGGCATTATTATAACGCTGGATAAAAAGCTGCCAGCTTACACTATGCTTTGAGCTAGTGAGCTTTTAATAATGCTCGGAAAAAGAGAATTTACGCCAGTTTAGCGTATTTAAATATTTGTTTTACCTCTTTATAAACATTAAAATATCATTTATAGTGAAATTTATAAAATTTAAGGTGTTGTAACGTTGAGTGCCTTTGCTTGATGCCATATTTTTGTCGTCAGACATCATCAAATTAGGTTAAGGCATTATCTGTTCTTGCTTCACTTTTAATGAATATTTTAATTCAAAATGCTAATGCCTCATTTTTGTGAAGTATTTTATAGTTGTTGTGACGATGATAGTTTTCAAATTTAAATTATATAATAATAGAAATATTCAAATCAGACGCTAACAAAATGCCATTTTTGTTACATTTGTCATTATAAATATTTTTTTCAGTAATATTTTTCAAACTAATAGGGTAAAAATATCAACATATTTTAGTTCTACAGTTTTTTATATTTTATGTGTTGATAGCTATCTCGGCTTACGCCATCGTCAGAACTATGCTTAAACGTAAATTTTGCTCAGCTATATACTGGCCATATTGCTTATTGTTTTTCGAAACACTAAAGCCATAGTTAATAAATTTAATGCAATATAATTAATAATAAATATCAGTTTAAATTATCCTAATTAATGTTTTTAAAAACCCCAGACTGCTTATCGTTCTTTGAAACACTAGAATCACATTTAATAAGTGCAATATTGTAATTATAATTTGAATTAGTATGTTAGAGTGAATAATATGATGCATTGTGTATCTCTTCGGAGCCAGTATATATAGCTGAGCAAAATTTACGTTTAAGCATAGTTCTGACGATGGCGTAAGCCGAAATAGCTATCAACGCATAACATACAAAAAACTGTAGAACTAAAATACGTTGATATTTTTACCCTATTATAATGGAGCTCTACCAAGTAAATGCCAAATCAATAAATTTTTCAAACTGCTTGTTACTCAGTTGCTGAGTTTCTCTTTTTCGAAGAGAATAGAGATCGAGCAATAAAATTGGGACAGTTAATCAATCTCACTTCGTCGTTATTTTAGGATTGAAAAGATGGGAGAGAATTTTTAGACATCACAAACACATGGGCTTTCGAATAGAAATCGTTAAATTTATTGGAAAAATCCTGTTCTTAATAAGACTTGAACTCTTGTGATCCGTCACGGAAGAATTACATATGCTACCCTACTGGATATTGCCCTATAAAATTAACGGATAGAAAAACAGTTGTCCGTAGAGCTGGGCAAATTGGGGGTTTCAACCCGCTTTGTGGTCACGGGTACATTCGGATTTAAAGCTTTTTTGTGAATTGTTCGTTACAACAATTTATTTGTATTCAAATTTGTTAATTGTTGATTTTTTTTATGAGGAAACATGCACTTTCATGAACTGGGTTAGAAAACCTTAGTATAGATCTACAGTCTACACAAAAAAAAATATGCATTTGTGTACACGTGTACAATTAAATTAAAAAAGGAGCCGAACTCCGTCATCTTCGACTCGACTGTCAAAAAATCCATAAATCAAGAATCTGACTAGCAGCCCTTAAGTAGCCTACTTAATTCACTGCATCCCCTGTTCTCGTGTACGACGCCAAATGACTTAGCTAATAAAAACACACTTCTTAATGATATCGTTAGCTTTATTTTCCTGCCTATTACTTTTTTATGAGCATAGGCGTTGAAATGCAATCATTTGGCTAATACATTATGTATTGTGTTTATCCCTAAATTGGCTTGCATGGGCTTTGATTTCATGTGATTTAATTAAATGCGTAAAAAGTTAATGGCCTCACTTCGAGTTTATGTATTGCAGTAGGGTCTCTGTTATGAGATTGATTACCTTCCCTTACAAGAGTTAGATTATCACCCTTTTTCGTAGACGTATCGACGATCAGTAACAATGTAATTTTATTGTATTCCCTCTCATTCAAGTGAGCTATAGAGCAGATGAAAAATATTGCCATTAACCTCAGTAAATCGACACTTGCTACCAGGGCCGGCGCCATCATACATGTGAAATAGGCAACTACCTAAGGCGCAAAGCATTAGGGGGCGCATAAATGGAGTATCAAAATTATTTTTATATACTCTAATAATAATAAATGACGATTCATTTTATTTAATTTTGATGTTTGTATTTGTTGTAATTATGTATCGTATTCTATATCAGTGCTCCGCAACCGGTGTGCCGTGAGCCGGATACAGGTGTGCCGCGGTCAAATACATGATGAAATAATATTTTAAACACGAACTTCCTAAATAAAATAAAACCTTCGTGTCCATTGAAACAAGTGCAGGGTATCACATTAATTAGTTATTATTTTATAATAATTATTAAGATTGCATAAAAGTAAATATATTATTGTTTTATGTGTGTATGCTTTACAAATAAAAAACGAAAATTCATTGTAAAATTTGTGTATCAATTTAATGCCTATATATTTTTGCTTTTGGTATTCGGTATGGCGGAATTCCGGGAAAATTTTTGATGTGCCGTAGGTGAGGAAAGGTTGCGGAGCACTGTTCTATGTGATTCGAAAAAGAAAGGTTAAGAGACCGGTAACAAAAAGTTCACGTAGAAAAACGTCTGTGGATATATAAAAAATATTTCTAATGCTCTCGAATTGTTATTTTTTTCATTATTTCGAAAAAAATAGGAAGTTTTGTTCAAAAGAGGGCGTGCTAATAACCGTTGTCTAGGGCGCCAAATAACCTCGTGCCCGTATTGTTTGTTACCCGTCATGAAGGTCAATCGTGAATTCAGTATGAATAACTTATTGGAGACGTATGTATGCTACTAGATCTATTTTTATCAACATAACCATTTTGATAAAAAAAATATTTTCACTAATTATAAATGTAGACAAATTATCAATTTCAATACATGTTAATATCACTTATTGCTTGTTAAAATATTTAAAATATATTTGTTTTTTACATATAATTAAAAAATAACAAAACTATCCACTTAAAAAATTTACACTTTTATTATCTGTCGCAAAATGTCTGTCGCAAAATACCGATCTCTTCTAATTACAATCAACTTTGAAAGACTGCTAATTGTATAAAGTGTCAAATATTGGTATAAAGATTCGTAAATATTACATTTTTTTACTATTCTAAAACATAGTTTTTCAACCTTTTTGGAACTGTGGCCCCTTGTGGAGTGTCATATTTATCCATGGCTCCCATACCTGTTTTGTAATATTTAAGTATAAGTTTTATAAGGAATATTGGGATTTCCCAAAATTTCTTTTTTAACTCTTGCAAAAATTTCAAATCGAAAATCCCATGAATTTACAGATTTACCAAAATTAACGTCTGAGACCTTTTTTTTAACTCTTCAGACATTACAATTTCTAAAACACAGCAATTTATGGATTTCGCAAAATTTGCCCCTGGCCCCCCAAAACTGTACTGTGGCTTCCCTAAAAAGAAAAATTCTCTGTGGCCCCCTTGGAACATGTTGTGGCCCCCCGTTGAGAAACCCTATTCTAAAATACATTTTATGTATGTATATATTCTACAATTTTTCAAATGATCTGGGCCTATTTTGCCAATTGTGAAAACTTTGAACTGATAATCTTTCCAATGACAGAGATTTAATTCTATAGAAAAAAGACATTGCATTTACAGAAATGTGGCTTTGAAAATTTATAAATAGAAGCCTGATATACATTGTAGTTATACTAGCCGCCTGTGTGGTCAAGTGGTCAACGTCGTTGGCTTCGGTTACGAAGGGTCTTGAATTTTCAATCGATTTATGAATTTCTGTTCGAAGGCATGGATGTATGTGATGTCTTGAATTCCCCCCTACCATCCTATCCTATGAACGGGGCGTATGGAGAGCGACTACCTAACCACTAGTTCTGTCCTAGCCCTACCCTTATATTCCTACTCTCTTTGGAAAAAGAGAGGTTGAGCAACTGAGTAACAAGCAGTGCTCGTAGAAACACTTCTGTTGAGATAAACCCCATTAGGAGTCCATATGCTCCACATTGGGAGCGGTCATGGAATCAATTTCATTACACATATCTTTTTCTTTTCAGATCCACGTGACTCTAGTCAGTGATGAAGACGAGGACTGGAATCGGGCTCAGTTCGTCCGAATTCGCCTACTGGGACTACACGGCGGCGCAAGACCAGATAGGCGGTATTACACGCTTCGTGATATCACAGTGGGCGGGAGGTGTATGTGTGCGGGTCACGCACACAACTGCAGGCACAATGTTGCGAGAGGGGTAAAAGTTGTCTTCATAAATACCTTGATAATCTATTATATTATATTTCATGAATGTTCTATAGACATAACTATTAAATCAAACGTAGAGCAAGTAAATTTCAACTTATATAAAAGTGAAATAAACATACTATTTTTTTCCCAACATATTTACTCCTTAGTAAGTAAATTTTGTGCTCAGTTGCTTTATGGTAGTGATGCACAAACCGCGGCCCTTTTTCAATTTTGTGGCGGCCCTTAAATATTTTTCTCAAACATATTTTTTTCACGTAAAACATTTATTTAATAAATGTAAGTAAGCTTTTTCTTCAATGAAGGGTAGTAAATCGGTACATAGAAACAGTCTTACAAATATTATGTCAAATTAAAAAAAAAACTAGTTAAAAATACCAAGAATGCATTAACTTATGAATTGCATATCAGTGAAACATATATATTTCACAATGAAATGATTTTTAATTAGTACTCATAATCCTTTTTTTGCATAGCTTATTTATTTTCGAAATAACACGGTCAAAATAATATAATGGAACATATAACTCATTTATCTAAATTCACCTGATCTTTTTTAGACGGTTTTAAGGCTGTTTTACATGGAACGTATATATATTCTACATATAAAAGGATTGAGCGTACTTTAAATCATTTTTTTCTTTGCGGCCCGAACCCAAGATAATTTGTTTTATGCGGCCCGCTAGAAGGTAAAGGTTGTGCATCACTGCTTTATGGGCACTCTTGGCAATCATTTTCAAGTGATTAACTCTCAGAATTAAAGGCTATTAATCCGTAACAGGTGGGAGAGATAAAAATGTTGAATATTGTGCAAAGATAAAGAATTGGTAGTTTATAGCTGCATTCGATGATTTATCAAGTTTTCCATTTTGTCATAAAAAAACTCAGTTGATGACGAGAACCATTTTATGTACTTGTTGACTCTGATTATTGTTAAATTTCAAAACAACCAACTGATTCTTTTCCTCATTATTCAATCGCCAGGTACATATCGACTAGGGCTCGTCGGTTTTCAAAAACCGGTTTTTAGGCTAAATTTGTGACATTCGAAAACCGGTTTTTCAACTTCGTAACCGGTTGTACCGAATTTTCCATAAACGCATCTATAAACAAAAAGACAGAAAATTTGGATCTTTTATTTGATGGCTTAAGACCATATGACCCCCATTATTACCCAGCGAAAGGGTATTTTCGATATCAGGAAATTTTGTTACAAAACGATCAGTGGACGCTTTTTGTTATCTTAAATCAGGCATGGGCAACCTTTCGTAGGTCTAGGGCCAAATTATCATTCAGGCTCCGAGTCAAGGGCCGGACCAAATTATAATAAAGTAATATTAAATTGAATAAAAAAACGTTGCTACTTGTTACATTTTTTGTTTTTTTTATACAATGAACGTGTCATCTCCATTATTTAATCCCTCCCTGGAACTAATAATTTATTTCTCTATTACTTCGCCGAGACGAATCAGGGTCGGACAAAATAGCTCGGCGGCGGTGGTTGCCCATATATGTCTTAAATCATATTTTCTGAGGAGTAACACCAAATAACTTTTTCTCGCTATTTTAATTGAATTATCCATTTTTTGTAAAACTTCGAAAACCGGATAAAACCGGTTTTCGGACAATATTGATATTCGAAAACTGGTTTTTTCAAAATTCGGTTTTTGTATAAGCCCTAATATCGACTGTGGAAAGGAAAAAGGACATACCCCACGGTTTTTTCAAAACAGGTTTAATTGATAATCACAATGTATCTAACTTGATACACATTCTATCAAAAGGATGTAAGCTGCAAATGGCGAATTAGTACCAAAATTTAGCTCTTAAGTTTGAAAAAATATGAGCTTGTGTAAATTGAAACCAAGAGAAAAGACTGAAAAAAACCTTTTTTTCTAGACAATTTCTTTAATTATTATTAGATTATGTCAATTAAACACCTGTCTCCGTGCACTTCAAGGTTGTGGGTATATTAAAGAATAAGTTTTAGACACTTTAACTGACATGTAAACAAAAACTATATTGAATTGAAGATTTCTAACAGATTTTGATGTGTTGTTACATATGAACATTTTTTTGTATCATTCAACCAATATGTAACCTAGTCATTCTTCTTGCAGCGCCCAGATTGTGAATGCATACATCATACCTGTGGTCCAAACTGCGACCATTGCTGTCCAATGTACAACCAAATGCCATTTTTACCTGGTACTGTGACCGAGGCTAACATCTGTCAGCCATGCCAATGCCATGGTCACGCTTCAGAATGTATCTACAGCAAAGAAGTAGATGAAAAAAAGACGAGTAGCGATACTCATGGTCGATTCAAAGGTGGCGGTGTATGTGTCAACTGTCAGGTGTGTAAACCTTTCCTGTCTAATATCTTTATTATCTAGGCCTAGCGCAGTTTAAATATTTGTTTAAAGCATTGTCCTATTCATTCAAAGATGTCACTGCCTTGTAAAAAAAAAAAACTTTCGTTGTAATAATTAAGTTGTTAAATCTTTAAATGTTTCTCATACAATTATTAAAGATGACTGACATAATTTCAGCAAACTTTTGGTCTCATTGATTCTTTAGTATGATTATTTGGCCTTCCTATGCATTAAGTTTCCTCACAAATAAAATTCTTTTAATGGGATTTCGTAACTTTTTTTGTGAAAAACAAGTGTGATGGTTTCTGTAATGTTTCCCGAAGACCTTTATAAATAAGGCTTTTACTGAAATATATCATAAAATCTACAAATTACAATACATGTTTTTTGAATACTAATAAAATAAAATATTACTTTTTAAAATCAATATTAAGATAATTGTTAAATTGAATCTAATATAAATGAAAAATACTAAAAATATAATCACTCATGATGGTTTTATTGTATATTTATTTTCAGAAACATACTTCCGGAATCAATTGTGAGAAATGTAAAAGTGGCTATTTCAGACCTCCTCATCTACTTCCTGACGATGAAGAACCTTGCCTCAAATGCAACTGTGATCAAAATGGATCAACTGGTAAATAGTTAAAATATTCCATCAATCTTTAAATATATAATATCATTTCGATTCCACAAAGTCCACGGTCAAATTATAAATGTAAGCTTATCTGTTATACGTAGAGTTTTATGGTTGCCTTCATTTTGCTTTTCACTATATTTCTAATCTAAGAAACAGATATGAAAGAAATGACAGGATGAATGCTGAATGCGCTGACTTTGATTGCGTTGTTTACTGATCCCAGTAGGGACAGTTCCGTTAATTGATTATTAATCGGCGTTCAGTTGGCTGCTTTTATTTTTATTAGGAGGCTGGGTACAGACTCTACAGAGTACAGAGTCTTTATATCACTTTCCAGGATGTTTTTTTTAACTAAGTACTATGAAAGATTCTGTCAGCGAAAGACTTCAAATGTTTTCACAATAATTATCAATTAATTATTAAGAAAACCCTTCTCCGAATAATGATTGTGGGTGTTCAGTAATCAAAAGTGTTCTATATTAATCAGAAACTGTTTGAAGTGTAATTAATTTCTTAGTTGAATAACTAGTATATGGCACCAATGGGCATGCAAGCCTTATGCCTGACCTCATATGTGTAGTCCAGACAAGCATTCTTCCAAGATACACTCAAAGATATTCGGTGGAATAACTGAAAGTGAAGGAATTGAAACAATTGATTTTACCTTTGAGTTTGGCATTGGTTAATATCCTTCAACCCTTACTCTATCCAAAAAAGAGAATTTAAGAGAATTACTAGGATAACTTGGCTCCATTCAACCATTATTAGAAATGAACATGGTTACAACAACAATTGTTGAATGCTGAATTGTTTTTTTTTAGGAAACTGCGCATATGATGAAATTGATGACACTATTAGGTGTGAATGTATAATGGGATTTGGAGGAAACCGGTGTGATAAATGTGACCCAGGATACAGAGGTTTCCCAAAATGCGAGATATGCCCGTGCAACTTGGCTGGAAGTATTTCCATTGGTGACTGTCTGGGAGATTGCCAGTGTAAAGTAAGTACAATTTATTTCATTGCCATTGTAAGAATAATCAATTAGTACTTCTGACAGAGGCAGGTTGTGGATATTCTAATTTAAAATATTCTGAAATAGATTCATCATTGGATAATAGGGGGCAGTATACGTAATCTTTAGACGTCTTATATTCTTGATTTTTATAACGAAGGGAAAAATTGACTATAACCATTTTCCATTTAAACACTCTTCATGTCAATCCTTCATCAATTTTGATGTAACACAATCCTTTTGAAAAGAGATCATCTCACAATAACTAATCTAAATCTTATGATGCTCAATTCTGTTAGATTAAATTGATGTGTTGTTAATGAATCTAGTTTGATGCTTTTGCATTTCTGTTATTGCCATAAATAGATATGTTATGTTTCAGTATGTAATGGAGTTAAATAATTACTAACTATTAATAGATTTACTTTGATTTATTTTGCAGTTTAACGTAGAAGGACCTTATTGTGAGTTATGCAGAGAAGGACATTTTGCGTTGGATTCAAATAATCCTGAAGGGTGCACGCCATGTTACTGTTCCGGAGTTAGTTCCTTATGTCAAGCATCTTCAATAGAAAATCATGTGGTATGTAACCCTTTTCAACTCTTTTAGAGGTGTACAATAATTAAAAGAATGGCCATTCTGCCTCAATTTATTTTTTTATTATTATGATTGATTTTTTATATCGATGGCCTAGTTCCATGGAATGACTAGTCAAAAATTTGATTTTTTGAGTTATATTCTAATACCTCTATAACTAGACAAAACTCACTATGTAGTTTTCTCTCGGTGACAGTTGTTTGCATATCCAAAAATGAAATCTAAACATTCTTCTTTCATTTTCATATATTATATACAACTTGAAATATCGTTTTCCGGTTCAGACATCGTTGCAATAAATTTAAATTGAATTGAGATAAATGACTAAATGATTCACTTAAAGTTGAAATGAATAATTATAATCATTTTTTAATAACTCTTATTAATAACAAAACTACTTATTTCTAATTGTGTCACTATGGAACTAAGCCATCGATATGTAATGTGTGTAAATCCAATATTTTCTTACCTAATTCTTTAATTCAAACGATTATTCTTTTTCAGTTCCAAACTCTTGAAAATTGGTCAGTAACTGACATAAGTGTGTCACAATATGTGACTCCTACAATAGACACAGATTCTGGTTGGCTAACAGTTGGTAATTTTGAAATCTCTGGCATCGAATCTTATTATTGGAGTGCACCACACTTATATTTGGGAAACAAGCTCAAAGCGTATGACGCTCGGCTTATATTTAACGTTGGATGGGTTGTGATGCGAGGTGACACGAGTGGAAAACCTACGACAGGTCCTAATGTTATACTTATAGGAAACAATGGAATGAAAATAGCATACGATGATATTTCTTATCCTCGAAAAGGTGACGAATTAGAAATAACAGTTCCATTAAATGAACAGTTTTGGTATCATGTACCTCCGTCACTTAAAGATATCGTAACAAGATTGAGAAGAACGGAATACAGAGGCGACCGTGTTTCAAGAATGCAGTTTATGAGTGTTTTAACTAATATAAAACATATTCTTTTAAGAGCCAAGTTTCATACAGATCAAGCCGAAGGGAGCTTAGAAAGTATGTTAATTCTCATCGGAAATGGTAAATCAGACGCTGTGTCATCAAATGTTGAAAAATGTACCTGTCCCCCAGGTTATACTGGTTTGTCTTGTGAAATATGCGCTTTTGGTTACGTTGGAGTCTACACTAACACCAGTAATCACATGGAGCAGTTTGAATGCGTTAAATGCAACTGTAATGGACACGCGGAAACTTGTAACCTTTTGACTGGCAAATGTGCAACATGCGAGCATAATACTATGGGACAAAAATGTGAGAGATGCTTGAGTGGTCACTATGGGAATCCATTAATTGGAACTAGTGATGATTGCAAAAGATGTGCTTGTCCTTTGTTGATCGACAGTAACAACTTCAGTCCTAGTTGCTCCCTAGATGGTAACTTTGGTGACAGTTATTTTTGTACTCAGTGTCCTGAAGGTTATACCGGGGACCATTGTGAAATGTAAGTACAAGAATCAATGATCCTTTCTATACAACTGATGAAAAATCTAAATAGTTAATCGATTGTAGGTGTTACAATCTTTACTTTTAAACACAACGCAGCGCTCATATTGTTAGGGCCTTAATTACATTTGTTTAGCCCTTTCCCCAGCTAGATATTGAGTCATTTTTACGATTATGTTCTAAAGAATTAACAGGCGTAAATTTTTTGTTTTCCAAATGAAAGAGTATTCATTTTAGTGCCAATTTATTCACTTTGCAAATTGCAGGGTTCTTCTGTTTTTCAGTTATATATTATATATGCATGTAGAAAACATAAAAAGTTTATTTAAGTTTATGGACACAACATGGGCATCAAAATGGTTAACAGATTCAACAAAAAAAAAAATTAGAAGGTATATAGTTCTGCAAGAATTTATCCTTGTTGAAAAAAATACAAAGCTTTTTTTTCTTTCTATTGTTATAAAGATCTGCCAAGTATAACTATGCCTACTCAACCAAACGGATTTAATTTCATCCCGTAAAATGCCATTATTTCTAACATTTATATAAAGACTAGCTGTAAGCCCGTTGACCTCAACGGGAGGATTTTTGTTGCATTTTTAAGTAGTCAGAAAATTACAAACCTATTTATTGAATAAGCCAGAGATTCTAAAAATAAAATAAATATATCGGGGCATATATCGACAGCCCTGCCCTGTAGTATTTAAATTGTAAATTATTAAATCTTTGGAATAATGTTCAAGTTTGCTAACAATCATTTTTCATAGTAGCATAAATCGATCTCGGCGCATATATCGACAGCCCTGCAGTTTTTAAATTGTAAATTATAAAATTTTTGGAATAATGTTCAAAGTTGCTAACAATCATTTTTCGTAGTATATATTTTATTTAACTAATTTTCAAGTACGCTAACAAAAATATTTCGTAGAAAAAGAAAAAGACCCGAGGACATCAGTACGCACACATTTGTGAATTGTTAAATGTGATTTGTGAAAAGTGATTATTTTATCGACTATTAATATATAGATTTTGGAATTTTTAGAATAATCTAATATATTCTAATTTTTAGAATAATTTAATATCTACTTTTTTTCACTTCAATGGAATGTGAGAAAAAAGTCGGAAAATAAATGGGCAAAGAATTAAATTATATTTATATAAAAAATGCAATTTTCACATGCAAAATATTATAAATTAATTGGACATTTTATCAAAACAAAATAACAATCATTTTTCATAGTAGCATAAATCGATCTCGGCGCATATATCGACAGCCCTGCAGTTTTTAAATTGTAAATTATAAAATTTTTGGAATAATGTTCAAGGTTGCTAACAATCATTTTTCGTAGTATATATTTTATTTAACTAATTTTCAAGTACGCTAACAAAAATATTTCGTAGAAAAAGAAAAAGACCCGAGGACATCAGTACGCACACATTTGTGAATTGTTAAATGTGATTTGTGAAAAGTGATTATTTTATCGACTATTAATATATAGATTTTGGAATTTTTAGAATAATCTAATATTCTAATTTTTAGAATAATTTAATATCTACTTTTTTTCACTTCAATGGAATGTGAGAAAAAAGTCGGAAAATAAATGGGCAAAGAATTAAATTATATTTATATAAAAAATGCAATTTTCACATGCAAAATATTATAAATTAATTGGACATTTTATCAAAACAAAATAACAATCATTTTTCATAGTAGCATAAATCGATCTCGGCGCATATATCGACAGCCCTGCAGTTTTTAAATTGTAAATTATAAAATTTTTGGAATAATGTTCAAGGTTGCTAACAATCATTTTTCGTAGTATATATTTTATTTAACTAATTTTCAAGTACGCTAACAAAAATATTTCGTAGAAAAAGAAAAAGACCCGAGGACATCAGTACGCACACATTTGTGAATTGTTAAATGTGATTTGTGAAAAGTGATTATTTTATCGACTATTAATATATAGATTTTGGAATTTTTAGAATAATCTAATATTCTAATTTTTAGAATAATTTAATATCTACTTTTTTTCACTTCAATGGAATGTGAGAAAAAAGTCGGAAAATAAATGGGCAAAGAATTAAATTATATTTATATAAAAAATGCAATTTTCACATGCAAAATATTATAAATTAATTGGACATTTTATCAAAACAAAATTATCAAAATTTTGACTTATTCTCCAAATAGAACTTGTTTTTTAGAATATATATATATAATGATTTTTACTGACGTTATTTTATAACTCATACTGAAACTATGCTTTCGCCAACAACTAACTATACCACGTATGTACCTAGATTAAAAACAAATCTTGAAATAATTGCGTCTTATATTTATTTTTTGAAAAACATATTTCGCTAGTCAATCGGATTTTGTTATTTTGGTAGCATTTATTTTCATACGATCAAGATGTACTGTGATTTAAAAAGAAAATTTTCAAAAAAAAAAAATGTTATAAACCCAAAAAGAAGCGCTCTAGGCTAGATTCGAACCAAGTTCCTACAGATTACCAGCCGAGCGGCTTACCGCTAGGGTACAGAGGAATAAAGAAATGTTCGTAAAATAAAATATATATAATATGCAAGGTTCCAATTTCAAACGAAATTTAATATATAGTTTCTATTTTTATCGCTGCCGATAATTGTGACGTTAGCTCTCATTGTTTGACATATCGTTCCATTTTCAAATTTTTATTTTAAATACACTATTTTTATCGCCTTGATATTTATGACGTTAGCTCAGTTGATAGAGAGCTCGACTGGTAATCCAGAGTTCTGTGTTCGATCCACGGTCGCGGCGTTTTTTTGTATGAAATTTTTTCAGCGATTTGATTTGTTTCGTCAAATAATAAACAGTGTATTGGGAAAATATGTCTTTAGTATGAATAAAAAAAATAATTAATGGCGACAGCGGGGCAGGATTTGGGGGGGGGGGAGGGGGACCGTCTTTCTTGACGTCATCGAAAAGGCGAAATCGCGACCATAATATACAAACGAAAAAAGTATCTCTTTAGTATGAATAAAAAAATGTTGACAGCGTGGCTGGGGCGGAGGAGGGGAAGGGGAAAACGGGGACATTTTACAGACGGACGGACATTAACGACTATTAATATAAAGATTATTACATTGTATTACGACATTAGTTATTCTTTTCTAGATGTGATTATGGCTTTTTTGGAGAACCTACAGTACCAGGATCTATTTGTGAAAAATGTTCTTGCAATGGTGCTCCTTGTAATTCTACAACAGGCCAGTGCTTGTCTTGTCCTGGAAATACGCAAGGCTTCAAGTGTGAAAGGTAAGCTAAATTTATAAATGTTGTATTGAGTAGAAAATAAAATGAGGAGTACAGTATAAAACGTTCCGTATCTAAATAATAAATATTATCATAGTTTTGACAATGAAATATTTTACATAATTCTTATGGAAATAAAATCTTGAGCATCAAATGAGAAAGAGTATTGCTTAACTGTGAAACTCATTGGAAAATGGACACCCCTAATTTGTTTACTTTGCAGTAAATTTTTATTGTACCATCAAAGTGCACTTTTTTACTTATTAACATATGTGATTTACTAAATTTGCAGATGTAAGCCAGATCATTATGGTATTGCATCAGAAAAAGATTGCAAGCCTTGCGAGTGTGATCTGAGTGGCTCGGAAACTTCTACCTGCCATCTTAATACTGGACAATGCCAATGCAAAGAACATTATGCGGGAAGATCGTGCAACAATTGCAAGGTGTGTTATATCTTTTAATTTATAGTCTTAAAATTATTTCTGACAATAGATTTCTTTTTTGTTTTTGTTTCATTAAGTTATGTAAGTACAGTAAACAATGTTTCATCTAAGATGCAACTCGCAGCAGTTTGAAAGCCCCCGCGCACTCATTCTGGGTGGGCGCACACTCCAAGACAACTATTCAATTAATATTTGATTGGCCCACGCAGCCTTTGAAATTTCCGCGCAGCTAACCTCTTCTCTTAGAGGGAGCATTGACAGTAAATACTATTTTCTAAAGCATTATTTATTTTAATACTCTAGGAAGGATTTGGAAATGTATCCGCTGGGTGCATCCCTTGCACTTGTGACAAAATTGGATCATCAGATTTATCATGTGATCCTGTGACTGGACACTGCGCCTGTCGAGCTGGAGTTGAAGGCTTCCACTGCGATGCCTGTCAATATCTTCACTATGGATTTTCTAAGCATGGCTGTAAACGTAAGTGCTTTTTAAGATATTATTTAAGTTTGAACGTTTTTCCATCAAAATATACACATTAACTAACAAGCTCCTTTTTTGACTGTCTTCAAAATTTCTGCCAAACTTAACAAAAAGATCCTACGCATGACCAAAAAATAATTTAAATATTTCATAAATAGTTTTATACTGACATCTGTGAGTGATTTAAAATCATAAAAATATTTGAATAGCTACACTTTTATTGTATAGATGTCACTACATGCTATTTTTTTTTAAATTTTCAGTAATTCTATTGATTCACAGATGTCAATACTCCACGTATAATTAATATTTATTCAAGAGTATATTGTATTCTACTACTGTTAGATACATTTCACAACAAAAGTTGTCAATTTTGACTGGCATAGTTGAAAAAAATTGATTGAAAAAACTAAAACCGTTCACCAATTTTTAATATCATGTCATTTTTTATACAATTTAAGGTTATAAATTTATTTAAAATATCACCTACCAGTACGCATTACACCAAAAGGAAAATATATACATTTATTAACAAACACTCCGACTATTATGGTTTCAATACAAGATACCTGTTTAATAAGTATTCTGACAGCACCCTCGTATTTTCTTCAATGCTATATCTAACTGTCAACACACCATAAATGGGACAAATAATCTCCATCTCCAGTTACTATCGACAAACATTTATTCTTTGTAATGTCAATCAAGTTCACCAAGTTGTGACAACAATTTTATCATTGGCCGTTGAACTATCTTCCTCATCTCTGCATCTTAAAACATTTCTACTATATTACATTGGCGTCATCGTCTGTCACCCAATCCACTGCTAGCGGAAGACTTTATTACCAAAGCTCTCTTACCCTTTTCACTCTGAGAGAATGAAAAATATGGAATGTTCTTTAAGAAATCCTGACTTAATATCATACAACTATAATACATCATATAAACCAACTTTTATCTACTATATGTGGCATGTGTTTCTCCTTTTTGATTTATCATCTTCAGATTAAATGTATCGTAAAAAAATTGGGCATAACAGAGGAACTGATTTTTATACATTCGTCATTGTACATCTTTCGGACATTGCAAATAATCTCACCAGTGGCGGATTTAGCACACGAGAGGGCCCAGGCGCAATAAAATTTGGAGGCCCGTTTTACGGATAACATAAAAATGTCTAAAACTTCCAAGTTAAATACTTAGAATATATAAAAAACTGGACAAAAAGTATATGGGTTATATTATAGAAGCTATTTTGAGGCCCCTAAGATTCGGAGTCCCCAAGCGCGCACCATATTTGCTTATAGAATAATCCACCACTGAATCTCACTAAATATAACAATGCTATTTGAATCGAGTATAATGTTCAATCGATTTATGAATTTCTGTTCAAAGGCATGGATGTATGTGATATCTTGAATTCCCCCCCTCTCACCCATCCTATCCTATGAACGGGACAATATCCTATCGAGAGCGATTAGCTAACCACTAGTCCTGTCCTAGCCCTATCCTTCTACTACTCTCATTGGAAAAAGAGAGGTTGAGCAACTGAGTAACAAGCAGTTCTCGTAGAAACACTTCTGTTGAGATAAACTCCATTAGGAGTCCATATACTCGACATTGAGAGTGGATATGAAATAATAGTAATAATGTTGAAAGGGTTTATAAATGAATGCATTAGAGTTTTCGGAAATGAGTAAAAGCTTTGATAGCAATTAATTTTATGAATAAAAAGCATTTCAGACAAGACTGAAAAACATGCAAGCAAGTAAAGTAATTCGTATTTTTTTATTATATTAATATTATTAATCTATACCTCGTTAATCTAAACAAAACCCTCCCCAACTGTTAATTATTAATATTTATATAGGCGAGAGAATAAGAATTAGTTTCGACTTAATCGATAAAATCTATATATATAAAACAAAGTGGGGTTAGTTACACCACGTATATCTCGAGAATTACTGCAAGGATTTCAATGATATTTGATTTATAAAATTCTTATTTACCTAGAATAGCAGAATAAGCATTAAAACATCGGAAAAATATCACGGAAAAGAAATTATAAAGAAAATAAATATCTTCATACAGAATAAAATTTTCAAATGACGAATAGCTTCATCAAACGATAAAATGTCGTAAGCTGGTTTCAGAAAAATCCACCAGATCGCACTGTTTTCTATATTTGTTTGTTTTTGCTTCTTTTGCGTACTACTGACTTATAAAATTTTTTAAATTTAGAATATGGATTAGAATAAAAGAAATCGATGATATGAAATGAAAACGAAAGAAAATCGGATAATATTGAAGTAAGGTTATATATATAACTAGCTGGCCCGACGAACTTCGTACCGCCTCAGAATCAATAAATGTTGTGTTGGCTGAATTAAATTTAGTTTAAATGAATAGTTAAAATGAATTAAATTCAATAAATGTGCAAAATTCAAAATGAAAAGTATTTTAATTACATTGAAATGATGTTATTCACGTGGCACAGTCGATAGATTTAAAGGAATGCAGTGGACCAACGATTTGATTTTGAATTGTGAAGTTGAAATGATCCACATCTTTGTTATTTGCTGCAAGAATTGCTCGTTCACTCAACCAATTATGATGTTTGTGATTAGCAATGATATTCAGGAACACTTTGTTGATTGTCCTTCGATGAGACGAAATTGCAAAAATTCGGCAAAAACGAAATCAATCCATTCGATTCGTCGACAGGAACACGGCCGTTACAGATAGTCAGCAAATGCTTGGAGAAATCTGCGGCAGATGGTCGTTTAGAAATGCAACTCGCATGTTTGTCGTTAGCTGAAGTTTCTTAACATAGCGCCACAAAGTCGATGTTTTAAGTCAAGCGTTTATTTCATCGGCAGCGGTCGATCTTGGAATGACTGGTAGTGTTTGGCGAAAATCGCCAGATAGTAGAATCATTGCGCCTTCAACACATTTTGAGTCATTGCGCTGATCTTTCATAGTTCGGTTGAGTGCTTCCAATGCGGAGGAAAAATAAGCCACCATTTCCCTCATCAATTGCCTTCATTAAAGTATCGTACACATTCTGTTGGGGGTTCAACAGTGGTACATTCGTTCGAAGTGATTGATTCAATGCATCTCGATCATATTCACGTTTACGTTCCGATTCTCGATTGAAAGCGTCGTTCATTCCTCGATCTGGCGACGCATCATGCAGCGCATGAGGTAACACATATCTTCGATCAAAAGCAACGCCTGGTTATGTATCTCCTCATTCACCTCGAGATCGGGATTCCCTGAACTGACGCGAATTCGGTGTAAAGTGTCTTCGGACATGTCATCCTTGTACTTTTTCCACAATTCACGTGGATTCGATGGGAAGCATGTCAAAAAAATGATAGCAAATAATGTGCGTATCTGACTTGGAGACGCAGAAACAATTGCTTCAGCGATTGTCATGTCCCAATGAGTTTAGTTTTCAAGCAAATTGAGCTATTGACATGCGGCACGAAATGTTAGGCATACGACGCCATTGACAGTTCGAAATGATTCGAAATGTCGACCCGAAGGGAATTATTGGTTGTTTTTCAGATTTTTCATGTTCACAGAACTGAAAGACTCTTAGAAAACCATCCCGAGCACTCTTACTGATTGGTTTAGAAGTACTTGGCAAAGCTAATACCTCTTTATTTCACTGTATTTTAAATAATAAAATTACATCTTCACAATGTTGACAAACGACTATCTTTTCGTCAAACGGGATCTTTTCAAAATTATTCAAATAATACTTTTTTATAATTTTAAGTTCATTCTAAATTTTCATATTTTTTATATTACGAAATGACATAAATTCTCATTATAACAAAGAACGCAACATTTTCCAAATCTTCAATATTATATTTATGAGATTATCTTTCATTAGAAAAAAATATATATTTTTGTTTAATGTTCCACACATACAAACAGTTATACAGTCAATCCTGTTTTTAAGCGGTAGATGTGTTCCACGATATATCGCATAAAAAAACTTGACTTCCATAGAAATAATGGGGTGAGTTACTTAAATTTTAAAATCCGCATAACTTTGAAACAGCGAGTTAAAATATACACTAAATCGCAAAGTATAAGAAAATTAGGGGAAAACCACGGCGTAAAAATATTAAAAAATAGTCACTGTATGACAACTCTATGTGTGTTTTAAAGCATGTGGTTCTAAATCACTCTTTTTCAGAAGAAATAGTATGCGCATCAATTTCATAAAACTATGGTTGTTTTCTAACAATTAAATTAGTGATTAGAGTTTGTTCAGATTTTCTTTTTCGATAATTAATTGTTTATGCAGTTTGTTATACCCATATATATAATATATTCTAAAGTTATCGTTGAAACTTGAATGCGCGATCAGAATTTGAAACATTTAGAAAGAAATGATCTTCTAATTTACTGAGAAGTTGGATACCTTCTTCAATTATTTTCGCTGTGAAGGAACTGGAATTTCTTTCAGTTCGTCATTATTTTCTTGTTTTTTGTCAATAATTAAATTTAAATTATGAACATCTTCGTCACTTATAGCTTTATCTGTAAGTAATTTGTCGATATAATTTTCGCTAAAGGTATCAAACCTTTCTTCGCCAAGTTCAGGTGCTAAAGTAATCATTTCAGCTGATATTACCGATGCTTCAATGGTTTCATCGACTGTAACACACCTAATTAAGTGGACTTAATTCAGCAATGGCAGATGCAACATGATTTAAACAGTCCGAAATCGTATTTTTTTTTTCAAATGTCTGTTGTGTTTATGATTCTCTCTACTCTATCCAAAATACAACAATATATGCTCTTGATGTAATATTTAACATTTTTATATATCGTAAAATATGGTACATTTAAAAAAATGCATTTCTAAAAAACCGCATTACTTCGAAATCGCATAAAAAAACCGCATAAAAACAGGATTGACTGTACATAGGGATCAAAAATAAAATAATGATTTGATAGTATTTTATAACAATATAATATACATGAAAAGAATACTGATTTTTTTTTACATACCTTCTGATTTTATGTACTTTCATTCGTCTTTTCACATTTCAGTAAATATTTTAGCGACGGTGATGAACATGAGACATAAATTCCTAAAAGTTTTTTTTTAAAATGGATATTGAAGATTTAGTTTCGATTTAGTTCAAAGTTGGCATTCCTAACTTGACTAACAAAATGCCTCAAATGAGGTAACACATGTCTTCGATCTAAATCAAAGCCTGGTTATTTATCTCATCATTCACCTCGAGATGGGGATTCTCCGAACTGACACGAATTCATGTCCCAATAAGTATCATTTTCAAGCAAATTGAGCTGTTGACATGCAAGTAGAAAGAAGCATTCGTCATTTTTCGGATGAACTGTGTAGATGCGACCAAGAGCATCAATAGTCATTCGGGTGATCAGGAACCGCATCGCTTTGCTTTTGACGTTAAAATTTCTTCGATATAGCGTTCCAAGTGTAATAACGTGTCGTCTCAGAGTAAAGCAACGTTCGTGCAAAATATTGTTGTCAAAAATTTATCATACCTAATTATAAACATAACCTTATTTCAATATTATCCGATTTTCTTCCGTTTTCATTTCATATCATCGATTTCTTTTATTCTAATCCATATTCTAAATTTAAAAAAATTTATAATTCAGTCGTACGCAAAAGAAACAAAAACAAACAAATATAGAAAACAGTGCGATCTGGTGGATTTTTCTTAAACCAGCTTACGACATTTTATCGTTTGACGCTCGTTCGTCATTTAAAATTTTTATTCTGTATGAAGATATTTATTTTCTTTATAATTTCTTTTCCGTGATATTTTTCCGATGTTTTAATGCTTATTCTGCTATTCTAGGTAAATAAGAATTTTATAAATCAAATATCATTGATATCCGTTTTGTAATTCTCGAGATATACGTGGTGTAAATAACCCGACTTTGTTTTATATATATAGATTAGGTATGATAAATTTTTGACAACAATATTTTGCACGAACGTTGCTTTACTCTGAGATGACACGTTATTACACTTGGAACGCTGATGCGATGCGGTTCCTGATCACCCGAATGCTCTTGGTTGCATTTACACAGTTCATCCGAAAAATCCTCATGTGAGGCATTTTGTTAATCAAGTTAGGAATGCCAACTTTAAACTAAATCGAAACTAAATCTTCAATATCCATTTAAAAAAAAACTTTTAGGAATTTATGTCTCATGTTCATCACCGTCGCTAAAATATATACTGAAATGTGAAAAGACGAATGAAAGTACATAAAATCAGAAGGTATGTAAAAAAAAATCAGTATACTTTTCATGTATATTATATTGTTATAGAATACTATCACATCATTATTTTATTTTTGATCCCTATATACAGTCAATCCTGTTTTTATGCGGTTTTTTTATGCGATTTCGAAGTAATGCGATTTTTTAGAAATGCATTTTTTTAAATGTACCATATTTTACGATATATAAAAATGTTAAATATTACATCGAGAGCATATATTGTTGTATTTTGGATAGAATAGAGAGAATTATAAACACAACCGACATTTGAAAAAAAAATACGATTTCGGACTGTTTAAATCATGTTGCATCTGCCATCGCTGAATTAAGTCCACCTAATTAGGTGTGTTACAGTCGATGAAACCATTGAAGCATCGGTAATATCAGCTGAAATGATTACTTTAGCACCTGAACTTGGCGAAGAAAGGTTTGATACCTTTAGCGAAAATTATATCGACGAATTACTTACAGATAAAGCTATAAGTGACGAAGATGTTCATAATTTAAATTTAATTATTGACAAAAAACCAGAAAACAATGACGAACTGAAAGAAATTCCAGTTTCTTCACTGCGAAAATAATTGAAGAAGGTATCCAACTTTTCAGTAAATTAGAAGATCATTTCTTTCTAAATGATTCAAATTCTGATCGCGCATTCAAGTTTCAACGATAACTTTAGAATATATTATATATATGGGTATAACAAACTGCATAAACAATTAATTATCGAAAAAGAAAATCTGAACAAACTCTGATCACTAATTTTATTGTTAGAAAACAACCATAGTTTTATGAAATTGATGCGCATACTATTTCTTCTGAAAAAGAGTGATTTAGAACCACATGCTTTAAAACACACATAGAATTGTCATACAGTGACTATTTTTTAATATTTTTACGCCGTGGTTTTCCCCTAATTTTCTTATACTTTGCGATTTAGTGTATATTTTAACTCGCTGTTTCAAAGTTATGCGGATTTTAAAATTTAAGTAACGCACCCTACTATTTCTATGGAAGTCAAGTTTTTTTTATGCGATTTTTTTTTGCGATATTTCGTGGAACACATCTACCGCATAAAAACAGGATTGACTGTATAGTTGTTTGTATGTGTGGAACATTAAACAAAAATATATATTTTTTTCTAATGAAAGATAATCTCATAAATATAATATTGAAGATTTGGAAAATGTTGCGTTCTTTGTTATAATGAGAATTTATGTCATTTCGTAATATAAAAAATATGAAAATTTAGAATGAACTTTCGTAAAATTATAAAAAAGTATTATTTGAATAATTTTGAAAAGATCCCTGTCATTATGTAAGAGTCTTTCAGTTCTGTGAACATGAAAAATCTGAAAAACAACCAATAATTCCCTTCGGGTCGACATTTCGAATCATTTCGAACTGTCAATGGCGTCGTATGCCTAACATTTCGTGCCGCATGTCAATAGCTCAATTTGCTTGAAAACTAAACTCATTGGGACATGACAATCGCTGAAGCAATTGTTTCTGCGTCTCCAAGTCAGATACGCACATTATTTGCTATCATTTTTTTGACATGCTTCCCATCGAATCCACGTGAATTGTGGAAAAAGTACAAGGATGACATGTCCGAAGACACTTTACACCGAATTCGCGTCAGTTCAGGGAATCCCGATCTCGAGGTGAATGAGGAGATACATAACCAGGCGTTGCTTTTGATCGAAGATATGTGTTACCTCATGCGCTGCATGATGCGTCGCCAGATCGAGGAATGAACGACGCTTTCAATCGAGAATCGGAACGTAAACGTGAATATGATCGAGATGCATTGAACCAATCACTTCGAACGAATGTACCACTGTTGAACCCCCAACAGAAAGTGTACGATACTTTAATGAAGGCAATTGATGAGGGAAATGGTGGCTTATTTTTCCTCCGCATTGGAAGCACTCAACCGAACTATGAAAGATCAGCGCAATGACTCAAAATGTTTTGGAGGCGCAATGATTCTACTATCTGGCGATTTTCGCCAAACACTACCAGTTATTCCAAGATCGACCGCTGCCGATGAAATAAACGCTTGACTTAAAACATCGACTCTGTGGCGCTATGTTAAGAAACTTCAGCTAACGACAAACATGCGAGTTGCATTTCTAAACGACCATCTGCCGCAGATTTCTCCAAGCATTTGCTGACTATCTGTAACGGCCGTGTTCCTGTCGACGAATCGAATGGATTGATTTCGTTTTTGCCGAATTTTTGAAATTTCGTCTCATCGAAGGACAATCAACAAAGTGTTCCTGAATATCATTGCTAATCACAAACATCATAATTGGTTGAGTGAACGAGCAATTCTTGCAGCAAATAACAAAGATGTGGATCATTTCAACTTCACAATTCAAAATCAAATCGTTGGTCCACTGCATTCCTTTAAATCTATCGACTGTGCCACGTGAATAACATCATTTCAATGTAATTAAAATACTTTTCATTTTTAATTTTGCACATTTATTGAACTTAATTCATTTTGAGTATTCATTCAAACTGAATTTAACTCATCCAATAAATTAACACAACATTTATTGATTCTGAGGCGGTACGAAGTTCGTCGGGCCAGCTAGTCTTACCATATATTTAAGGCTCGTATTTTTCCGGTCAGAATTTAAATTACATTGGTCAGAATTTATATTAAATGGTCATAACATAATACATCGGTCAGAATAAATAGTGTTAATTTAAATATTTTTTTTAAAAAAACCTAACCTAACTTAACCAAAATTGTTACAAAATATTCTGACCGTATATATTTTTATTCTGATCGTTCATATTTCTATTCTGACCAAAACTTTAATTTAAATTCTGATCATTTAATTCGTTTCCTTTATTTAATATGTAAGCACAAAGAAACAAAACACTTTATGAGAAGCATTAAATTCAATAAGCCATTGGCGGATCCATGGGGGGCGCCATGGGGGCCATGGCCCCCTCCTTGGGAGAATTTATTTTCCATTTTTATAATTTATTACAACTTTATTTTGAAATGGGCTCTTTAATTATTTAGTTTACTATGTTTTATAGAATATATACTTACTTAATTATGTATTGACTATTTTTATATACACCCAATCTTTTTTTACGCGATACATTGGAGGAAGGTGGCGCGTAAAAAAACCTCACTTTCATATGATTTGATAAATCGGTTCCAAAAATCAAAATATCGCGTAAAAAGCATCAAAACTGTATAAAAAAAAATTGTTCCTCAAATTAGCGCAAACAAATATTTTTTTACGGTGCAGTCCAAAAAATCGCGTAATTTCAAAATCGCGCAAAAAAATCGCATAAAAAAAGGCTTTCATCTATTTTTTAATGTATTATTTATGTATCATGCTTATTTTCAAATTGAATGGCCCCCTCCTGGGACAATTTCTGGATCCGCCACTGCAATAAGCAATCGAAAATATATTTATTGTTGTACTTATAAGAAAGGCCTGTAATTTAAAAAGCATTTATGCAAACGACTTAACAGCCGTGATGTATCTTAATTTCTTCACCCACTTAAAGGCCAAATCTTATTTAAAATAAATGAACTTCACTTTCCATTTTAAAAATTGTCTAATCAGAGCCATGTGTAATTTTAATATAAACAACATCGGATACTCAGATTGTCTATTTTTAATATTGGCATCGATAATCGGCCACCTAACTATCTGTTTTTCAAATGTTTACGATCTCTCCGTCTAGTTTAATCAAAACGTCTGCTTTATATCAAATTGCCGACGCCGTAATTCTGTCCGAAACAGAAAAAATATTTCGCGATGTTTGGATTAAAAAATGCCTGTAAGCTTAAGCTGTTAAACGGGCTCATTACTTTTGCTAATAAATATCGTATATATGAAATAAATTAACATGTATTTGATTTGTGTTTTTTTTTAAATCATATCTGCCCCCAGTGTGGAGCATGTGGGCTCCTAATGGACTTGATCTCAACAGAAGTGTTTATACGAGAACTGCTTGTTACTCAGTCGCTCAACCTCTCTTTTTCCAAAGAGAGTAGGGATAGAAGGTGGGGCTAGGACAGGACTAGCGGTAAGCTAACCGCTCTCGATACGCCTCGTTCATAGGATAGGATGGGTGGGAGGGGGGTTATTCAAGACATCACATGCATTCATGCATGCGAACGGAAATTCATAAATCGATTGAAAAATCAATTTATAAAATTGTCCGTACCGGGCTTTAAGCCCGTGCGCTCCGTAACCGAAGCCAACAACGTTGACCACTCGACCACACAGGAGGCTGATTTGTGAATACCAAGTATAAAACCCTATTTAAAGAGCATAACCACATTACTACATTCCCTAGATAACTTAATGTTTTACCCCCCACCAACCGCTACGGTTAATTTTGCTAGAAATATTATATGCAAGTGTAAAATAGTTTTTGTTTTAAGCATATACACAGAAAATGAATTAATTTACATTTGATAAATATACATTTTTAGCGACTTATCTGAGTCGCGGTACTAAGGTTGAAGAACATTGCATAAAATAAACTAGAATTTAGGTTTTGAAGAGGTTTTTCGAGTTGAGATCCAATCGCTCTCCATATGACGTTTAGGATGCCTCTCAGTTCGTCCTAGTCCGCTTGACTTTAAACTTGAGTAATTCTTCCTGTTTGTATTATATTATATATGTCTGGACATTCCCAAACGACGTTATCAGCATATTGAATCTGCATCCTTGCCGCATTAAATTTTTGACTATCTGTTAACCAAGAAATTACTAAACTTCAATTAAAATCTAATAACTTGGGTTGAAAAGTTGTAAAATTAATCGAGAAAGAAACATCAGAAATGGACCATCACAAAGTCACATTCAAAAACATTAAATTTTCGTATTAGATACATATGTACTAAAATAAAAAAATATGCCAACTTTTTGAGCATATTATTCAATAGTTTCTTGTAATTTTAAGTAAATTGGCTCTTTGATACATTGAAATTCTATATAATTTCATATTTCGACTTATAAAAAAAGTTATGGATTCATCTTTTGTATAATCATATCGACTGTGGAAAGGAAAAAAGACGTCACCCACAGTTTTTTTCAAAACAGCTTTTATTCGATAATCACAATGTACCCAACTTAATACACGTTCTATCAAAAGAATGTAAGCTAAAAATGCCGAATTAGTATCTAAACTTAGCTTTTAAGTTTGAAAAAAGATGGGCTTGTGAAAATTGAAACCGAGAAAAAATACTGAAAAAAAGGTTTTTCCCAGACAATTTATTTAATTAATATTAGATTATGTCAATTAAACACCAGTTTAGAAGTCTCCGTGCACTTCAAGGTTGTGTTTAATTCATAATTTGCATATGGCCGAAAATCATTAAAACACGTTTTTTGTGCCACCTGTAAAATTTTCTATGTGTGTTTTTCCTTTCCACAATCGATATAAAATGCACTTGTACTCAAGATGAATTCAAACAAGAAAAATGGAGTTCAAATATATTCAATTATTTACCAATTTACGTGTCCAGTAGAGAGAGCGTACCACACATGATTTGACAGACTTTTTGCACTTTTCTTCAGTGTATAATATGTACGTCATTTCCTGTGTATATTCAATTGTATTCAACTTACGTTTATAGTTATATGTACACCATCAAGACTCAAGTCTTGATTATGAATACATGTAAAAAATCTTCTTAATTCATCTATGCGTAATGGCTGACGGATGTAAAATTAGCGACTTCGTATAAGATTAATACGGTTGTTGTAGGGGTCAACAAACTGGCACTTATTTCTTTATTTGTAAACTGTATTACATGAAACCATTTAAAACATGTTTTTGGGTAGTTTTATATTTACACTGACAGTTCTTTACGCTATAGCGTTCGTTTGTTTTACAATTTTATTGTAAAATAGCGTTCTATTAATTTTTGAATATTTTGGTTAGAAACGTGACCAACAGATGCCATTTGAAATATGTGTAGTGATGATAGATGACCAAAGCGAATTCCTGAAGATAATGAGACCGCGAGACGAAACATGGCGCTTCCCAAGATTACCAGACCGTGTCTCCATCTGTTATGGCTCCTTCTCCTTTACCCACCGTGAATGAGGCGAATCGAATTCAATGCCTTTCATATTTCTTAAACTGTTTGAATAAATTATTATAATGTTCATTTCACGTTTCATGATCGATTTTGTACCACGAGAGGCAGGCGACAGAGTGTAATAAATTCATCACGACAAATATCGACGTGTTTCTTCGATGAAAAATAAAATTATAACATCAAAAGCGTATAATTAAAAAACATAATGTGTTTTATATATCTGTGTGAATTTCACTTTTGATGTTTGATAGACTGACTGATTATGTATAGTACATTCGTCGGAGTGGTTGCCAAAATTATGAGTATATTTTAGAATAAGATTACATACGCATAGAAAAAACGGTCACAAACAATTCAAATTTTATTTTCTGTATCAGATTTGATTGATTTGTAAAACCCTCAGCGGTCTTAATATAAGGTAAAATTTTACAGATTTAATTATTAAAGTTTACACTTGTACATTACCAAGATAAGGTGAAATGAGATCTGTGATCTATTCCTAAAAATTCTACAGAAAATAAAATCTTTCTGTTACCGTAACTTAATCGGCAACATTGCTTTTTTACAGAATGGCATTTTACATTTGAATCGTTCAAATTATGTACATTCAAACAGATTTTGTCACTAACGACCCGGGATTCGCCTTTCGGCATCTTCAGGCGTTCAAGTGCACGGGTGAACTTGAACTGATGTTTAGTAAATGAATGTTTCGTGTTTATATAATAAATAAATGTATCATTGAGCTTAAAGCCATTGCTGGCGAAAAGGATTAGCCCATGGTAAAGCCCACAGATTTGAATGATGAGTAGTTTTAAGAATTATATATGTTTTTGTTTGTCGGAAAAGGTTTTATGGTTATATTTATATAGGGTATAAAAGTGGAGAGCCAGGCATATGTAGCATTTCATTTAAAATCGGAAGATTGTGTTGCGCTCTGTCAATTGCGCTCTGTTTATATCTAGAATTTCCTGGAAAAAGAGTTTATGAGCGTCTGTATTTGGGTGCAACATTTGTATCCCTTGTTTCTGATTGAACACGTGTCATTCCGAAATTAAGTGATTAGCAAAAGTAGACGTGTCTTTTTTAAATCTAAAGGTTGCCATGTGTTCTGATACTCTGTTATTCAATGTCCTTTCGGTTTTCCCGATATAAAATTTTGTACAACAAAAGCATTGCAATGTATAAATCCCGGATTTATTTAAGTAATGTATTCCATCTTTATTGTTGACTAATAATAGGCATTTTACATGTTTATATGTATTCAATTGAATCCTGAAATCATTTCCAGAAAATAAAAAAACGTACATACTCATCATTGGCATTGCAAAATAACTTGTTTTAAATAACTGAGATTATACTATCAATGTTATATTTTTTTATTGTTTATTGTTATAGAAGTGAATATAGACTGCCGTTCGAAGAGTTGTCACTAAATATTTGTTCTACTTTAAAAACATCTTTGTAGTATCAATATATAAATGTCTTACTTTTACCAAAATAAATGTGTGGTATTCAAAACTAAACCAACATCATCAATTCCGTAATCTATTTTTCCAGCCTTTTTTGAAACATAATATATTTGTAGCTAAGTTTAAAAACAGCAATATCTCAATGGTTAAACTATTAATGTTTGAATAAATAATATTAATACTAGTGTCAGATATTTGGTCGCCGTACGAATAAATGCTCGCGGCTCGACATGTCTCTAATATATCAAAGCGCTCGCCACAAAAGTGGACCAAAATACAAAAGAGCTTTTGTTGATTTAAAGGCTTTTGCATTATGTCAGTCATTCATTACACAAAATATTGCGACACGGGTGATTTTTCTTGGAAGCTTTTCCTCTGACCCAAACAAAAGAACGCTAGCTAATTTAAATTCTTGATTGGAATGTTTACTTTTTTATAATAATAACTAGCCGGTTCCCGGCAAGCGTTGCAAAGAAAGAAAGTGTTTTTGTTTTAATTGTTTTATTGAAGTGCATGTTTTCTTTTTCTGTTTGTTTGACGTTTGCTGCCGATTGTCTATAGTACGACACATGCGCCATCTACTGTAAGTTAATTGTACTATAAACATCGCGTTTGAAATTACTTTGAAATCTAAAAAAATCTATTTATATAAGTAACTACCCTCATAAAAGCTAAGAGTAGGAAATTAAATATTAATTGAAACAAAAACATGGTTTGATATTGTCAATCATTTTAGTCAAAGCTACGATTATTGAAGAGATTTTCGTTGACTATTTCCGTAAAAAAATATAAAAGATAGAAAGTAAAAAACCTGTCTTTTGTGCCAAATCTAGGTAATCGTTTATCAATTACAAACATACAATTAATTAGTAAAAACACAATATTCCTTTGTACTTCATTCCACTTTATTTAATATGTCAGGACCGGTTTCGCTCATTACGAGCATCGTCAACTGATCGTAATGAGCGAAACCGGTCCTGACATATTAAATAAAGTGGAATGAAGTACAAAGGAATATTGTGTTTTTACTAATATAATGCCTTTCCACCAAGTATTGACAGTGAACACCCTAAAAGTGATAAAATTAATTTATTTTAATGACAGATTATATTGAAAGTGTTACAATTATTTATAATTTGATAATGCTCGTGACGATCGAAACCGGTCCTGATCATATTAAATAAATATGAAATTATTTAAGATTTCGACTGAAGGTGCTTGGTGGAATTTCAATATTAAATTTGAATCATTCAAATTATGTACACTCCCACAGATTTTGTCACTAACGACCCGGGTTTCGCCTTTCGGCATCTTCAGGCGTTCAAGCGCACGGATGAACTTGAACTGACAAGTCAGTTCAGTCAGTCAGAACTGACAAGTCAGCCTGAAGATGCCGAAAGGCGAAACCCGGGTCGTTAGTGACAAAATCTGTGGGAGTGTACATAATTTGAATGATTCAAATTTAAATATGAAATTAGTAAAAAGGAGAGTTTTCCATTTTGAATATACATAATGCCTTTCCATCAATTCCACCAAGTATAGACAGTGAACACATTAAAAGTGATAATTGATTATGCTTCTTTAAAGAATCGATGAACAGTAATTCAATAATGTTTGATTCATAATAAAGTAAATTACATATTCCCTGGAGCCAAAAAAGCCATCGAAAATATTTTTTAAATCTTTCTTGATTAGTTGTTACGTTATAATATTAAAACCGCTTAGTAAAAAACTTTATTATCTGTACCTACGTAGTTATTTCAAAGAATATTTTGATTAATATACACTTACGTATTGTTTGTTATGCTAACCTAATAAAATCTTACACGGAAAGCAAACATTGGTTAAAATACGGATATAGCTATCCATAAATAGTAACCATTACCCAATGGGTTGAAGCTAACTTTAGAAAGTGTTTTAGAGAAAAACCACCGCCTCGAAAGTTACACATGGAAAGAGCTTTTGTGTAGAGTTCAAAGAGTAAAGCAACATTTCAAATAATTAAAGCTCACGAGAAAAATAATGTTTTTTGACTACATTTTAAACAAGTTTACAATAATAATAGTAATTAGAAAATAATTAAATATGGACGTATTAATACGCTGTACGTTGTATTTATATAGTTCAATGTAAATCATGCTTTACTTTCATAATTTGTTGCTAAATCATTATGATCGGTTTCGTGGAAGTCGTATAACAAGTTTTATACGCAAAGCAAAAGTAAGGATATAGAATGTGGTTTAAAAATGAATGTATATAGATAGAGTCCTCCTAAACTGGCTTCAGTGAGGATGTCTTACCTCTGTAGCGATCACGCCCTTCCGTCACCAACGATGTTAAGGAATTACAATTTTCCAAATCATTAGCGATGAAGAAGACTCGGAGAACGTTTTATGCTAACGCGCCCCGGTACTTAAAGCTCCATAAATTTGGTATCCAAAAAAACGAGTTTTACGCACAAAGCAAAACAGCAAACAAAATAAAATTTCTTATTAGAATTTCATTGGATGTTCGCTGTCATTGATTTCGAGGTGTTTTCTAATATTTTTTTCAGTTCAAGTTCATCCGTGCACTTGAACGCCTGAAGATGCTGAAAGGCGAAACTCGGGTCGTTAGTGACAAAACTTTTGTGAATGTACATAATTTGAACGATTTAAATCTTATATTTTTTGTTTACACATATAATACTAAGGTAGACAATACTGAGCTAATTTTTTTTTTAACCATGTCCGCTCCCAATGTGAATCATATGGACTCCTAATGGAGTTTATCTCAACAGAAGTGTTTCTACGAGAACTGCTTGTTACTCAGTTGCTCAACCTCTCTTTTTTTCCAAAGAGAGTAAGTGATAGAAGGATAGGGCTAGGACAGGACTAGTGGTAAGCTAATCGCTCTCGATACGCCTCATTCCCTAGGATGGGGTGGGTGAGTGGGGGGAATTAAAGACATCACAAACATCCATGCCTCTGAACTAAAATTCATAAATCGATTGAAAAATCAATTTATAAAACTGTCCGTACCGGGATTTGAACCCGTGCCCTCCGTAGCCGAAGCCAACAACGTTGACCATTCAACCACACAGGCTAAGTTGTTACCTACGAAAAACTGCATACCAAGTTTATGAAACTAAGAGCCTGCTTTACATACGGAACGGAAACTAAATAAAGCTCTTATGCAATTTTAAAGATACTCATCGTTCCAACTTCTCTGTTTGAGATATAACTACCGTAGCACATATGCTAATTACCTGCTTTTCGGAGTGATAAAGGCCCCGCTTTCCGAAGACAGCGCAATTTTAACACAGCAATAACTATCTGTTACTTTTATCGCGCCATTGAGAATCTCTAAATGCTCGTTTAGTTCTGCCATATATTATTACTACAATGTACTTCGATATTCGATACCATAAAGCAGCATCGCTTTATGCGATCTTCACGACTTAATTATGACCACGAGCTAAGTCTTCTTGCTTTCTGCATATCTGTTGCACTGTTTCTAGACAAAGCATTATTACAGGTACCGATTTTTCAATGGCTCGAATTACGAACTCGTTGGTACATATATTTTGTTTGTTACTCGAACGCTTATTTTTAATTAAAAAAATCAAAATTTGAATCGTTCAAATTATGTACATTCACACAGATTTTGTCGCTAACGACCCGGGTTTCGCCTTTCGGCATCTTCAAGCGTTCAAGACGAACTTGAACTGGCTGTGTGAATATGTACACAATTTGAACGATTCAAATTTAATATTGAAATTCCACCAAGCGAAAATCAGTCGAAATCTTAAATTATGAAAAAAAAAAAATATATTTCTACGAATTCTCACTTTTATTTATTAAGATCAGGACCGGTTTCACTCATGAAGAGCATTATCAACTGATAAGATAACAAAATGTAACAAGTGTTATTTATACAAATCTTATTACACCTTTTTTATTTTCATTTGTATAAATAACACTAAAATTTTATTATCTTTTTTTCTTTTTACCATGTCCTCTCCCAATGTGGAGCATATGGACTCCTAATGGAGTTTACCTCAGCAGAAATATTTATACGAGAACTGCTTGTTACTCAGTTGCTCAACCTCTCTTTTTCCAAAGAGAGTATGGATAGAAGGAAAGGGCTAGGACAGGACTAGTGGTTAGCTAATCGTTCTCGATACGCCCCGTTCATAGGATAGGATGGGTGGGAGGTGAGAATTCAAGATATCACATACATCCATGCCTTTGGACAGAAATTCATAAATCGATTGAAAAATCAATTTATAAAACTGCCCGTACTGGGATTCGAACCCGTGACTTCCGTAGCGGTAGCCAACGACGTTGACCAATCATCAATTGATAGTGTTCTTCATGAGCGAAACTGCTCCTTATTTTAATAAATAAAAATGGGAATTAGTACAAATATATATATCATTTTTTAATATAATACCTTTCCGCCAAGCATTGACAATGACTACCCTAAAAGTGCTCATTTTTCAGCTCTCAACTATTTTGCAAAGTAATTATGTAATTGAATAACAAAAACAGAATATTCCTTTGTACTTTATTTTCACATTATTTATCAAGATCAGGACCGGTTTCGCTCATAGGGAGCATTGTCAACTGAAAGTGAAAATTAAATACGAAGGAATATTGTGTTTTTATTAATATAATGCCTTTCCACCAAGTATTGACAGTGAACTGTTCTCTGAACACCCTAAAATGAGTAATTAACTAAGGGAAATTAATCGAATATTCAGCTTTTTTTTGATGTTGAGATATACATTAAACCTACAGATAAACAAAAGTGTCACTATATTATATTGATATATACATAATATTATATGTATATATTATATTGTTCATTAAAAACTTTAATATTCAACCAAGAAACGCGATGGCAACTGGTACGTGTATTGACAATCGATATGCCTCACCACCATAAATATGTGAAAACATTGAATATACAATATGAATAAATTTATACATTATGTTAATCGAATACTTGGAATATCTAGTCGCAATGCACTGTTCATATTGAATTTTAAATATACACAGTTGAAGTGCAGAGAGATTTTTAAGCAGGTGTTTAATTTACTTAATCTAATATCGATTTTTTTATTTTTGAATATTCAATAAGGAATGCCTCAACTTTCATGCCGTTCATAATATACACAAAGCTTCAGCGAAAACACGTTAATCCGGATGAAAAATTGGTTATGTGAAATATTTCATAAGAAAATAGAAATTATTGCACATTGCCTGTTCTCTGATATGCCTACGCGAAGCGTTAACTCATATAACGCCAAAAGGCCGAAAAATAAATAAACTTTGTATCGGTCAGTCAGAAATAACATTTCATAATAAAGCATCTCATTGTTTACGCTTTACTCTTCAGTCAAAACTCAGTTGAAATAATAAAACAGACACATTTTGCATCACTGCATTTTTGCTGTTTCAAATACTGACCTAGTAAATGAACATCAACATTTTAATATTGTGTTATTTTAGAATCACTTATAATGTAATTGGTAATTTCTTTTCTACGTCAATTGTTGTTTACGCCTTTTCATTTAAATTTATTTTTGGTATAAATAGTACTGTTAAATTATATTTCCTATCAGTTTTCAAAATTATATTTCTTATCATAACCGGTCTTGACCTATTAAATAAAGTGGAATAAAGTACAAAGGTTTTCTTGAATACGTCAACTTTATGATTTAATTTTAATAGGAAAAAACATTTTTTGAATACGAATTGTCATTTCTATTCGTAGATTTTATTATGGACTGTCAGAACTGACATTAAAAGGCATTTTTCAAAAAAATTGACAAATCACTTTTTGAATGATTGTCCCTCAAGTTATTAAGTTATAAGTATTAAAATCATTGTTTGTTTTGTGAATACACGTGTATCATGACTCACATCGTTACACAACCGATGGAACAATAAATATATTATAATATACGCATCATATTGATAATCGTAACGAAATGAATCGACTCATAAATAAAGCGCAAGTTACATAAAAGGAAAGTTTAATAACATCCGGTAGGTGGCAAAGCTTTTACGAACAATAGATATTTACAATTTAATTGACGCTATTATTTTTATGAATATATTGTTCTCAAACATACTCATTAATTTAAAGTGTACGTACAGAAGTTTTATCGATAGAATTGATTCAAAGTAAAAGACGTTACGACCACCTACTTCAAGATGAATAAGTGTAAACCAGTCAATGGGCCTGCATAAATCTCGAAGACTGGACAATTACCTGGGAGCTTTTTCATACGCACAGTTAGTGGGCGAAATAACCTGTTTTATTATGTTTATGCTATAATGTGCATTATTTACTCCTCTTTGATAATCTCTTTTATTATTTTAATATTGTTATCGTGCTTCAATGTCTATATAACACGAACATTGAGAAAATTGATTGAACCTTTTATAATTTAAGATTTCGACTGAAGGTGCTTGGTGGAATTTCAATATTAAATTTGAATCGTTCAAATTATGTACACTCCCACAGATTTTGTCACTAACGACCCGGGTTTCGCCTTTCGGCATCTTCAGGCGTTCAAGTGCACGGATGAACTGAGTCAGTTCAAGTTCATCCGTGCACTTGAACGCCTAAAGATGCCGAAAGGCGAAACCCGGGTCGTTAGTGACAAAATCTGTGGGAGTGTACATAATTTGAACGATTCAAATTTGATTGAACCTTAACCAAATAAATTGTCGATAGTTCGACATTGGCCGTCTACAAATATATGTAGTATACTGTCGTCAAATGAAAAAGCATATAAATAATAGGGTAAAATATCAAGGTATTTCAGTTCTACAGTTTTTAAAAAGTTAAAGGTTGATAGCTATTTCGGCTTACGCCATCGTCAGAACTATGGCGTAACGTATGGCGTATAGCGGCAGAACAGATGGCGTAAGCCGAAATAGCTATCAACCTTTAACTTTTTAAAAACTGTAGAACTGAAATACCTTGATATTTTACCCTATTAAAATGGAGTTCTACCAAGTAAATGCCAAATCAATAAATATAAAGAAAAAGCATATTCTGATGAATACAATACAGTTAATACTTTTATAGCATGGCTATACTATAGTTTACTTGTTATAGAAAATCTTTTTGAAGAAGTTTAAAACACTATAATTAATTTGGTGCTTCGTTTTTTTGTCAATAAATTATTATACAAAATCATAGAACGAAACATTTTACCTACAAAAATTTCCCAACATCACTATTTATGATTGTATATCAGTTATAGCAGTGGTCGGCAAAGTGTGGTCCGCGAGAAATTTGTGGTGGTCCGCAGAGAAGTCGGACATTATTTTAATTTTTTAATCTTTCTGATGAAAATTCTAATACAATTCTTCACAACATATTTATGCGGAAAGGCCTTATCATTTGTCACAGCAATCAAAACACGGTATAGATCTCGGCTTAAAATACAATCGCTTCTCTGTCTTCCAGATACATAATTGGAGCCAAATATAAATTTCAATTTCATTGGATTGGACTTAGGTGCATTTTTAGACGCATTTGATCACTTTTATTTCTGTATATATTATTTAACACAAAAGTCCAGTTAGTGGTCCGCTGGATTAAAATTGCGAATTTAGTGGTCCTTGAGCCCAAAAAGTTTGCCGACCGCTGAGTTATAGTAATATCGTTACAAAATATTATTCATGAAATTTTTCCTTTTGTCCGGTTGCTTTTATTTTTTAATCCATTTCCACCAACAGTGAGGAACATGTGGACCCTCTTATAAAAAAAATCTTAACAGAAGTGCTTCTCCGAGAACTGCGTCTTACTCAATTGCTCAAAATGTCTTGTCGGTTAGAATAGTGATGGGTGTAAGGCAGTAATATGTGTTAACTAAGCGCTCTCGCTAGACTTAATTTTTAGGGCGGGAAAGAGAGGAGGTAGTTTTAGACATCACAGAAATCCATGCCTTTCGATTCTGGATACGAGCCCATGAGCTTCGTTACCAAAGCCTGCGACTTTGACTCCTCCACAGCCTCTGGGAATGGGTCACTAACTTATTATTTATTTATAATAACGTGGTATAGACGTTTATACAACAGAGAAAGAGTTGATTTTAATTCGACACTTTTGTGGTGATATCCTTCCAATACTTAGTGAAAAGGCATTATATTCAAGAAATAAAATACTCATCTGTACTAATTACACGTTTATTATAATTGAGCGAAACTTGATCATTTAAAATTAAACTGGAATGAGTATAAATGTACATTTGTACAAGTGATATCATAAATAAAAAAATATGAAAAAGTCGTTTGCTGTTAAGTGTCTTTTACTTATTGCGGCATGTTCTGGGTAACAGAAGAAAAATGTATTTTAAATCTTAATATTGTCTTGTTAGGCATTCAAATAAGTATTTTTTGAGTTTGTATATAGAAAGTTTTTGCTGATTCTATCAATCGCGAAGCTAGCGACATTAAGCAAACAATTATTATTACGTTTAACATTTTTTAAGTATTTTCTAAGCTACTTAATAAATATATTCATAGTTGACGTACTTTGGATATTTGTTTTAATATAAGAATTATGATGTATCGCATCTTATTAAGCAACTTGTACTGTATAGTGTATATATTTATTACGCAATGTAAGTATAATTTCAATAATGATTGTCTATCAGTCATGATCGAAGATATGGATGACTTGACTTGAAAAGACCAGCGAAAATAGGCCTTGGCAAATTGAGTTGAGTCATTACTCAGTAAGGAAAATTGACAGAGAGTTATCGTGACTATTATTGGACCAGTTCATAGTCTTTTGAAACAATTTATGAGCACCCGACACAGTTTACCTCGATAATCAATCAAGAATTAAATTTAGATATAATATTCAAAATAATTTCTTTGTTTGCATCTGAAATAGCTACATATTTCAACAAAGTCGTTGATCGATAAATTCCAAATTTTTAGGATAGATTATTATTCAGTTGCTTCTCATTGTTTCATAGTTACGCTAAAATTATGAAAAATCCAACAGTTTTAGAACGTCACACATCACAACACGGTGTTTACTCACAAAATATTTATTGCGAGAAAAAAACTGTAATATTGATGATGAATCTTTATTACAATTATACATAAAATTGCATTGCTTATAGAAATAGGCTGTATACTATTGTATAATATTGATCATTCAATACGTAAGAAAAACGTATTTTGAGAAAAACGTATCAGTTGACAATGCTCGCAATGAGCGAAACCGGTCCTGACATATTAAATAAAGTGGAATGAAGTACAAAGGAATATTGTGTTTTTATTAGTATTTTATACTATTGGCAGGCGTGCATACAAGCTGATAATATAATATATATGACCAGTGGTGGATTAAGCGCATGAGAGGCCCTAGGCGTAATACAATTTGGAGGCCCTGTTTTTCGGATAACATAAGAACGACGAAAAAGTTCATGTAAAATAATAAACAAAAAGTATATTTGTGTCGCCTGTGTGGTCGAGTGGTCAACATCGTTGGCTGCCACTACGGAGGGCACGGGTTCGAATCCCAGTACGGGCAGTTTAATAAATTGATTTCTAAATCGATGTCTTAAAAAATCCCTTACACCCTTCCGGTCCTTCAATAAGTGGGTGTAGCGACAGCGATTAGTTAAGAGCTAGTCCTGTCCTAGCCTTATCCTTCTATCTCTACCACTCTGTTTAAAAAAGAGAGGTTGAGCGACTGAGTAACAAACAGTTCTCGTAGAAAAAAATTAACCGTTTGAATACAACGCAAATAAATTATTAATATGTTCCATAGATACTGCGTGTTTTTGAGAAAAATAATTTTGCCTAATATACACTCGAATTCGATATTTTAAAAACCTATATTGACTCAGTATAGATAGCACTACACGTATTCATAAAAATATTGCTTTTATTCTATTAGAATACTAAGTATTTGATTTTTTAAATGTCTTGGACATCCGTGTCCGCTTGCATATGTTCCGCACACCTGTGTCCGCTTGGTATTCAAGTGGTTAAGATACCTACATTAGGATCCCATATGCTTCAGATCGGGAGCGGGCATGGATAAAAAAAATCGTTTACTAACTTTTTCTAACTAATGCAATGCCCCACTGAGTGTCACAAAGTTTAAAAGTCGCATTGAGTTTCGAAATGTTTTTTTTATTAGCTTCTTGGTAGAAGAAACAAATAAAATTTGATATCTGTCGTTAATGTATATTTTTTAAAATAAACATGCTTCCCACACTCTGATAAGGTCACAGTAAAAGTAATTTTTCGTCAGTGTCTCAACTCAATCCACTAAACTCCCCTTTTAATTCATGTATTTGCTTGTGTATACTATTTTATTCATAACAAAATTTACATTTGATGTGACGATTTGAACTTTCCTATTGCAACTTTGTGGAAGTTGTTAGTATAATATTAAATTTGATAACTTTGTTATTCCACTTGTTGCGTTACAAATTTTGACAATTTCTTCATAAGAATCATCAGACATTGCAAGGATTACAAATACACTAAAAATTGGTTCTAATTTTTATGCTAGAAATTACAAAATAAAAGTTGGGGTCTTTTCCTAGTTATATCATTTATTTATTTTGGAGAATATCATCAAAAATATTTCAGTTGTTACCAAATCAATAACAACTCATTTTTTATTTCATTAGCAACAAAAGAAAACTTGTATTTAATAGAAAATATATATCAAAATCATTTTCTTAGAGCGATATTTATCGCCTGACCTGTCAAGACTGCTAAGCTGCTTATGTAGGGCAGACAGCTAGAACTTATTTCCATTGTAATTTCCCGTACCAAATATAAGTTATTTATTTGTTATTAAAATTCTCAGTGTCATGTTACCCACTTCCTCCGTCCAGTAGATTACGAAAAACCTCGAATTTTATTTTGTAATTTATAACTTAAGAACCTTGCGATGTTGCCTGATGATTCTTATTAAAAAGACGAAACACGTGTCACAATTTGTAGCACAACAAGTGGAATAACATATTTTTTTGCAATATAATAAAATAATAACACATTCGCATCACTGAACCCATAATATCAACTCTATGGCTCCCTAAAATGAAAAATGCAAAGGGATTGATAGTGCCCTCTCATCCATATTTTGATAATGTTGAGAACCACTCATCAAATGATTTCATCTAACATCAAAGTGTATTATGATCGTAATTCATCAAATTAAACTTAATTAATTGACGTGTATTTGATAACCTCCAATTTGAGATACTGCATACCATTTGGATTGCTCATTACTATATTTAGCAATTTTTTCGTACATATTTATAACTGACAGGAAACATTTTAGCTTGATGAATGATGTATCAAAGAAATAAAACACGCTTTGTTTGTATGATTCAAACCTAAATAGATTGCAAAATTTCATTGATCCTAATCAGGTATCTTCAACCTTTTATCTCCAAGGTCTAAAATTTAGACATTGTACAACGTACCAGTATAGAAACCAGCACTGTGGAATTGGAGACGTAAAAAACGGGCAACTCTTGATTTCTATTTTTTAAATTAAATTAAAATACGAAAATATGTACATTTTAGTTGATAAAAAAGACTATATAAAATGTTGTATCTCTCTAAAAATCGGAATACGATTTGTTAACTTAAGAGTCAGATTATCTGTTTTGTTCACAACGAATCCACAGTCTTGGTAGAAACCAAAACAAAAATGTCCGCTTAAGTGTCTCATTGAAACCTGACACGAACGTGTACCTAAAATAATATACATACATAATGCCATTTGAATTTGTTTTTACAAAGTGGAACTGGGCTGGAATTAACTTTTGTTAAAGTTTGATTATCCGGTAATGGATAACTTACCAAACTACCTTTGCTTTGATTTAGTGAATAACTCTAAGATTAAGGAACGTAGAAGACAGCGCTCTGTTATGTCAGTGGTCATGGAGAGACGTTGAAACTGGCTGGGTCACGTGATGCAGATGCCTTTGGAGAGCCTCAATCCTGCTTGTCTTTTCTTCCAACTGGTGGGATTCCAACATCCTGAATGACTGTCGTGTACTATACATAATATGTACTCGGCGGTTCTTAGGGATGCTAGCATGTCATGGGGGAAAGCAAAGCATTTGGCTGGATTCAGAGAATCACGGAAGAGCACTGTATTATTTAATTACTTATATTGTTATTACTTTAGTGACGAGGTTTTTACGTGTAACACAACACAATCATTGGTGATTATCATTATTTTTATACTACTATTTGAAAAATAAAGCCAGCTTGTCAGTTCAGATTCATATAGCTCCTGGGTGTAGCGTTTCGAAATGCCTTATCTAAGCAAAACATTTTTCACTGTTGGGTGAATTTAGTATTTCTTTTTAGCCACACAATAGTAAATATGATTCCCTGTCAGTCGCACAAAGGCTATAGCGGTGAGTCTACTGCTGTCCGCGGATGAATTTGATTTGCTTCAACTACTTCCTTCCTTTTTAACTACGATAAAATAAGAATAAAAAATCCTAAAGATTTTATTATTAAATTAAAAAAATAACATTGATACACATAATAAATTTTAATAAAATTTGATTAGATGCTACTATAACTGTGTATAGTTATAGTAAATAACTATGCATTTTCTTTAAAAAAGTATCGCGTAATCTGGAAAGGGGTTTCGATTAGGGCATACAATCCCGGGATTCGGGATCCCGTTCAATTTTTTGATCCCGAAATTCCGGGATTGACACGGTCGCGATCCCGGGATTGAGAAATTTTTAGCAAATCGACACGAAATTGGCAAATTGTGGATTTCAAATTCCTCGGTGAGCTAAAAAAAAAAACGAGTTTCTTTGACAATATGGGGAAAAGGTATCCCAAATCGGGGATTTCAAATTCTTCGGTGAGCTAAAAAAAAAAACAAGGTTTGGAGATAATCTGAGGAAAAAGTATAGGGAATTGAGGATTTCAAATTCCTCGGTGAGCTAATCCCAATCCCGGGATTAGAAAAAGGCTCCGGGATTGGATACCCTAGTTTCGATGTATTCTTCTGTCATAATTAAAAAATAAATCTGTTAAAAACCGTTGATTTACTCTCATTTATTTATAAGCTGTAAGTCTGTTTTTTTCTGAAATCAAGGTTTCAAACGAATGAAAGTTATACTGAGAACAATAATTAAATAGTCATTTCAAACATTTTTTTAGTCTGGCAATACTTGTTAGTTCACACCTTTTTCTTTTCCGAATTGAAAATATTTTCCTTTTATTACTTAGGCAATATAGATAATCCGATTGTATTGAAGTAAATATTGGCTTACCAATTGTAGGCGCCCTCTCCATCTAACACTCCCCCTGCTGTGTAGTTTCTCTTTGTTAACCTGAAAAGAACAATGAAATTATGCCATTTATAACAATACAATGTTATTGTAATATAAAATATGCGATTAGCTCAAAGTCTGCAAAATAGCGTTTACATAAAAGAATTATTTGTCTAATGATCTCCATAATACTTTTTTTATGTGGGACGGTCACGATCCATTCTACACAATAAAATCTTCTGACTATTTGCCTATTTAAATAACGCTTTGGATTTTTGGAATTACGATTTGTGAATTTTATTACGTAATAAAATGAATTAGCATCTGAAACAAGTCTCAACGATTTTTTTATAGCGGCAAAATACACGGATCAATTATTCAAGCAATAAATCTCGTAAAAATTTCAAAGTAGATTTAAAAAATCGTTTGAAAGTTTTTTATGATTACTTCCTCGATAGAAATACATACCGTGCAACCAAATATGCAGCATTTATACATTAAGTAGCCAATAAAAATTTCTATTCAAACCTTTTATTACAGTATTTAATTATTACAAATAATATTTTATTTTAAAAGTTAACCGTTAGTTTTTTTTGTTGATATTATTAAAATATGTTCGCTGCAATGCATCAAATTGTATTATTCTTTTCCTTATAAATTATTCTTCAAACTAAAAAAATCATAGGTAAATAAACAGGTATTACCTACGAAGCAATTCATTTATACAAATGTAACAAAATATAATATATAAAACTTTTTTTTAAATTTTCAATTAAATATAATGATGTACAGTTCGTTGAGTAAGATTTATGAAAACAAATGCCAGCTACGAATTTCTACGTTGGCTTGACAATTTTCAGGAACTCGGAGATTAGATAAAAGACTCTTAGTACGTCCAGAATAAAAAAGCGACGATGGAAATCGTCGTGGAAGACAACTGGTTACCAAGCATAGAATGTACTTGGGAAAGCTAAGGAAGCAAATAGACTGGCGGTGGGGACAGAAAATCCTGGAGGAGCAATATGCTCCGAATATAACAGAGATGGTTTAAAAAAAGATTTTTTTATCGATTTAATTAAGATTGTCTCAATAGAACAGTAAAAAATAACAATGTTTTAAACTACACGAGAATTAAGTGCACTAGTTGAAAGCTATATCGGCATCACGCCATCATCAGAAGCTAGAACTATGCATAGACGGATTATTATTTATATATATTTCAAATATACATTTATTATATTTACAATATCAACATCATCTCCATTTACATATAATTATATAGTAATTGGAAGTTATCAGTTTTCATTCATATCATTAGTGTATTAAATAATTAAGAATATCGTTTGTATTCCTTTTCATAGAACAACTCAAATCAAAATGATTTCAATAAATAATATATAATTAAATGAAATATATGATGTTAGAACAGGTTTTATGGTATAATTTTTATCTCTAATAAGCCACCTATATAACTATACTAGCGATAAACTAATATCAGAGCACATAGTTCTGAAAATGGTGTGACGCCGAAATAAGTGTTTAAACTATTTACCCTAACTTAACCAAATAATTTTTTCTACTAAAAAACTAAAAACCTATATTTTCGGGCTTCTTAAATCTAATTAATTAATTTTATTTTGCTTTCGAATTCACAAATAAAAAATGTGATAGACTTAAAATAAATGGCAAAATAGTTCAATAGCCCTGGCAGAATAATTAATTGGCAAACCAAAAGGACGGGAAGATAAATTAGCTTATGTAAAATCAAAATCAACATTTCAATTCAAACATAATTCCTCATCCATTATATTGACACTCGTAAAATAAACACACCTTGGTTGCCAAAAAAAACTGTATCGAATGAATACCAGATTTTTTGCATTCAGAACTTTGCGAAACGAAAATTAAATGTTTGTAGCTACATGCTGCAAAGATAGCACATCATTTTCATGTTCGAAGAGTTTATCAATGAAGGGACTTCATTTTAGTACACCCAGAAAGTAAAATGTAATCATGTTTAAAAAACGGATAGAATATATTTCACTGAATTTAAATGAATAACGTTTTAATTGTATTACAAAAAATCTTCTACATACGTCTGTAATAAAAATGCGCAGTTTTAGAAGGGCAAGTTATGCAGATGAAAAATTGCACTCTTTGAATGAAATATATTATATATTGTTTTAAATTGATTGAAGTCCTTTCAATTTAAAATATAATTACAATTGGAAGAAGCTTTTAATGTAAATATTATTATGTATTTTAATATTCTAGCGGTGGACAACCCACATCCGAAAAAACGTTTTTTGTCGACCCATATTCAAACCTGATTGAAATAATCTTTGTACGAATAAATTCGAATCGAAAGCCAATTACCTGTCAGTTATCACACAAAATAAATGAGACGCAATATATTTTCATATACGTATACCTAATTATATATGTATAATTGATTTGAAACTATTATATTAAAATGTGGTTTCTATAATAAATTGAACAATCTTCAGTGGCACGAATGATTAGTAAGGATCCAAGAATAAAACCATATCATTATTTGTATAAAACTACATATTTAAAAAATATATTATTTACCAATTCATACAACTTATCTTAGAAGCTTTTACTGAGATATCTACAACATCCTAACAATAGTGTATGTAGCCACACACACACCTCAGTTGAGCAAGTCTGCTTTTTACCAATGACGTATGTATACATTATCTTTCGAGCTATATTTCATTCGGCGCACCTGTGCCTGGGTACAGCCACTCACCTGAGTATGCATCGATAGATATATCGCAAAGAACATTTCCTCTTTGCTTTAATAAGTGGTTCAAACGATTTATAAACAACGACTCTGCGTCTGAAATCAATCGGCTGTTCGAACACAAGATCGATTTACATAATAGAGACATTTCTAACTGTAATAGTATACCTAAAGATAGTTACAAATTTAAATGTTCTGCTTTGTGACTGGACAACATGTGTGCGAGTTGTTAGCCCTTTGTTATGGCCAAAGTGTTTTACAAATGTTGTGATATATTTTGCTATGATCACATCACTTTGTTTTTGATGGCAAACCGCTTGCGATGCATTATCAGTAAGTTAAAATCGTTCCACATCTTTTCACTACGCTATCAATTAAAAAAAAAGGAAACGATATATCAAAAAGAAAATGTATGGATGGACACGACAAATTTTCTTGCAATAAATTTTCTACGCTATGAGTTTTTTGCGATAATTTTTCTTCTATTAGTTTACCGTAATTGTTTTTAAAAACTTCATTAACAATAATACGTTTTGAAATTCCTATACGGTTTTTCCAATTTTATGAGTATGTATTGTGGAAAATTGCACTAAGTCACTCGTAATCTAACATCAGTTTCGATTTACAAACATTATTCAATTTTCCAATCTAACTTATAAGTTATGCCAAATTAAGAGCATTATTGAATACTTATTTCAATACGATTTTAAGAAATGTAATCATTAATTTTCGCCGATAACCTACTACATTCCTGCTTTTATATTACGACATGACTTTTTTAGCGTTTCCATTATCCGTCCAATAAATATTATTATCAGTGACTTCTTAGTATTTTAAACAGTTTTGTAGCATAGCTAATTCACACACCCTTATTATCAAAAACAACCTATTGTCGATTACTGAGATATGCCACTTGAACAATTTTAGTGTTCAATTACTCCTCTCAAAAAAAATTTCAAGCAATAAGTTTCCAAACCATTTTCTAAGCAGTAAACAAAATTATAAAGTTGTGTAATACAACTAACTATCAATATTGAAATCAAAGAGTATAAGGGTAAACAATAATATTTTCTTATTTCCGTTGACATTGTTAGACTCTTTAGTACTTATTCTTCAATTTCATATAATTATCAAGACCAGTTTCTCTCAGAGATGCATCACTTTCAGCTGCTGAAATTTAGTAATAATTTTATTATTTCTGTACATATATACATTCCGTGATCAAGAACGATAATAGCAGTAAAATGATATTCGTTTGGACCTTATCAATATTTATGAAATAAAGCGTTGGGTAACGGTTTTATATTGCCGATTAGTGTGTCATGAGTTGATACGAGCGTTTAAGAATATTGATATTTGATATATTATGACAATACGTTTATTATTTTTTATATCAGGCTTGGCCAACATATCAATCTTTTTTGTCCGTTCTCGATCATATTCGCAACACTCATTCAACACATAAGATAGAACAAGAAGATTCATGGATATTCTTTATGTTTTTTTATACGACTATATTGGGTACATTTTTCTATATTTTTAATTATTTAACGATAATTTAATTTGATAACATCGCTATCCCGCTTGTATTACAAAAGGTTACATGTGTTTCGCTTCATTGAGAAACATTATCATAAATAAAATTTAAGGTTTATGAATAAACTAATTTAAGATTTACCGTACCGAATGTAAATAATTTATTTATAATTAGTACCATAATATTTTGTATCTTACTCCTCCCTGTGTCCAGTACAAAAGGACAAAACTCCGATTTATATTTTATATTATAATTATTTTATAATTTATAACAATCAATTTTTGATTCGTAGACTTTGCGATACTATACCTGATAATGCTTTTCAAGGAAGCGAAACACGTTCCCCATTATGTAACACAACAAGTGAAATAACAAAGTTATCAAATTAAAATGTTCACTGTCAATACTTATCAAGATCATACTTGTCAATACAATCAAGATCAGTTGATAATACTCGCGATGAGCGAAACTGGTCCTGATCAAATAAATTGTATGTGGAAAAAGTACTTAAAACCTTTATTATTTTTATTAAATTAAATTGTATTAATAAAAACACAACATTCCTTTGTACTTTATTTCACTTTATTTAAAAGGTCAGTACCGGTTTCGCTCACTGCGAGCATTGTCAGTTGACGATGCTCGTAATGCGCGAAACCGGTCCTGACCAATTAAATAAAGTGGAATGAAGTACAAAGGAATATTGTGTTTTTATTAATATAATGCCTTTCCACCAAATATTAAAAACCCAAAAAGTGAAATTAAATTGTATAATAAAAATGAAATATAAAAGATAATTCATACATTCTCACACATTAAGTAAAATAAATTTTTGGTGAAAAAAAATACTTCACGAACGAAAAATTAAAATAAACTTAACTCAGTGGCCTATGGACACAAAAAAAAAACACTCATCTGTCCATGGTGTAAATGTTTTTTCATTCTTCGGTAAATATAAAACAAAGGAATTTAATACTTACCATTTTTCCAAGCCAACATTCTATCAGATTTTTGTGTTTGGAAAAGAGTTCTTGGTGCAATATACTATGATGATTCAATTGTCATTCCTGATTGATTATGGGAACTTAGGAGTAAAAATATGCGTAATCAATGAAACAGTGTCATAATAATATTTATTAGTGACACAAATCTGTATATCGCACATATAATTGTTAAAAAATACGGTTATATATGTTAATTATCAACAAATTAAATAATAATGTTAACAAAATTAATAAAAAAAGGAAAAAACAAATATTTGAACATCTAGTTAAAAATTAAAAACTGATTTCTACTCGTAATCAAGGAATTGTATTGGTACAAAAACCGTGGAGCAATACCATTTATCCACAGCGATTGTTTGTTTTTTTATTCTGATGTCCAAAACAGAATTTGGATTGGTTTAATTAAGTTTTTGTTACATTTAAAACAGTTTTATTGCCAAAAAATAATTGCATTCGCTCTGTCGTCTTTTAAAGCGAACAGTTTTTCAATAATCAATTGCAGCGAACAAGTTGGACATCACTGCTGTAAATGAACCTGTAAACTTAAACAACAAATACTTTAGAAATAGACTTTAACTAACAATCCACACGAACCGGCAACAAAATGCAAATCAATAAATGTGTAAACATTTATTTACATTCCGCCTTCATTCTAATTCTCAGAACATTTATTTATTAGACATTTGCTGCGTGTTGATCTAAAATGCTTACCTACGCAAAGTGAATACATAGTGAAGTGGACCGGAAATAATCGCGGGCCGCGGGCCGCAGCACGCATCTCCTGGAGCAACTCACAGGTGGGCCAGGGACCTAAGCGGCCCTTTCAATCAGGGACGTACTTGCAAACATTTCGATTAATAAAGCAAAAAATTGTTTCTGATGTAGTTTATTATTATTAATTTTTCCAAATGGCCACAATTCCGAATGAATAATTGGTGCTGAAGGCGATGCTTTGAATGAAAAATATGTTGCTTTTAAGAATAGCTACGTTTAAAACAAACTATTCACTATACTCACGACATTTTATTATGAATGGGTGGATAAATATTCTATTAAAAAAGCTTTAATTTAGTATAATAGATAATCAATATTTTTAATAGAGTTGTCACCTAGTGTAAAACGTCATTCCCTTTATTGAGCAACAACCTACGACAAAGTATATATATATTTAAAGTATATAAATATAAGGCACTAAATTTAGTAAACTAGGTATACTACCCAAAATTTGCATGGCGTACAAGATTCACCTCTGGCGTCAATAATTATTTGTGAAAAGAGGGAATCCTTAAAAAAACAAATATAAGAGAGAGCAACCAGCTATCTAGTGAGCATTTATTCGACTGGTTAACAGTCTTGGGCGTTCGTCCTTACCTTCGAACAGAAATCGATCGAAAAAGTGCTCTTCGTACTGGGATATCAACCCGTGATCTCACGTTAACCTATGCACTATGGACCCAACCGAACTAACCTTACCCTATCTGAAATAGAAGAGTGAGAGTTGTCTTAAACTACCTCTTTTTTGAGGTTTTCTATGAGATGTTCATTAGACGGCAATTGAAATTAAAACATAACAACAAAATTGTCTAAAAACATGTGTACAAAAAAAAAAATTACACTATTTTTTTACAATATTTTTATTTTCTAATATTTTTTTCAATCGTGTCTGTTCCCACTGTGACATGTTTGTTTTGTTACGCATATCTTTTTAAACAATTTTGATATTGTATTTTAATTTCACCCGCCGTCTATGTCACCCTCCGTTCCCTCTTTCACTGCATCGATTCCCCCCCTTGCCACGAAGCCTGAGCATACTGGCGGACATTTCATCACATGCAAATATGATGGTTTATGCGAGATTCCTCATATTTTTGCATGCAACCGAGAGTCCTGCGTTCCCTCAATCGGCCATTATCCCTGGCCAGACGGTGTAATATATACTATTACGCAAGCGATCGTATGATTTCGGTTTCACTCGTACACAGTTATTAGGCCCATAAAATATAATGAGATCCTAATAACTCAATTTGAATAATAGCTAAGAGGCTTTTGTCTAACGCCTTATTAAGAATTAAGCATAAGGTATATGCCATTAAAATGTGATCATATATAAATAAGCGCCTTATAATAACATTTAACGTTTAATTGCTTGCATGTATATATCCACATCTAAAAAAAAACAGGATATAATTAGATTCGTCTCTGTATACAAATGCCTAGATTTCAGTTTATGTGATATTTTTTAAAACTTCAACACGTATCTCGATGAATCATTCTACATTACATTGATTTAAAAGTCTACTTGGCAAAAAATCCTTCATTGAATCAAAGCATATTATAGTTTACTCATTGGAATAGCATAAGCATCATATTAAGCGGATGAGTAAAAAATTACAAATACTCATAATCTGTATCTCAAACGAGCATTTGAATATTGGATTGATCGTCATTCGCTCGTTAGAACTGCTTTGTATTAGTTAAAAATATGTATTTTTTACGAACCCAAGAATACTGTTTTTTTATAACATCATACAATTTTTAGTAGTTAGTTTTCATGGCAAAGCTTTAAAATATTATATAAGTAATTGGATAACAACCATAATACTTATCTTACTTTTAGTATATATAAATCTGTAATTTAATCCCAATTTTGGTATGAGTATTCAGTCCTCTTGAATATCCTTCTATTTCTTGGCGATACAGTCTGGAGTAAATCTTGGCCGCCTCGATCAATCGTCTCTACTCCTTGATCCCCCGCACTCTTATACCAGTCGCCTCCAGCACAATCAGGTCTTATGACACCCTATTTATCCAACAAATTCGCGGTCTTCCATCGCTTCTTCTTTCCTTGGGCGTAGCAAATGTGAAATATTTTAAAAGTTAACTTTCATCCATGCGTGATAAATCTCCGCGCCAACTTAGTCGTTGAGTTTTGACAAATCTGATAATTTCTGAATTGCTGTAGAAGCCTCATAAATATCCTGACACAATATAATAATCTTATAGGAGCCGATAACATATATAAAAAAAATAGACGCGTATATAAACAGTTAATAATCCTTTAATTTTCAACGATTTTACTTTGCTCTGGAAAACATAATTTTCAATGCTTGTAAGAAAATATAATCGTGGTTAATTAGTACAACAGTACTAACAGCGTTCCTTCCTTTATAAACATCGGCCAGTATGCAGATAATCACGATTCATGCATGTCACGTATTGACAGCTCTTCGCCATTTTACCGCACCGAATTCCGCCCTAGGCCCATCCGATTAAATTCTCTTTAATAGAAAAATTGTTTTTAAATACCGAGCGGCTTTTCCTGGTTGAAACATTAATCTATAAGTAAGTGCTCTCAGGCTGATAATTAAAATAAATGATACGAATCTCATTTAAATGACTGCAATATGTTTGTAATGACTTGCAATCTATATCGCTTCTTTTGTTTTACAAATTTTGATAAATGAAATACTTTCTTCTTCTTCTTTGGCCATGTTCGCTCCCTATGTGGAGCATATGGCCGCCACGTGGCACCTTCATGTTTCTCTGCCTCCCGCCAATTGCTTTGCTTCCTCCCATGACATGCCAGCATCCCTCAGTTCCGCCGAGTACATCCTATGGATAGTACCCGACGGACGTCCGGGACGCCGGAATCCCACCGGTCGAAAGAAGAGGCAGGCAGGATTGAGGCTTTCCGGAGGCATCGGCAGCACGTGACCCAGCCAGTTCCAACGTCTCTCCATAACCACTGACGCTTGTCTTGTGCGCTCCCTTATCTCTGAATTCCTCACAAAATCAAACCACCTCACCCCCATTATCCGACGCAAGCATCTGTTCTCGAAGCTCAGTATACGGTTTTTCTGAGTCTTCGTCATGTGCCATGATTCGAAACCGTAAAGCAGTACCGGCAGAATGCAAGCGTTGAATAAGTGGCATTTGGTTTTAATCGAGTACAACTGTGTTTCCCAGACAGTCCGCATTGAGTTGAACGTGGCTCCAGCCATTCCTAAACGAATGGCGAGCTTCTTTTTTATACTACCGTCTTCGGGGATATGTACGCCGAGGTATCTGAAGCTGTCAACCCTCTCGATGACCTTTCCCGCGCTGGTAAGGGTCCTATCAGAGTCATGACAGGTTTGGTTACACATCACATTGGTCTTACTAGCGTTCATTTTTAGACCAATGAAATACTCGTTCGACAAATAATGGATCAATTTTGAAATATCTCGTCAGTGACAATTTTCTATTATTTGTTTTAATATATTGATTCAAAATATGCTACCGTGATTTGAAAACTGTTGACAAGTATCTGAATAAATGTATTCAACATTATAAATGATCGCAAAACTACTACCAAATGAATGCACAGTCAGCTTACCTCATTCTTTACGAAATTAGAGCACTAAAATAACACAATGACATGTTACTTCAAATTATAGAAAATAAACATAACGAAAAATTTTTACTCTACAACACATCATAGAAAGCTCATGCCAAATAAATCACTCCCAAATAAGATTAGTTCTGCGATCGATTGTCCGCGGTGAACTTCATACGACCAATCTTCCGTGAACATTTATCAAGAGACATGTCGTATTGAGTGTTTAATGCAGTCATGTGGAACCTGCGGCCTTTTGACTACTTTGGAGATTTGTAAATTCCTGAAATTTTGGAGGTCAAAATTCTTGGAAGACTTAAAAAAAGATCCCACACTGGTAATTTTGGGAAATCCGCAAATTTCTGGGCTTCACAAATTGGCATGAAATTGTTTCTGGCCAAAGATTCCCTAGTCAATTCCCTGTCAATGTTTACTGCGGCCTTATGTTAATGTTAATCAGATAAATAAGTGCGGCCTTTAGATAGAGAAAGGTTCCCCACCCCTGGTATAATGCTAATACAAAGCCGGGCTTACGTTCAAGTGGCTAACGTCATTGACAGTAGAGACATTTTCATAAAATGATTTTTCGATCGATGTGTAGCAAACTATGACATTTGTGTCGACAATGTTCGTTGCTATTCATTCGGCATCAGAATAAAAATAATGAACGATCTTCAACCTGCGTTTATTTTGGGAGAGGACATAGAATATTTATGTCGAGTAAGGATAATCGCGTGATATGACTTAAAGCATTATCCGTCATAAGTCATTCAATCAAATGTTAACACGCTGATACAGCATGTAGACAAAATTACACGTCGTCTTAATAAGTGCGACCAATTTCGCAATTAAACCTTTTAGCGTACGCAATTATTGCAATTAAACAAATATTTTGTTCTGTTAACGCAAAAAACTAATCAGACCGGCTTTAATTCAGATCTCAAGTAATCGCAACGAGTCATTAAACTGTTGATTGAATGAGCTATTCATTTTTTACGTAAAAAAATGTTCAATTTGAAGAGTACTTATATAGCACTTAGATATATTTCTTAACAGTAGTATGATATTTTGTATTAAAACATGCTTTAGTTTATTTTGCTATAGTAACAAAAATTCAAAATCATTTTTTTTAAATTAAATACGTCTGCACAAAAAGAGAGATATTTATTTAGTTTGATTTACGTTTTACAGAAAAAACAATATTTGATAGAATTAATGCGATTTTTCAGTGATAATTTATTATTATTCAGCAAAAACAACAAAGTCAATAAGTAGCTTCGCTTATATTAATTAATTAAAATATAATACTATATATATTTTACATAATTTAAGATTTCGACTGAGGGTGCTTGGTGGAATTTCAATATTAAATTTGAATCGTTCAAATTATGTACACTCCCACAGATTTTGTCACTAACGACCCGGGTTTCGCCTTTCGTCAGTTCAAGTTCATCCGTGCACTTGAACACCTGAAGATGCCGAAAGGCGAAACCCGGGACGTTAGTGACAATATCTGTGGGAGTGTACATAATTTGAACGATTCAAATTTATATATTTTACATTTGAATCGTTCAAATTATGTACATTTACACAGATTTTGTCACTAACGACCCGGGTTTCACCTTTCGCCGTTTCGCCTTGATAAAATCTGTGTGAATGTACATAATTTGAACGATTCAAATTTAATATTGAAATTCCACCAAGCACCTTCAGTCGAAATCTTAAATTATATATTTTACAGTTTTATTAACGTGCTATAATAATGAAGAAAATTATTTATTAAAAAAGTACGATACGTCAATCTTTCTAACGTACAGCACACATATACTAAATCTCTCTGTGTGTCTGCGCATCGTGCACACATAGAGCATTGAGTAAGTCTATTATATAAATTCAATAACTATACATTCATCGGTTCGGGTCCGATGGCGCAGCGGTTAGCGTTGTTGGCTTCCGTGCCGGATCTCACAAATTCGAGTCCCAGTACGAACAGCATTTTTTGGATCGATTTTAGATTTTTGTTCGAAGACATGGGTGTTTGCGGTGTCTAAAAATTCCCTCCCACTCTTCCAATCCTTCAATAACTTGGGGTAGCGAGAGCGATTATTTAACCACTAGCCCTGCCCTAGACTTATCCTTCTTAGCCTACTACTTACTCTCATTGAAGAAAAAGAGAGGTTGAGCTACTAAGTAACAAACAGTTCTCGTAGAAAAACGTCTGTTGAGATACATCAGTTATATATGCTCCACATCGGGAGCGGACATGAATAAAAAATATTCATCATGTTGACAAGGTCTCATATCATCATTATGACTTTTGGTGTTTTTTTTTTAAATAGAAAATTTCGTAATAATGACGCCATCTTTATTTATACCTGACTATTATAGAAGTTTTAGCGTTATTCTTTGTATTTAAAGGGGTTTTTTTACATTTAATATTCTCAAACATTCCAATGCTATGGTTACTATAGTTACAGTATAATAAAATATCATATAATATATACGGAAACGTTGGCGTAAAATGGTTTCCGTTTGAAATTTATTTCTCACGAATCCATTTGTATTCGTTTTATTATGCAGTAAATGGCAGCCTGTACAGTTAAGGCTGATCGGGAACTAATCCGCAAAGAGGAAGGCTGCCTGTCGCTTGTCTGTTTTGTCTAACACGATCATAATTGCGAAATCCGACGAACCCGAAGCCATGATCCTTATGGTGATTATGACTCAGGCCCAAAGAATATCTTCCTGCCAACTATTTATTTATGAACGAACATCCCAGTGACTGGCGTGGAAAATAAGCAATAATTATTCTTGTTGAAATTCAACAACATTTATCGTTCCGCATTTTCAGAGAGAATAGGGATAAAAGGATATGAATACAGTGCAATGGATACTTGTGTAATCTTTCTCCCTACGCCTTGTTTTTTTATAGCCGGTCAGTCATCCATGCCTTCGAACTCTAATACACGAATCATTTTTTGAACCTGTGATTTGAACCCGTTAACACTGCAACCAAACCAACAGTGCTATCCACTTAACGTTTACGATTTAGAATAAACCAACTAAGTCTGGCACTATTACAGTTACATACATATTGATAAACTTTCTTGATGTCAGATGTCACTGTAATACAGTGATGCACAACCTTTACCTTCTAGCGGGCAGCAAAGAAAAAAAATATTTAAAGTACGCTCAGTCCTTTTTTACACGGAGCATATGTACGTTCTATGTAAAAAAGCTTCACAAAAAAACCGTGTAAAAAAGATTAAGTGAATTTAGATAAATGATTGATAGGTTCCATTACATTATTTTGGCAGTGTTATTTCGGAAACGTGAAAATAAATAAGCCATGCCAAAAAAGTATCATGAGTACATGCTCATTAAAAAACGTTTCATTGTGAAATATTTATGTTTCATTAAATATTTAACTCAAAAGTTAATGCGATCTTGGTCTTTGTTAATTTTTAACTATTTTTTTTAATCTGACATATTTGAGGGCTTGTTTCTATGAACCGATTTATTCTCCTTCATTGAAGAAAAAGTTTGTTTACATTTATTAAATAAATGTTTTACGTGAAAATAATATGTAGAGAAAAGATTGATGGGCCGCCACAAAATTCAAAAAGGGCCACGGTTTGTGCATCACTGCGTAATAGATTCAACTATTTCACCCAAATTTTCTCTGAAAGAGAAATTAGAAAATATTATGTGTAAAGTAAACTGTCTTCCATTCACGTAGAAACTAAATTATTCAAATATTGACTTCATAGTTAATACTGTAGCACAGATAAGGAAATTTTGTATTGTATTTAATTAAACAATATCTTAAATGATACGTTGTTGTTTTTACAACTGCTAGCTTTAAATGACTTATTTTGGAAAGATTTAATTATATTTATTAGTTAATTGGGCCCATTAGAGGTGAAGTGAGTCAAGAGGTATTTTATAAATAAATATATCAGATACGTTGTAATATTCTACACGACATAAAGTATCGTAAAAATTGAAGTAACTTCATTTTATACACATTGTAACAGTGTTATCTGCGTAAAATAAAAATATGCAATCTACCAAAACACCAAGTAAAGACGTGATTGTACGAAAAAAGTTTTACCATTTTATAAGTTGGCTCACTTCACCCCTCGAAGGGTTAATATTAAATTATATTATTTTCCGTGTTAAGAAAAGTATGTTGAATAAATACATTACAGACAACTTTTTAAAAAAATACACGTTTTTATTAAAATCCACCCAACCAAATTAAGTCTGTCACTGCTTGGAATCGTTTTTACTGAGCTTTAAATACTCTTACTTGAACGCCTGAAGATGCCGAAAGGCGAAACCCGAATCGTTAGTGACAAAATTTGTGTGAATGTACATAATTTGAACGATTCAAATTTACTCTCACATTTCTCAATCTAAAATATGCTCATAATTTATTGAGCACCAATCAAATATTAAACATTTGAATTTCATTATATATATATATATTTGTTTTGAGTTTTTAAAAAAATTCTTTGCCGTGGCTTAATAAAACGCGTTTTGTCTCAAAATAATATTTATTGCGGATAGTTTTCTTTAACCAACATTTTCATAATGAAACTGGGTTTAACGTTAAAACCGAAAATAAACGTAAAATACTTTTTTGCATACAACGTGAAATTTCATTTAGACATTTAAAACAGATTTCAAATGTTTGTCGGTTCTTTTGTTTTAAATTTATGTTACAAAATTATATACCTCGTCACGTATGTTTTTCAAATCAATATGTATGGATAGTCTCTGGCCTCTGTTGCCTAGCGGTAAAAAAGTATCACGTTCAATTTCTAACCCGATAAAATACCGAAAGATTTTGCAAATTAACATTTGATTTTCGATGTAAAATATGAATATTTTCGTATAGGCTTATCAAATTAATATCGGATGTGTTTTAATTTATGACAGATTTATCGTAAAGTCAACTTTATTTGAAATAATTAAAAAACAAAGCACCATTGTACTAATTCCGCATTAGTTAAAAATAATAGGGTTAAGACTGGTTTCGTTTTTAACGAGTATTTTCAATTGATAATATTATGCATTAATAGCTCCTAATAAAAACAATTGCTAATAAAAATATGAATTTAAAGATAAAGGTGTAAGAGATAAGTAAAAAAGATATTATATTAAAAAATGTATAAAATAATATTAGTTGTACGAACTTTGCTTCCGTCGTTTTTGTTCCGAAATTCGAGGCTTTATTTTAAAAAACTGGTTATGCATTTATGATTGAAATTATTGTCCATCGCTGGCCACTACTTTTTTCCATCTTTCGGAATGCGTACGAATCCCGCGTTCATCATCATCATCATCTTTTGGAGCGATCCACAAATCAACTAATGTTTCTATTGGGTTATGTTGACAGATGCCTTAGCTTATTGCATGACATCTATGATTTATTTATTTCGACTACTACTTACCGCTAAAGCCATCGATATGAAAACGGCGTAAACAAAGCTGTTCGCCTAATATAATGTTTTCTTTCAACGTTGGCGGTTATTCAGCACCTACAAGGATCAGCTACTATTAATATTTACTTTAAGATTAAGTAGTTCTAAAATTCATATACATACGATAAATATCATACAATAATCAAAACTAAGACAAAACAGTGAACTCAACTTATTTCAAAATGCACCAACTGCCTACGTCGCTGCATAGAAGATTTTTTACATGCGCAAAATGACATAATCTTCAATCTCATTCAGAGTATTATCGTCAAATCAACATGCCTTGTATTTTACTCAACATCATCTGACAGAAACTACCGACTTCATCTTAATTCATTGTATCTTACAGATAAAATTTTGACTTGTCAGATTACTGCTTTTTACACCACTTTGACAAACTACCTATACAGCGTAATGAATATGGGATTAGTAGATAAGTAGGTAATAGATTAATTCTTCAGTAATGACATCAATAACTATCGAATTAAATTGTTATTCTGTATCTGATTAAAATTATGATTAGTTAATACATTAAAAATGTATTTTAATGATTGAGAATGTTTGGTTGATAAGGGCGTTAAAAAAAGCTTCGAATTCTACGACACATGACATCTATTAATGATAAGTAAATGCTATTTTACAAACGTATATCGTGTATAAGTCATAAATCAAAATAAAAACGTAAAGAAGAATAAATTGTCACGTATATATTTTATTTTAACACATTGGATACGAGTCTTTTCGCCGGTCTGACTGACGCGTTGAAATATATACATCCAATGCGAAAAATGTTTTAGATTCTCTACGGAGATGGCGTAAAAAATGTTTGATCCATCATTTAAAAAATAAAATATTAAAATATATGAACAAATATTTTTTTAATCGGTGATTTCGGCGATGAAAAATCAGCAGACAGAAAAAATAGTTATAATGAATTTCGATTCAGTCAAAAAATAAATTCACTTTCTAACATAATAGTATATTATAATAATTCGATCGCAATTTGTAATGTCATTTCAGTTATGTTTACAATGATAAAGTGAAAAATAACAAAATATTTTTTATTAATAGTTGATAGCTAGATAGAGCTCTACCGACTAAATGCTAATTCAATAAATATTTACAATGATTTATTTATAAAATTTTTGTAATTTAGAGCACGGTTTCTCAATCGGGGTCCAGGTGATCACAGCATGTTCAAAGGGGGCCACAAAGAAATAATATTTTAGGATAGCCACAGAATAGTTTTGGAGGGCCACGGGCAGCGACAAAATATTTTTAAATTCCGGTAAGAGATAATAAAAAAAGCTTTCGCGTCTTATCATTTTTTGAAAATTTGAAATCTGCTTGAATTGTTATCAAATTTGAAACTTTTAATTGAAAATAGGGGCCATGAAAAAATATGTGGCTTAAAAGAGGCCACGGGTCCTAAAAGGTTGAGAAATTATGATTTATAGCAGTGAAGGGCAAACTTTTCGGATGATGGGCCAAATTCAGGAATTCAAAATGAGCGGCGAGCCGCAAGTAAAATACCATTATTATATGTACATGAAAAAAAAACAATTTAATGAGAGGAATGGAACTGTTTTACGTCTTTTAACATTTTTTTCAAATTCAGGTGTTAATTTTGTAGTTGAGATTCTCAAAACTGCTTGTAAATGTTCATCGGTGATGTTTGATCGTAAAGAGTTTTTATTGAGGTTAATGATTGAAAATGTTTGTTCACATATATACATAGGTTGATCCAAAAATAACGATTATTATATTTATTTTCAATCTTTTTTTAAAAAGGCATTAAAAGACGAAAACGTGAATCTTTTTCAAAGATACAATATTGCTCGCGGGCAACAGTTTGCCCGTACCTGATTTAGAGTATTAATAGTAGTTTCACAATGAAAATTGAACGATTAGAATCATTTAATGTGAAAATCATCAAACCATAATCATAGTTAATGATGCAAAAATTTCTTGGAAGGTCAATATCATCAGACATGCCGATAGAGTATAAAACTTTTAACAGTAATAGGACCTCTGAGGTTATTGTGCAGTACCTACTTAATTAACCACAAAGGGTCAACATAAAACTACGTAGCGTTTAACTCATACTGTAATACTTTTGTCAAGTAAGACGCCGTTAAAATTTGACGTCGCAAATTTGTTATTCCGAATGATTAATTTATGTGATCATTATTTGACAAGCGTAAATTTTGACCAAACGAAAAATAATTTCTGTTCACTATTTGACTATTGAACCGTTAATGATTCGTCGACGTAGTAAAAAAAACTCGTATCACAAATGAACAGTAAAAGATTAATAGAATAAAATGGTATTTTTTTTACAATACGTCAAAAGGTGGAAAACGTTTACCGGGTAAAATTAAACGCCACCCCACGTTGTGTAGCTTATATACATAGTTATATTGATCAATTATTTGGATTCTCAATATAATCTTTAAAAATGTTCACTTTTAGGGTGTTCACTGTCAATAATTCGTGGAAAGCCATTATATTAGTAAAAACAAAATATTCCTTTGTACTTCATTCCACTTTATTTAATATGTCAGGACCGGTTTCGCTCATTACGAGCTCATTACGATCAGTTGACGATGCTCGTAATGAGCGAAACCGGTCCTGACATATTAAATAAAGTGGAATGCAGTACAAAGGAATATTGTGTTTTTACTAATTTAAAAATGTTCATCAAAAATAAAAATAAATGAGAATTATGATATTAAAATATTCAAGTAAACAAAGCACTGTATTAAATTACGCAATTTATAAACATAAATATTATAATTTTCCCAGTTTTTAAAAATATTTGGCAACAAATATTTACAGCTATTGCCGATGCGCCAAATATTTTTAAGTTGAAAGAAAAATCATACTTGAGAAGCTTGATGAGATCTAAAAAAACCTTAATTTAACATTAACCTTACCGGGAATTGATCATTGACCCGGCTAGCGGTAAAGTCAATATCTTACCAACTATACCACAACGGGCTATAGAATGATATCCATAAATAAATGAAAAAAAAAATGTTTCGTACACACATTATATGTTTTTGATCAATTTATAATAAATATGTAATTTTTTTGATAATAGTGTTGATAAAAAACTTTTTTTCTCTTTACCTTTTTTAAGTCGTGCAATCGATTTTAAATAAATAATATGCGCTCTTTTCTTGAAATAAAAAAATACCTTAAAATCTTTCACATAATTTAATTTCATATTTCCAGAACAGATGTGAGTTACATATGACAAGACGCAAGATTTAACGTAATTTTGTTCATATTTTTACAATGTCAACTATTAGGTATATCGTGGCACTTGAAAAAGCGTTGTGTTTCGAGATGACGAAAAAGCGTGAAGTATTATTTGACACGATAATCAGAGTGACGAGGCGGAAAGCTTATTTTGGCCCCAGCTCATCGCCTCCCATAATGAAGTGACTCTTATTAATTGAAAACTTTTTGTGACTGCAATTTAGTCTCTCAAAAACAACTTGTTTTTTTACCAGTTCAATTGATCGTGATATGTTTTGACATGGCTATCATTTTTGTTTGAAAACGTTTTCATACGCATCTTAATCAATTGAATTCTAAAGATAATAAGGCAACCTTAATATTGAGTAAAGGATTTTTTTATCACCTACATTATAACTCAAGACTTCAACCTCGAATTTGAATCGTTGAAATGTTTTACATTTTCATACATCATCTCATTTCCGGTCCAAGATTCGTCGTTTGACATTTTTTGGGCATTCAAGTGTACGGGTGAACTTGAACTGACGGCTAGTAAATAGTTTTTATCGTGAATTAATACAAGAATAATATTTTATATAAAAAGCATATTTTAGAAAATTAAAAGTTACTACCGAAGATTAATCACTTTAAGGGTTATATTATACAATTATTATTTATCCAGATAATTGAATCTTTTATAATAGGTTGGCAATTAAGAAACTATTGTCAGTGCGTTTTATTATTTTACCAAAAATTGTACAGAAAAACTATTTTATTTGATCACTTTTAGGGTGTTCACTGGCAATACTTGGTGAAAAGGAATCGTTAATAAAACACAATATTCCTTTGTACTTTATTTCCACTTTATTTTAAAAGCTCAGGACCGGTTTCAATAATTTCGAGCATTGTCAACTGATATAATTTAACAGTTTTATTTATACGAAAACAAATTGAAATGAAAAGGTGTAAACAACAACTGATAATTTGAAAATTTGACAATGAAGAATTTACAAATTACAGTAGAAGTGATTCTATAATAACACAAAATTAAAATGTTTAACACCTCTATCATATAAATAAAAAACATCAAAGATTAATAAAGTTGATGTAGTAATTACAAAAAAATATATAATTTCGGATTTTTTAACAAAGTGATCTAAAATGCTACATTACTTAAATTAAAATCTTAATAATAATGTTAAAGCAGTTAAATTATTATTTGGAATATAACAACGCATCTAGCTTATTTTTTTCTAAAATACCAGTTGGCTCACTTCACCTCTAATGGGTCCAGTTGTTTTAAATGTCTTTTAATTTCTCAGTCTTTCTTTAACTTTATAATTAATACATCTAATTGATTGTTATTAGTTTAATTATTCAATCTTGTATTGTGAATATAATCGGCTTAGCGGACGGTGACCGTGACAGTAAACTTTACCACACAAGTATTACAAACTAGCACTACTAAGCGCAGTGTGCAGCTAGCTAATCCCTGCAACCGTGTATTTTGACGCTCGGTTACCGCTTTCATGTAATCCAAGCAATTAATTAATCATCAACGGACTTCACATCTTTTTATTTTTATGCTATGGCCACTAAATAAAACTTTTATTAGACGTCAACATTTCTAAAAAATATATTATGGGTCTTTCAATAGGAATGCTCGATCGTGCAGAATCTCCATCGTGGCATGTGCTGTGTGGCACGTAGCGTGTTCTGTTGTAACCACATGTTATCGGTATTCATATCATAGTTTAGGCCACAAGAAGTTGCTTATCATCGATCTGTAGCACTCTGTATGCCAGTTTCATTTAGGAAGAAGTACGGACCGATGATTCCGCCAGACCAAAATCTACACCAAAAATTGACTTTCTCGGGATGCATTTGGTGCTGGTGTATCTCGTATGGATTGGTATAGCCTCAAATCCGACAATTTTGCTTGTTCACACATCCATTCATCCAAAAATAGGATTCGTCGCTTAAAATGATTTTCTGGCAAATGTTTCTCGATCAGAGCTGTAATTTTGATAATAAAATTTGTTGATTTACACATGTTGTTCAACGCTATAACCTTCAACGGTGATTTGCCGTACTATCATTAGCAATTGAAAACAGATTTGACAGATGACACTTTAACAACATGGCTGCTATAGTCTAACAAATTTTGAGCGTCCCTATTGAAAGACCCTACATGATTAATATCTTCCAAGCGCTACTGAGAGTTTCTGTAGATCTATGAAACTATTTTACTCTTGTCTTAATTTATATATTATGTGTTTGGGTGGTAATCTGAAATCAATCTTTAAATTCAGATTCGCTTTCACTGTCAGATATCATAATATAGCTATTGTATAAAAAATATAGTCGAATGTGTAAATAATGCATTTGATTGTATTTTAGTTCTAAAATATTGATAGAATATATTTTTTATTATTTCTTTTATCACAAAAACAGTACAGATTCAAACTATTTTGTTTGGATTTTTTGTTGTACACCTGAACGTGGCTGAACGCAAATTGAATAATTGGCAGTAGCACGCATATGCCGCGAGTCATGCAGCGAGTATATTTTACCAGCTTTGTGTCTCTTGGATTTTAATTAGGATCTTTAAAAAGCCCGTTATATCGAGGTTTTCCTGCAGTGTTAAGAATCTTTAGAACGCATCAATTTAGTCCACCACTTAAATCCATTAAAAATAGCGCTCGATCATCGCATTAGGCAACATTAAATATCATCTAATAACTAATACATTGTTCGCATTAAAAGATGCCAAACCTTTGTTATTAAATTAAGTGTACCGATCCAATAATAATGCTATCACTCAAAAGACACCTATTGTTAAAGAATTCAGACGCATTTAGCCGATGATTCTAACTGTATCTAAAGCAGTGTTTCGCAAATGGGGTTTCGCGAAAAAGTTTGGAAAAAAGCACATCATTTTACAGTATAAAATATTGATAATATCTATAGCCAAATGAATAGACAAAGCGATAAATTAATAAATTTAATTTGATATCGAGTGCTTAACTAGGGATTGCAATACCGGAGGAATATATCGATGCCGGCATTGCAGTATTTAACACTAAATACCGATATTGCAAATATCAATACCGGTAAAACAAAAAAATACAACCAATATTGGTCATACCGGGTGAGTAAATTAAAATCGATATTTTGTATAAAAACCGTAATTAAAAAATATATGATAGTCATGAACGGATGAATTTCTTAAATACAGGTGTCTGACAATATAAATACACCATTAAAAGGGGTCATCAATTCTAGAACCTGTCAAACTTAATATAACTCTTGGCAGAATTAAAATATTTCAATTAGTCGTGAACAGTGATATAGTCGTGAACAGTTTTATAAAAAATATTAGATGATTTCTTTACACATTTACGAAATATGTACCGGTATTTTTCAATCCCGGCGTTTCAGGTATGTGAAAACATCATGTTTCAGTAAAATACTTAATCTTGCGATCAGTATTTTGATCTATTTTTCCGTAAATATTAATATCAAAGTTAAATCGTTCAAACTCTACATTTCCATACGTATTTTTTTTATTCTAGCTCAGATCAGTATAGGTCTATCGTTCCCCTTTAATGCCTGAAGATAACGATAATTGTTAAAAAAAACTGTATGAATGGCTTTATGAATATAATATGTACTAAGTGTAAGTTGGAAAATATATAGTGATATGTGCAGTGAAGGAACAATCAAAATTCGGATCCGCATTGTTGTGCATAATATAAAAGGGTTCCGCCACTAAATGTGTTTGAGAAACACTGATAAAGAGACATCCAGTTTTAATACTTGGATAGACAATTACAATTTAAATCTGGAACTGGTTTGGTTTGTATTTATTATGCAACAAAATAACCAAATCTTCTAGTTAAGTACTATCGGAACTTGCGGTCGGCCGACAAACGAAAAACGGAAAAGCCATTTCACAGACAATCAATCATGTAATATGATTCCAAATCTAGCATAGTATTTAAGTTGCACCGTTAATTTGTTTGCGTGGTAAATTTTAGATGTTTATTTAATTATTGGTGATTCCTAAGGCTATATCGATATATATCGATATAGTTTTTGAGGTTTCTTCGAGCATGAAACTGATCACATTTATTCACCAAATATTTCATGTAAAAACAGCATTATACCATTTTTAGTAATTAAATTATACCAATGAATGGTTTGGTGAAAAATGCTGAAATAATTGAATAATGTTTGTAAAGACACCATTGGAATGGATTTTTTCCAAGCTATTATATCTTTATAACCATATTTTTGATCAAATTGAAATAGGTTGTTGAGAATTCAGGGAATCTATCAGTGAAAGCCTTTTGGATTCATAACAGACAAATAACTCGAAATAAATAAATGTGATATACAAAATAATACACATTATGTATAAATGAATTTATGACAAAATCAGAGTTGATTTTGGTAAGCATGAAAGCATTTTCATCAGATGAAAATCGCTCATTAGCTGTCAAAACTAGCCACTTACAGTTAAGTGTTTTATTTTTCATAATCTCTTAGTTCTGTCTCCGCCAAAAATTACCAAGAGTCGGTGACTAGATAAAAATTATCTAAAATCTAATATAAGTACCCTCCTAACATTTTTGGAGTTTATCAACTTCTTAAGAGAGTAGGGATACAAGAATAGGGTTCGGAGACAACTAGAGGTAAGCTAATCGCTCTTGCTTGTCTCGTTACAAGAATTGAATAGGTAGGAGAGAATTGTACACAACACAAACATCCGGGCCTTCGAACAGGAATCCGTAAATCGATTGAAATATCAATTGACGAAACTGTCCGTTCTAGGAATCAAATACACAACCACTGTAACCGAAGCCAATGACGTTAACCACTCGACAACTGAGCGGTATTATTATATTTCTTATAAATATATTTTTAATGTTGGATTCTATCACCTTTCACGTCGACAGCTATTAAGTAATGCATACATTTTGCATTTCTCGCAAACGCAGGATGTTTTCGTATAATTTCAACAAACAAAACATAAATCATATTCTACCTTTGTGGTCTCAACACCTGCTTCAAATTCAAGGTTTGTATCGTAACATTTAAAACCACCATCTGTAATGTAAATAAAAATAGTTCTTTCAACAGGTGCAACTAAAAATATGAAATTAATTATTGCGTTGACGAGGAAATTCATAAATCAAAACATTTTATTTTTAATTTTACTCGTTGTGACATTAACCGTGATTCCGGGTTTTGCTACTTTGAGAAAAAATTATAATTATTTGATTGAATTCAAATTATCTTGGTTGAAATTCATTTTAATTGATCAAATCAAGTAAAGTATTTAGTTACATGAAGATTACATTATATGCAGCGATGGGCTGTCAATACGTTAACAAGGGGCTCGCTTAATCTCGAAGCATTTCTCAGTGTTCTGAGAGAGGAGTGAATATTCTTATCACTCCTATGCAAATTTATGCAATACTTAAATAAGCAATCGAATGTTACTTAATACACTTATAATATGTATCAATATGCAATTTACAGTAAACTTATCCTTGTAAATAGTTAAAAATGTACTATTGTGTATAATGAAGCTGTCGTAGAAAATATACAAATTACAAATTGCAGTTTTATACTAATTTGATCTGGGAATATTATTTTCTCACAAGTTAACAAGGGGCTCGCCGGCCTCGGTAAAATTCAACAAGGGGCCCGCGCGAGCCCCTCCGAGCCCCCCTCCAGCCCATCTCTGATTATATGTATAATTCTGAGGATAACGTGAAGCCTAAATAACTATCAAACAACCATTTTTTGGGCGGTACGCAAAAAAATGATTTATTTTATTTTTTTACATTGCATAAACATTTATAGCGGGATTTATTTTAAAATCAATGCGAAATTATGTTCATGTATGCATGGCCACCATTATGCCACACTTAGGGAAGTACTTAGTGATCAACGGCTCATTATCGTCGTGTTTATTTAATTCCCTTGTATTACGTAGTTTTTGTAGTAATTCAGATTTTATTATATTTACAAAATAAAGAAAATATATTTTTGGCACGCCGATCAAATTGTATGTACCATTCCCGTATTACTCGTTGTTTCTTATGTAACATTTTTTTTCCTCGTGTCAAAAAACATCGTTTTTACTTTACACGCTCTGCAACATTTCACCTTTCACCTTAAGTATTATTTTTTTCATTAACTAGTCTAAAAATGATTTACAGTTTCCTACAATCATAATTAAGCATTTACTCAGGTGGAAAGAATAACTGATTTATTAAGCCCAATATTTACTTAAAGTAAAACCAAAACCACTTTTACGTTGCAAACGTTTTCATTATGTAAATTTTAATTAAATATATTAACGAGATACTTTACTGCTTTGATAATCGTTTTGAATTATTACCGACGTTACGCGTGTGTAAATCACTTCATAGTGTTACGTACAAAACAAGTTTTTTTAAGAACTTACTTTAAGAAAACTGCAGCTTGGGTTACTGTTTCCCGTTTTCGTTCACACATATATTCCAATTGAGGCGTTGGGTCGTTGTTTTATTGATTTTTATAATAACTATAAAAATGTATTTTAAAAGAATACGGTTTAAAATTTTCTACCAGAATTTTATAGCATGATTTATGGTGAGTAAAATAGCTAACATTTAAAATACCAAAGTAACGGATACTGCTTGAGTAATTCATTTAACATGTTATAAATTTAAGCAGTGATCCTCTTGAAATACGCATCACTATATATGGGTCAAATTTTGAAAATCTACCAATTTAAACCAAGCATATATGAATTATACGATATTACGAACACATTCAATATACGATACAAGCGTAAGTCAAATAACTAACAAGTATAATATTTCTTACATTCTAAAAATATAAGACTTATTAATTTATTCTCTCAAAACTGATTGTTTTTACTTTCAGTTGAAAACCGTCATTCGCTGACAATAACAAATTATATAAACTGATGTTTTTCACTAACTTAATTTGTAATCCGATGGGTCTTCGTGCAATAAAAAAGAGTTCAAATCTTTGGATTAACATTGCTAAAAAATACTTTTTCAAAACCATGGTTATTTATCATGTTTCCAAATGTTTTTATAGTAGCCACATATAAAAATAAACGTCTCCCAAATTCTCTCTAAAAATGATTGTATATCTTTCACTTGCTTACTGAAACCAGTTCTGAGAAATTGTGTAATAAATACATCATGGATATTCATTATAAGTAAAGAATTTTTCATTCTTGTTGTAAATTAAATGCTCTCGATTACTTGATGTCTACTGTATTCTAATATTTAGCAGCTATTGTTATATATTTTATAAAATAGAATAATATTTTTATTGTCATTCACCGTCACTTGTCACTAACAACAATTTGTATAATAGGATGAATTCTTTAAATATGTTTAGACTGCGTCATTGATAAGAATGTTTAAACTGTATTATCGTATCTTTTTTAAGTCCTTAAATTATAAACAAATAAAGAAGGCTATTCTCATGAATACGTCAAACAAGTCGTCGTTGGAATAACTTGATAAGATGTCTCCTCCGACAAATACGGCAAAACAAAATATTCCGGATATGAGATTGTGTTTCGTCACTTGTTTGTTTAGTACATTCACATATATTTCCGGTATTTTTTAAGTCTAAGATTTACAATATTATCAAACTGTCGTACTAAGGATGGTTACCGTATCTTCAAGTAACATAGTGCGAGAAATTTACATGATATAAAACGCTTACAAATATTAAATGGTTAATCGATCTTTATTACACGTTTCCAACTAAATAATAAAAAAATGTACAAGTTCTTTTATATTTGGTTTGATTATTCAAACAAAATAGTCTTAAGTGTTGACATTTTATCCTTGGCTGAGTAAAGATGATTTGATGATATACATATAAGTTAAAATTAAATTATTGAAAAATTTCCTCGGAGTCGGAGTCGTTTTTTTTTACACGACTCCACAGCCCTGGTTAAAACGCTTCTGGGTTTTATTTATTTTTTCGTAAATTTTACCTATTACTTAGAATGTATACAAATCAATTACAACTTATGGTCAATACGACAGTCAGTTTAAATAAATTAAAGGAATCACTAAGTTAAGTAAAGGTAATTGAGATAAACTCTTGGAATAAATATATATAAATATTTTTAACCATGTCCGCTCCCAATGTGGAGCATATGGACTCCTAATGGAGTTTATTTCAACAGAAGTGTTTTTCTACAAGAACTGCTTGTTACTCAGTTGCGCAACCTCTCTTTTTCCAAAGAGAGTAGATATAGGAGAATAGGGCTAGGACAGGATTAGTGGTAAGCTAATCGCTCTCGATATGCCCCCGTTCATAGGATAGGATGGGTGAGAGGGGGGAATTCAAGACATCACATACATCCATGCCTTTGAACAGAAATTCATAAATCGATTGAAAAATCAATTTTTAGAACTGTCCGTACCGGGATTTGAACCCGGGCCCTCCGTAGCCTAAGCCAACAGCGTTGACCACTCGACCACAACGGCGGCATTGGAATAAATAACCACCCATCAATCCCCAATATTTTACATTGAAACAATCAACATTTTGTACTGTAATTGCTGATAAGTGAAGTGATACCGTAATTCTGATAGCTAAGCGGAGCTTTTTTACGCTTACTCTTTCTTGAGGCCAACAAAAATAAATGTACATCAAATTTTCAGATACTTAAACACTGTGCTCAGAATGGCTGTAAAGTTCCTGTTATAATGAAACAACGCAAGTGAAACATAGGCATCCCTTAGGTTTGTCATGGGGGTTATAATATGAAAGAAGGCTTAACGGGTAGTATCCAGCACCGCGCTTACGACAATTATGAACTATAATGTGCCTCTTAGTATGCGCAGATGCAGCAACAGGTGTATCTAACATAAAGTAGCTGCTGTTATCATAAGCTTTTTACATTGCTGTCAAGCTAATGCGTCGCCATTTTGTTGCTATCGTAAATCACGATACACATGTCATATAATTACTTACATAATTTCAGTAGCGTACAGCATCACAAATAAAACAAAATTAAAAATTCAAGAGTTATGTTTAAAGCAAAATTAATTCTAAAGAAGTGTATAAATTTTAACTTTTATAATGTGTTAAAATAAGTTACTATAAAGTAGTTATCGCATCCATCTTTAAGCATACGAATTTGAAAGAAAATATATCATATCCAGTTTCACGGCGAGAGTTCAATCTGAGAATTGTGTTAATTTTTTTTTTTTAATAAGCATTTTGTAAATACTTATATTAATATAATATTTGAAAATTCAATTTTTGTAAACTTTCCCTACTTGTAGAATAACGAATAAAAAGTAAATGTATAAGATATTTCAGTCATCCAAGTCATGGTGGATTTTAGCAAAACCACTCGAGTACAATCTCAAACACACATGCCCAATATCTTGAGTATTAAATCTAAAATATAAACAATTTATCAATTGGCATACCGTGTGCGGCTGCGTTTACTGTACGAAATCGAAGCGAATGCAAAGCGAAATGGTCTCCGTCGCTATAGTAACCACGTGATAAAAGGCACGCCACGATCAGTTTGTTTGATATTTTGATTCGTTTTAGCCGTGTTCCATTCGCGTTCGCTTTGACTTCGCCCAGGCCGACACGTATTCATAAATATTTCATTTTGAAAGAAACCTAAAAAAACATCACACTATTATCTGAAAAAATCTTTTTCATTTCGAATGACAGTTTGACAAAACGGTTTACAAAAAAATCCACGTCCGCTCTCAATGTGGACCATATGGCCTCCATATGAAGGGGAGGTATCTCAACAGATTTTTCTCAACTGTCGTTACTCAGTCGTTCAACTTTTCTTAAAAAGAGTAGTAGGCATAGAAGGATAAGGCTAGGACAAGACTAGTTGTTAGCTAATCGCTCTCTCTACACCCAATTTAAGACATTACATCGAAATGCTGTTCATACTGGAACCAGAACCCGTGAAATCCAGCACGGAAGCCCACAACGCTAACCGTTGCGCCATAAGACCCAATATTAAGTTTAATATTAATTGTATTTTTTTTATAAAACAACGCCACTGATTCTGTCAGAGATACGCAACTTTCTTTGCGATTAGAATCAAAATCATGTTTCAACGACAGCATTTAGAAATCTAATTCAATTAGTTACCTATTATCCTCCATATTGACAATACAACATATCAAAAAAGCTTTTGATCAACAATAATCGACGCGCATTAGATGCAATTAATAGTGTACTTTCTCCGCCTTATCGTTTTGATAGGATCTAATCGTTCAATCGAATCAAACGATGGATGTAGCGTTACTACTACTGCCATATTAATGTTGTTTTACAATTGAAGTCCAGTCAAATGTGTTATATATGGACTCCTAACGAAACGATTTGACGGAATGTCATTAACAACAACTTTTTGTAAGTCAATGAATGGCTCAACCTCTATTTGAACAAGGGTAACGAAGGATACATAGGTAAGGTAAAGAAAGTAAACTAGGGCTCCGATCAAAGCACTTTCTATTGGATTTATGTATCTATTTTTTTCACATTGGGAACTTGCACAATTGAAGGAAATCTAACTAGCCTGGATTTGCTTCTTTAAGATGTACATAGGTAAGATTTTGTACTCAGACATATCACAATATTTTCTTATTAATAAAAACACAATATTCCTTTCTATGTACTTTATTCCACTTTATTTAACCACTTGGATCCCAAGGGAACACAGGTGTCCTGAAAATATGCAAGCGAACACGGATGTCCAAGACATTTTAAAAAATCAAATACTTTGTATTCTTACAGAATATAAGCAATATTTTGATGAATATGTGTAGTGCCATCTATACCAAGTCAATATAGGTTTTTAAAATAACGAATTCGAGTGTGTATTAGGCAAAATTATTTTTCTCAAAAACATGCAGTATCTCTGGGAAATATTAATGATTTATTTGCGCGGTATTCAAACGGTTAAAAGGTCAGGACCGGTTTCGCTCATTGCGAGCATTTTCAACTCAATGAGCGAAACCGGTCCTGACCTTTTAAATAAAGACGAATAAAGTACAAATGAATATTGTGTTTTTATTAATAAAATGCCTTACCACCAAGTATTGTCAGTGAACACCCTAAAAGTGAAAAATATTTTCTGATTGGAGAAGGTTTTTTTCTTAAGTCAATGTGTATTTATTTGGTCAGTAAATTAAACAAGTTATCAGTAATATTTCATATCAGTTATCTGCAGTCAGTATTTTTTTGGGTGGTCACCAGTGGTGTAGTGGTAAATAAATAAGTACCAGGTCGGTCATTGATTTCTCCCCTTTTTTTGTTTTTTTTTATATCCGTCCGATGTTAAAAAACCACAAGTTTTAACAATTAAATCAATAAAATAAACGCGCAATTAAAATAATAAATAAATATCCTAGAAAGAGGGGTGGTATTTCTTCACGTTACATGTGCACATTTATTTATTTTATTTTTGTAAAATCCGTCGGGTAGACCAATTTCGATATAATGCTTTTAAATTTTATGATCAGTATTCTGAATATTTGTATGTATGTACTTGAAAATTAAGTTACAAGTCAAAAATGTGACAGGTCGGTGCCTTGACTCATTTCCAGGTGCCAGGTTGCCGACCTGGCCCCACTACACCACTGTTGGTCACTAAATTAACGTTTGTCATTTTGTATACGACCAGTTATATATACAAAACGATCAGTTAAAATAATTATAAAATCTAATTATTATTTATAAATTATTAAGAAAAAATATTAAAATATCTAACTCTAAGAATTATAAGATATAGATTCTATCAATTTCGGCATAACATTATCGTCAAAAATACGTTACTATTATTAATAATATTTTATGTTTGTCATTATTTAATATTTTCAATTTATTACAGTGGAGTCCTACACTACCACACGCACATTCAATCAAGAACGAATATCAGCTACTCATAAGTTATTAAACTAGTTTCTGACGAAATAATTAGTTGCCCTATTGTAAATAAAGAATCATGTTTTATCTAAGATGCGCGATCAATAATCACAAACAGTGGCACGATTCCATCTTGCCATGGATTGTGGCACTAGAATAAAAAGATGCCATAAAAGAAACTGAAGCATGCAGGGCTTCATTCAATAGACGAATTCCCGTCGGTCAATCTCCGGTCAAAATAAACCAATATGTACCCCAGTCGTACTCGTCATCGATTGCCTTGAGAGGTGGAGAGAATTGTACAGGTATTTATCGGCTCCATCTCTGCGGGGAGTATAGCAAACACACTAACACACAAGTTAAATCAACCCTGCTCACAACACAAACATTACCACAGCTTATTCCCAAATACTTTAACAAAGTCGGCATTATAATACCACCGCCGGCATAGTGAAACGTGTGGGGTTATTCTCAATTTTATTAGGGGTTATACAATAATCAAGGCGGTCTCTTATACTCGACATGATTATTGTATTTATTTTTTACGGTTGGTATAACTTAAATGAAATAATTGCGGCTATGTTCACCTATTACCTCAACACTTCATCCCAAAAATAAGTGTAGAAAAGACAATTAATTATTGAACGAATGTTTTATGTTGGTTTGGTGCTGTTATTTTAACGTGTTATTATTTACATAGTTTAACTGTTATTTTAAAAATAAATATTTTATTTTGAATACATATAACGAGCCTTTAAAGAGTTAAAATAAATTCCATCAATATTAATACCGTGGATCCTATAAGTGTTAATAATATTTTCTTTAGGGTCCATCGCGAATCGATTCCTTCGGGAATCAAACAATGAGGCGTCAGAAAATATTAAAGATAATGTTACTGTTTGTTTTATAAATAAAACTTTAAACTATAATAGAATAAATAAATTAATGTATGTTAAGCACACGAGCTAATAACTGATACTATTATTGAAATAAAAGTAAGGAGTAAATGAATGTGCCTTTATGAGACACATTTGATAGATTTTTTGGTACCTGTGAATTCCTTTTCAATTGTTATAATGTTTTTCAATATAAATAATGTTTTATATCTAAAAAGTGGCGTATTGTTTTTAACAAAACGCAAATACAATCGCTAGTGTGATCCTACAATTAAAAAAAATTCAATACACGTATTAATTTATTCATCGAATTGCATTTTATGTCAAGTAACAATTAGTTTGTTTGTGAAATCACGGGTTCAATTCCTCGAAGAGAAACTTTATACATTGATTTTACGGTCGTATTGTGGGCTCGTGACTAGTCTTGGAGTCCACCTCCTCATGTATCTTAAACGTGGAATGGGACGTACTATTTCTTCAGCAAGTGTTTTTCTGGGCTCAATTTTCTATCCTCACGGACTTAGTTAAATACCTGTTGTATTAAATTCATTCGGTTAAAATTGAGAGTCTTCGTGCTCCACACGTTACACGATGAAAAAATAAAATCAATGCAATTTTGATGATGGTTTGAAGACCAAATAGTTATTATTGATAAACAAAATTCTGAATAAGTGCTTCTGACTTTATTTAAATTTAAATTTATTCCTTTACTTTCTTTTTTAAAATAATAAAAATGATTTCAGACTGGGAAGTGCAAACTTTTTATTATTTATAAGAGCTGCATTAATGTATGTGCAATCAAATAAGGTTCGCATTTAAGAAGCTTCAATTAGAGATACTGTAAAATGTCAAACAAATCTTTGAAAACAATATACTCCGTCAAAATATCATAATTGTGAATTTAAAAGGCCGCAGGTTCGCCACCCATGTTTTTAATCTACTGCTGTATTAAATCGCATAATTGTAAAATATATAAAATAGTCTAAATTTCAATCGACATATATTTCATGTGTAAATTATTCAATGACACGTATTGCAGAAAGTTATGCAAAATGCATTATGTGAAAGATAGATAGTGAATATAGCATGACCCTCACTGCAATGTTCGTTAGAATGAGATTTTCTTAATTAAATAAGAGTAATTAAGATTGGCACATCGGGTACTGGAATATGTTCAGCTGGGACTAAATCATTCACTTGATGCAAATCAATGGCACATAACTATCAGGGTTGCACAGTTTAATTAGTAAATAAAGCTATCGACTCATAACCTATCTTCATTGAAATATTATGTCAATATAATACCACATTTAATATGTCCACATTGGAAATAAAGCTTTTTACGATAGAGTCTTTTGGCGACGCATATATTGCAAGACTGAAACAAAATAAATCAAAAGGCGAAACGAAAGTCAGAATTTAAAAAAAGGTATTATTTCATTATACAAACTTTTACCGAATTCATAACAAACATTTATTTTTCAAAATAATCGTCGATTTAATGTTATGCTTAAAATAACTTAATGAAAAGGTTTTTAAAGTTTCGCCGTTATTTTCTTTCATAAATATTATAAAGACTTCGTGCTTGGTTGATTGATGTTGGTCACTCAATATCTTTCAGATTCATCAAATCAAATTTTATCAACAAAACTAAAACATTTATTGTGACATAAAATAATGGATCGATTCTTTTTTGTATTGTGAATTTTAGCCTCGTATATACAAATTAAAAAAGAAAGTTTTAAGTAAATACAATTATTTATATTTGAAAACGGATTGCATTTCAATGAACATAAAATATTGTAAATTCTTTTTCACAGCCCTACGCACGTAGTACGTACAGAAAGACAGACACATATGTTTTGAATAAATCCGCGACTCCACAATATATTAAGTATATCTGCTTACTGTCAGTTCCACGACATTAATGCACCACTGCACATGCTTGAGATGCATTTGCAGTTATAGAAAATACATTTGCAACACTATCTGTCAATTCATGAGAGCAGCTTTCAATTCCAGGCTGCGCTATTTATAACCTAAATTATAAATTAGGTAACTACACTTATTTTTGTTTTACAGGCACTGTGGGCGATTTTGCTTTGCTTAGTGGCTTCTGTAAAAGCTATTTTCGTTTCAGTTTTTTTTAAAAGCTCCACGTGTCATTATTTAAATCAATGTCTGGATATTGATTACTTCTTGAGATGCTTCAAATGTTTTTAACCACTAAGGTGCGAGTGTCTGCTATAAATTTATTATTTTCAAATGGATTTTAGAATAAAAATAATGACAACGAATCCGTGTTATTTAGAAAATTCTAACAAAATAACGATTAATCTTGGACACTCCGGACACTCAGTCTGATAATTAAACTACAACCGACAATGCACAGTGACACCAATTGGCAAGATGTTCTGCTCCAATCAATATATAGTACATTGGAATTTTTATAGTAATATACATAAATAAATAAACACTTATTTGAACAAAAGTGTAATTGCCAACATATTTTTTTTTTATGAAATGCTCCTACAAAAATTAAACACTCTTTCTGGTAACACAAATAATTTGTGTATGTATATAGTTTTTCTTTTTTAATTTCATTTTCTCATCAATTAAAAATGCTCATTTTCTGAGCGAGTAGATTAAATGAAAATGATAAATGAGTGATGAAAAAAATACATTTCATATTTATTAATTTTAATACAGACAATTACTGGAACAAATAAGTAGTCAATTTTATTATTATATTTTGAATTAAATTCCACAATGTAACAACTACAGTATCCATCAAAAATACTGAAAATATACATATTTACATAATATTTTTTTTATCCATAAAATGAAGATTTATAATGTAGGTATTACAAAACTTTTTCTTGGCGAATTGTTGGTTACTCATTCGCTCAACCTCTCTTTTCCAAAGAGACTAGTAGGGATATAAGGATAATGCTAGGACAGAACTAGTGGCTAACTAATAGCTCTCGCTATGCCTAGTTATTGAAGGATAAGAAGGGTTGGAGGGAAATTAAATTAATCTTCGAACAGAAATCGAATGCTGTTCGTACTGGGACTCGAAGCCGTGAGCACGGAAGCCAACAACACTAATCGTTGCGCCATAGGACCCGACATTTGCAAATTGCATTACATAAAATTTTCTAGAAGCATTATACAGATTCCGCAAATATTTCATCTTGATGCCTTTTTATGTATTACGGTCGATACATTAAAACTGTTTATAATTGAACTCATATAAATCAAATTATTCTTTTAATACCGGCTAGTTAGCACAGAATTATTTTGCATCATAATATTTACGGTAGTGAGCATTGCCAGCACCCAAAGTATTAAATATCTGGTAAGGTTATAAATACCTGCGCCTCAGTTACGCGATCCATCCATACTTCCCATAGACCGCCTCCGCGCAGAGGGAAGAGGACTGGTTGGACGTGCCGCTATTCAATTAACGACATCTATAATTAAAATGTTACATTATAAGTTATTTTTCGCTGAATTACTTCATTTTCCCCTCGCAGGAGTCCAGTTCTCACAGTAGCGCACCAAAAACCAACAGCAGGTGACCCGAACTTCTACTGAAAGACAATTTCATCTCACATTGAATGTATCATAATATCGTTAGTGATATTTTATCTGGTAAAAATGGTATTATATATTATGTAGATTTAATAAAGTTGTAGAATTATAAACTTTACTAAAAAGATGAAAGAAAAAATAGATTAATTCAGGGGTGGGGAACCTTTTCATTTCTGAAGGCCACACTCATTTATCTGGTTCACCATTAGGCCGCAGTAAAGAAAACTTTGACACCCCCCTCCTTTTTTTCGACTGTCGAGCATACATATAATGGATTGATTACGCTCTTTTTCCAAACAGTTTTTTGATCAAAGTGAATATTTAAATCAAGTCAAAAAGCAGTATCAGAGTAGCCAAAAGGCCGCAGGTTCTCCTCCACTGGATTAAACTTTTGAGGAGTGAGTTAATTTTGACTTAATTAGGTTTTTCCTTATATTTTGATTATTTATACTATTACACAAAATTATATAAAAACTTTTTGTTTGGATATGAATAATAGAAGAAATATTTATTATTATTTCAAGAAATAAACATTTTTTGTTGAATTATAAAACGCATCGTTAAAAGTGTTAAGTAAACTAGTTCATTATTAATTTTAAATAATTTAATAGAAGTTATAACTTCTAAATTGGGCTAAGATTTATTTTTTGCTCTCGTCTGTGTACACGTGACGCTCTACTGGTGTTAATTCCAGAAAATGAAACGATTTAATATTATATGGTTACCGATTTGCTTAAAAATATAATCTAATGCCTTTTCACCTAGTATTGGCAGTGAACACCCTAAAAGTGGTTAAAATTATTTAATTCTACAAATATTGATAGCTCTTTCTCACACGGTTTCGCCCCATCGTCAATCATCACCAATAGACACAAACAAATCTTTATTATTAGTAATACATATTCCCGTATATACCACAGTTTGTAAGCCACTGCATGCGTTGTTTTGTGGCCAGTTCAGGAAATTTGTTGCAGAAGAGTGGACCTGTTAATCATAACCACCTACGTTGAATAAACATCCTCAATATTTAGAGTGAAAGAATTAACGAAAATTTCATGTTTGTTTAACGATAGGTATTTAGTGTTCTTCGGTGCGTCAATTTATTACCAGTCTTTAACTGAGACACCATTTTTAAACAAACAAACACTAACAGCCATCAATTTCAGTTTTCAGTATGTTTCCAAAAATATAAAGTCAAAGTTAATCTTCTTTGATACTTAGATTTGTATAGTAATGAACTATTCGACGGTATAAACCGCTTTCAATAAGCGCTATAGTATGTTAAATGTTACATAAGAGAATAATACAATATACGTAACTGTCTAATTCTCTTTTGCAAAGGAGCTAGTATCTTATTTAGGATAGCGACTATCGGCCTTTTACACGATATTTAAATATCAAGTCTTGACGTGAATTTTCAATTAAAAAATTGACATCTTAGATAAAGTTGTGTATTTGGCGTAGTTGATCTGGAGCAACGTTCCCTCTAAGCTGCGCGCGTGCGCGGCCGCGCAGCAGTTGGGAAGCCCCCGCGCACTCAGTCCAGGTTGGCGCGCACTACAGTTGCTCAACTAATATTTGGTCGGTCCGCTCAGTCTTTGAAATTTATGCGCAGCTAACCCTTCGGCTTACAGGGAACGTTGAATTCTGGAGTGCTTTAAAACATTGCGAAAAATTGAGTTGTTTTGTTATTCGATTGAATACTTCTTCAGAGTGATTATCTATAAGGATTACGTGGTACTTCATAAACATAAATACTTTTAAACGTTTTTAGCTAAAAATATCAACGTGTTTAGCTCTACGGTTTTTTTTTATATAATATTAGTTTATAGTTATTTCAGCGTGCGCCATCGTCAGACAACGGCGCACGCCGAAATAGCTATAAACTAATATTGTATTTTAACTATAGAAATAAATACGTTGATATTTGTACCAGTGGCGGTTCTAGGTACTGGGCTAGGTGGGCTAAGCCCGACCTGCATTTTTCACCCAAAACTTTAGATGGCTGAATAAAAATGAACGGCAAATTCGGCCGCTGAACAAAATAAATAAATTTATAAGCGTAACTAACCTTTCCCAAATGAATATAATATCTTTGTTTTAATTTTCCTCTGTCAATATAAAACAATGTTACGTCTACCTAATTGTGTTTTGTATTACAATTTTAAACTGAGCCGGCATAAAAAAACAATAACCCTATAAATACTTCACAGGGAAGAGGCGACGTTACGTCACTCTGGCAACACCACTCAAGGGCTAGCAACGGCCAGCCCGTAACCACAGACAATATTTCTTTACACTGGGGCGCAATCAAGCACGATTAGATTTTTATTGTATTTGTATGTACGGAAACGTCACCTAATACACGCGATTGTGCTTTAACTTAACAAGTTTCTGTCTTCGTTGGGGGCTGAACTGATTTAGCCCATGACGCATACTTATGCATTGAAACACAAATACCAATATCGATGTATTGTATGAAAGTGACAGGTATTGACTCTCACTGACAGCTAGCTCTGTATTGCTGTTAGTACTTGTTTTTTCACTTTAAAAGAGACTTAAGAGAGAGATTTAAGATCCCGTATGAATTTTTTAATATTTCTTACTTACATTAGCATTGATTTTATTATATAATAATTTATGCATTGCAGTAGTGTCGTAGTATTTGTTAATTTGCTTGTAGATTAATGTATAAGGTGAAGTGGAAATATGCTTTTCTCTAGCCCACCCAAGATTTTAGGTCAGGAACCGCCACTGATTTGTACCCTATTGCAATGGAGTTCTACCAAGTAAATGCCAATTCAATCAATACTTTTAAACTTCATTATGGCACCCCTCTGATTTTTGATACCCGACAACTTGTATATCCCTCCCCATTAGATGTCTTTAGACTGGAACTATTGAATTTATTATACGCAATGAGAAAACGGTACGATTACAATACTTGAATTTGCTTTTCAATACAATAATTTAAGAGTATAATTCCACAAGAATTATACTCTTAAATGTATCAATATACGAATGATGTTTATTAGTTCATCACAGATTCAGAAAGACTGACGTAAATACTGTTTGATGAGAACCATCAAAGCTAATAACAATGTTTATGGAGATACTATTAGCTATAGTTAATATTATCAATAATAATATACCGACTTGTTCGTATGTAAATTATTTTCTTCGGACCGTACGCAAGTACGATGGTAACCCAACGTGATGGTTAGATATTTTGTTTATTTTTATATCGATTTCATTAAGTATAGGTTAAAAATAAAAATATTTCACAGACCGAAATTTGCATATTTAAAATCGATAATACTATATAATTTAACCGTAACTATTATGATAGTATATCAAAGTCTTCGAATCATTTAATCAATTTAAGTAATTGTTTATTTTTATGTTTGTCTGTGATACACGTGTTTTTTTATTATATTATATTATCCAATCAATTCAAATATCATCGTAAATTTTATAATTAATTTTGAAATAAAGCTGTGTTTTTTTTAATTGAAAATATGTAAATGCCCATGCAAAAAAAGTTTTTTTTTCAATATATTATGTTGTATCTTTTAATTTATTACACCAATTTAACCTGTTTGTGGTTTATGTTGCTTTCGGTCGACTTTGATTATCCATGGTATATATATATATTATTTTTTTACTAATCGTTTCGATACATCATTGTTTTTTTTTAATTTGCTTATTCTAGCGAATTTTATAATTTAAATTTAAGAACATGATGGTGTGTATTAAATTATACCACCGAACAGTTATTATTCAATATTTCGATTTTATTGCAATTAAAAATAAACTGAATCCAACTGCCGAAAGTTTTTTCTAAAAAATATATATATAAGTATTAAGTATGTTCACTGTCAATACTTGGTGTAAAAGCATTATATTCAGTGGCGGTTCGTGACCGTAAATCTTGGGTGGGCTAGAAAAAGTTTAGCATTGTATACTATTTACAGAATTGTGCATGTTTTCACTTCACCTTATACATTAATCTACAAGCAAATTAAGAAATACTACGACACTACTGCAAAGCATAAATTATTATATAATAAAATCAAAGCTAATGTTAATAAGAAATAATAGAATAGTAAAAACTGGACCTCAAACTCGTCTCTTCAAAGTGAACTAACATGTAGTGCAAAGCAGTACAGAACTGTCATCAACTGGCATACAGTACAACTAGATTGGTATTTCTGTTTTTATTTGTGGGATATTTTGAAGTAGCCCGCTGACGTATGACTGCAGGCTGTATCACGAGGCGCAGTCGTGTACGATTAGATGACGTTAGTCATCTAAAGTTTTTTTTCTACACATTTTGGGTGAAAAATGCAGGTCGGGCTAAGCCCACCTAGCCCAATACGTAGAACCGCCACTGATTTTATTAAAAAGAACACAATATTCCTTTGTACTCAATTTCCATTTTCAGTTGACAATGATCACTATGAGTGAAACCGGTCCTGATAAATAAAGTGATTACCAAGTACAAAGAAATATTGTGTGTTTGATTAATATTAAGTATGTATAATAATAATTTAATACTGCGAGATATAATATGTGACAATATATATAAACATAGTAACAAGCAAATATTTAACGCTTTACCTACAATGACTGAGTCTATTAAATCATATATATAAATGAGTTTATCCATAAACAACTGGGGAGTCATTTTTCAAAAGAATTAATTTCCACTTGTGACTTTGAAGCAAAAGTTTGATGGGACCCCCTTTCAAATTTATTTTCAACACATTTTTGTGGAATTATTGGAAAATCTTTCTAAAAATCACTTCTCAATTTATGTCATTAGTTATATTGATTATTATAAATCAATTTTTGTAATAAAGGAAGGGAAATTTGCTATATGTTTGATTATTGAATTACTCCACCTTTCACAGAGAACAACAATACTTTGCTGAGTCCTTTAACCTAATGGTTACCGATGTGTGTCTTCCATTACGGCGCTCACTGGTTTGAATCTCAGTGCGGATAGTTTAATAAATCAATTGTTCAATTGGTTAACATATTCGTGGTCAAAGTCATGAATGTCTGTGATGTATATATTTCCTCTCACACATCCGTAGCTAGAGTATAAGCTTAACACTAGTCCTACCTTATCCTTCTGCTTCTTCACCTCGAAAAAAGAGATGTTTATCAAAAAGTTCTCGTAGAAAAACATTAGAACACAATATGAGCGGAAAACAGTACACAATGTCAAAATTAATTAACATACTTATTATGCCTGTATTTCTTCGAACGAAAGGCAACCAACCGAACTTACAGTATTCATCCAGTCCAAATTCAAATAATCTAAAATCTTGTCTCGTAGCACGCTAGTCCATCATATTATACGCTTAGATTTTATTTTTTTAATCATTAAAATATATCATTCATTTATAAGACCAGTTTCAAAACTGAGCCCAACGCATGCCTGCCATACCTCTGAATGATCGCATTCCCAAGTGTAGCTTTTCGGCTCCAAAATGAAGTTATCTACGGTAAGAGCGGTCCGTCATCTCAGTGATATCTCAAAACACCTATCGTTCCCGCCAAAAATACATTAATCACTCTAAGCCAGAGTTATTCTCACACACTGGCGGTTATTTTACGTAATGGTTAGTACAATTATAAACAAATGTATTTTCTAGATGTGGTGGTAAGCATATGGTTATTCATGTTCAATACAAACCATAAATATTAATGTTTTCGATGGATTCCGCGGTAAATTTGTGGAAGCTCATTTTCAATATATAATTAACCGTCTGAATACCGCGCAAATAAATCATTAACATGTCCCAGAGATACTGCGTGTTTTTGAGAAAAATAATTTTGCTTAATATATACTCGAATTCGATATTTTAAAAACCAGTATTGACTCAGTATAGATGGAACTACACATATTCATCAACATATTCCTTATATTCTATTAGAATACCAAGTATTTGATTTTTTAAATGTCTTTGACATCCGTGTTCGCTTGCATATGTTCCGGACACCCGTGTCCGCTTAGTATTTAAGTGGTTAAAGTATAAAAGGAAATTACTAAAGTCATTAATAGAAAAGAAGCATGGGTAAATAACGTTTTAAATAAGATATTTTATAATATATATTTGATAGTCTTATATAGAAATAGCGTATCAAATACTGATTGACAATAATCGATAAATTGGACAAGACAAAAATCTGTCGATTTGATGATGTGTGGGTTCAAAATTTTAAGCTAAATAACATCTGTATATGCCGCATAGCACATAAAACAGTGTTAACAGTGACTTATATGGCTACAATTTATCCTCTGTTATAATAAATAGCCAATACCGTGAACATATGAAAAACTGTTCGTGTATGGCACACAATTAGTACGGGAAGTGCGTGCAATAACACACGCCTACGCAAAACACTATTTAATCCTTTAATTTTTTATTGGTTGTTTGTATCATTTTGCGAGCACGTAGGAATACAAAATAATAATTTTAATCGAAATAAACCTACCAACAAAGTGATATCACCGTCAATTAAATACATACTTTACTCATTGGAACAAATAGATAAACCTTTCTACTAAACGTGAGCTATAAACTGCTATACCCGTTTGCAAACAACCGCTATTGAGTGAACTTCGCTGTGCATATAACTTAATTTTAACAGGGAGCATTCAATTGTAGGTATATGTGATTTCATCGTGAAGCTGTCTTAATCCGATATAATTGTATCTTTTTTGTGCATTACGATATCATGATTGTAAAAAATGTGAGTAATAATTTACATAGCCGTTTTTACATCTCATAAATATTAATAAATGTAAAAATAATATATTGTCAATTTGAAATGGCTCAGAATGTCATTCTAAATGAAAACTACGGTAGGAAACTGAACTGATGGTATACATTAGGGTCTCCAATCCCGGATCCCATCCAATTTTGTGATTCCGAAATCCAGAGAAAACGCGAGGTATAAAAATATTTTAAAATCTCCTTTTTCTAACTTTTTCCTTAATGATCAATCTCGGGATCCCGAAAACCCACATTCTTACAAATTGTGAATGATTTTATGGTGAATGATGAATCATGGGATCGGAAAAAATGTGAATCCCGAAATTTTTACAATCGAATCACAAAAAGGTTCCGGGATTGGATGCTCTAGTAAAAATGATTCCCGGTAAATTGCTCGAATGCAATTGCTCGAATGCAAATTGCTCGAATGCAATTGCTCGAATGCAATTGCTCGAATGGAAATTGCTCGAATAACAAGATGCTCGAATGACCAATTCCTCGAACGTCAATTGCTCGAATTACAAATTGCTCGAAAATTTTTATAAAAGTTTAAGCATTAATTACTCATTCTTTAAAAAAAATATTTATACAAGTCGGGAAATAAAAACCATAAATCAAAATAAGTCATAATAAAAAAATATTTTTTATTTAAGTTGCCAGTGGTCGAGTGGAAAAGGTCGTTGGTTTTATTTTCGGAAGTCAGGGGCTTGAATCTTAATACGTACACTTTTTAATCAATTATTTTTTAAACTATTTATGGATTTCTGTTTAAAGGCACACATATATGTAATTTCTTGAAACCCTCTCACCCATTCTTACTAAAAAATGGGCGTAGCGATAGTGATAAGCTAACCGTTTGTTCTGTCTTAGCCTTAGTCTTCTGTGTTCTGGAAAAATATAGAAACAGTTTGAGTAACTAATTAACAAGCATATTAAAAATAATAAAAGATTTTTAGTACTTTTTGCACTTAAAATTTATTTGATCAGGACCGGTTTCACTCCTCACGAGCATTATCAACTGATAAGGAAAATAAATTAAACAGTGCTATTTATACAAGTTAAATTGAAATAAAAAGGTGTAAGCAATTACTAATAATTAAAAGGATTTACAAATTACATTATAATTACACAAAATTAAAATGCTTAACACCTATAACATACAATTAAAAATCATCAATAAATATAATACTTATATTGAGTGTTAAGAGGTCATATGATCCGCATTTGGAGCGAACACGGCTAAAATAAATACTTACGAAAATTATTTTTATATTTCACTCTCTAAACAAGTGTAAAACAAATTCGTAGAAAAAGTCGTGAAAAATCTTAAAACAACAAAAGTCAGGATAAAAAAATGTTATTTATAGTTATTTAGTGCAATTAATGTTTAAACTTTTATAAAAAAATTCGAGCAATTTGTAATTCGAGCAATTGACGTTCGAGGAATTGGTCATTCGAGCATCTTGTTATTCGAGCAATTTCCATTCGAGCAATTTACCGGCTCCCAGTAAAAATATCGTCGGCCGCAACAAATAAAGCAGTACTTATGTTTGGTCATTTTAAAGGTCAAAATATGGGCTTGAAAAATTCGGGACCAGAACCGTAAAATTAAAAATATCCATTTCAATACAAATAGCATTCTTTGACGACACATAAATTGTGACAAATGTTTTTGAATCAGTAATGTTATTACTATTATCTTAAACGTACTATTGGTTCGTTGGTCAAAATGGTCATGATATTTTTTTTTACGTTTGTAAATTCATTATAAAGAGATGACATTTCAGACAATATAATCTATTATAGTATCGTGATGTTAGGTTACAAACATAATGTTTACATAACAATATAAAGGGTTATAATAGCCATTAACGATAATGAGTTGGAGGGTGGTGTGATCATTCCTCACCCTTGTTTGATAGCATCACAAATATTTATATAGGTTATGGTCATTTTGGCGCCAATCTTCGGCACCATGTTTTTTAAATTCATAGTTCAAAGAGATTATTTATGATCAATAAATTGTATAAATCATCAAGCAGTAAAAACAGTTTACATCCGTCTTATTTGGAGATACTAGCTTTTAACATTAATTAATGCGACGTAAAACCATCTGACATTTAATTTGTATATTGAAGATTGGGTAAATTTATATCATTCTAAAATACCGTCGTACTTCTTAAGGGAATAAAATGTATTTGATATAAATTGACTAATAATATAATAAACTCTAATGTATGTAACCATGTGTATATTTTTTTATGGATATGGCAATAAATTAATTACTTACGATAATATTAATGAGAATAAATCATACTTGAAAAATATCTCGATTATTGTGTTGTAGTAAATTGCAGTTGGATTTTTTTGTAAGTCACTCGAGATCAAGTCGACGAGATTTGACTTATATGAAAATCACCTATGACTTCTTAAATATTATGAGATCCCAAATATTAATTTGATTTATTTATTGATTTGGCATTTACTTGGTAGAACTCCATTATAATAGGTTAAAAACATCAACGTATTTTATTTCTACAGTTTTTTTTTATATTTATGCGTTGATAGCTATTTCGGCTTTCGCCATCGTCTGAACTATGCTTAAACGTACATTTTGCTCAGCTATATATACTGGCTCTGAAGACATACACAATGCATCATATTATTCACTCTAACATCCTATTTCAGATTATAATTACAATATTGCACTTATTAAATGTGACTCCAGTGTTTCAAATAACGATAAGCAGTCTGGGGTTTTTTAATAAGTTTATAATCAACGCATAAATATAAAAAAAAAAACTGTAGAACTAAAATACGCTGATATTTTTAACCTATTATTAATTTGACGTTGACCTTGCCGGGATTTGAACTCAGACTTGAACCTGCCGTATCGGTAGAGCCTAGCTTTTACCAACTAGACCACAGCGGGTGACAGTATATTGTTATTACTAATCATACGCCCATAAAAACTACTTCAGACAGTGGGTTATAAAAAAAATATAAAGCACACATGACTTTATAGCCGAATTGAAAAACTTAAATACTGTGCGACTCCAAATAATATTTAACATGTATCATCCATTGTTCTGACCCAAACTAGGTCTATTTTAATCAATGTTTTTGCATATCTCAGTAATGCCTTGTACTTAACTATTTAAAAATACATTTTTTTATTACCCGATTTTATTGTGTACTATTTTGATTACCTGATTTTATTTTGAATATGTGTGCCACAATAGTGCCACTTATTCATATTTTGTATCGTTATCTGTAAATTCCTTTCATACTTATATTGCTAATTGTTTGGTACACCCTAAAATTTTTACTTTGTTCTGAATAAATAGCTCTTTAATAATGTATTTTCTAATCAGTTTATAATGCAAGTCATGAGCGAAAATGGTTCTGATCATATAAAATAAAAATGGAATTACTACAAATGAGTATTTTATTTTTTGAATACTAATGTATAAATATGAATCACATTGTCAATATGTCAATTATTTTAGACTAACCGTTTTAATTGAAACTTTTTCAATATAATCGATGATTACTTTGTAGAAATTTATTTTCAATATACAATTCAAATTCGTATCATTGTGCCTTAATACAATGTTTTTCAACGAGGGGCCACAGAGATTTTTCTTAGGGGAGCCACAGTACAGCTTAGACCAGGGGTGGGGAACCTTTTCTTCCCTAAAAGCCGCATTCATTTTTCTGATTTGACATAAGGCCGCAGTAAATATTGACTAGGGAATCTTTGGTCGGAAACAGGAATTTACGGTCAGAATATGTCAGGAATTTACGAATTTACATAAATTTACAGAATTACAGAATTGCCCAGAAGGCCGCACTAGAGTAGCCAAATGGCCGTAAGTTCCCAACCCCTCTAAACTTTAGAGGGCCACGGGCAAATATCTATAAACTCCATCAATTTTCAAAAAGATCTAGTTTTTGAAAATCGAGCAGCTACAAAATATAATATTAAGAAATTTTACGAAATCCGTAAATTCTAACTGATGAAAAAAAGCTCTCACGTCATTTCATTTTGAGAAATCCCAACATATTACAAAACAGGTATGAGAGGCACGGAAAATATGAGACTCAATAGGGGCTTCTAGCCTAAAAAGATTGAGAAACTATGCCTTAATATGTTCGCTTTGTAACAGTATAATAACAAATTTATCAAATTTAATTCTGCACCGCTTTATAACCCTGCCGGTGCGAACATAACATATATTTGTTTTTGAAACATGCTTGGCGATTTGTTTCGTAATAAATTCCACCTATGTGTATATTATAAATCTTTAACACAATGTTTCTGCCTTCGTTGAATATTGTGTAGGTATGAGAATTAATTAACGTAATATTTATTTATTACTCAGATTCCTAAAGCATGCGAACCGTGATGTCAAATGCTCACAAACAGGTGTTTGTTTACAATTTACACTACCAATTTATAATATTATTATGATTCCATAATATCTCCGGTAGGTCAGTTTACTGATGACTTCATCAAATAAATTCCGCGTTTAATAGCTACCTTTTGGCTGTCCAGCTGCTAGAATATTATATTTGAACGCCCCATGTGAATGACAGATATTGCCAAGAATTTTCTAGCTTAGATCAAACCGTTTAATTAGATTACGAATAAAGCTCATTAAAAATATTTTTTATACGCTATGTTCCACAATATCTAACACATGCATTTCCCGTCATCAACTAAAATCACAAAATTTTCTTTTCCAACATTTTTTTTATGAAATTTAACATTATATCTGTCGGATTCGTGGCACAGCGGTCAACGTCGTTGACGTCTGTGATGATCTCACGGTTTTGAGTCTCAGTATAAACTGAATTTTTTTAAATCGATATATCAATTTACACTTTTTCAATCGTTAAATAACGGGGCGTTGCGAGAGATATTAACTAACCATTAGTCCTGTCCTAGCCATATCCTTCTATCCCTTACTCTCGTAGAGATATCTCCACGAAGAGTTCAGTACGAAGCGTACACGGATTAATATCATACATAACACGTCAGAATTAAATAACGGAAAATAGCTCGAAATATGGAACATTTTTTATTTTAAGATATCGTGCAAAAATCGAAAAAGATGCTTTTTAAATAAGTGTAAAAAAGTCAAAATAGCAAATTATTTATTTATTGATTTGGCATTTACTTGGTAGAACTCCATTTTAATAGGGTAAAATATCAAGGTATTTCAGTTCTACAGTTTTTTAAAAAGTTAAAGGTTGATAGCTATTTCGGCTTACGCCATCGTCAGAACTATGCTTTAAACGTACATTTACTTAGCTATATATACTGTTAGCTAGCAAATTATTTAGTTGCACCAGTATTATTGAACGTAGTACACGAGTTTATGGTTCGTTTTATGATATATCTAAAAACTATTTTATGATCTAATAATTATTATAAATATCGATAGAATCAAACGATTTAAAAAGTTGTAAAAATTTCTAACACCCAAGAAATCAACTGTTTTAATCTCAAAAATATGTATTTGTATTATGTTGGTTAAATGACTTCATATTTAATACTTTTGATGGTTTCGGCGGTAACTTTGTGGAAGTTCATTTTAATATAAAATTAAAAATAACTTTAATTATCCACGTATTGTGCGACTAACTGTGACACGTGTTTCGCCTCTTTCAGAGGCATCCTCAGACTTACTATCGAAAAATTTGCTTAAGTAATGAAGCAAGATTGATTCTAACATTTAAATTATGAAATTACAAAATGGAGTTTGGGTTTTTTTTTCTTCATATTAACTATTTTTTTTTTTGTTTAATTCTAAATGTATTAAGTTTTAAGTATTATTACCAAGAACTCGCTTTTTGTAAATTCTTAAGAATTACTACACACCTTAGGAATTTTGTAATTTATTCATTGTTTTATGAAAATGAATAAATTATTTTTTGATCATTACAAAACAATGGCTATTTATTGAAAACAGCGTCATTCGCCCATTGAATATTTAAGCGACTAAAAAACAGCAAAAAAATAATATAAATAAATCAAGAGATATTGATTTGTTGTATCGGAAGTATTTATTATTGGTAATAAATACTTTGTTGCTAAGTCAACAAGTATTAAATAAAAATACTATTCTAGTGACAGGTGAAATTTCCTGGTAATATTGAACAATAATGGTCTAATTAAAATACCATGGCTGGTACAAATCGTGTTAGAAGCATTAAATTTATATCAGTAAAATTATTGTAATATTTTAAATAATTAAAATTAAATGGATGGTGACAGTCATTTAGTGTCCTAAGGAATGCAATGGTTACCCATTTGATTGGGTTAAATCGATTGTGTCAATTAATTAATGATGCATAAGCGACTGTTTATAAATACTTATTAAAAATGAACTTTTCTTAATCTTCTGAGTCTACACGTAGAACTCATCCACTTATACTTAAATACATGCAGAGCATGCTACAATGTATGTGTACACACTTAAATATTTGTGTATATGTCAGGTGAGTGAAGTTGAACCAGTGTGAGTGTAATCATTTCTCCACACGCATAAAATTAATCTTTTATATTCGCAACATGCTTTCAAAAATAAAACAACTTTTTTGTAAAAATCGACATATTTTCGCTCACATCCGCAATGAGTAAAACCAGTCCTGATATTCATTACAATTAAAGTCTCCACCTCCTGGATCCCGACCAATATTTCGATTCCGTTATCCCGGAACTGTCTTAGGATTTCGGGATTCAGTATAACACGTGAAAAAATCGTTTAATCCGCTAAAAAAAAATGCGCCGGAATCACTGGCAGTCGCAACTCGCAACTATTTTTCAATATCTGTGGAAAACGTGAAAAAACTTCTTTTCACGAGGAGCGAGTTAAAAAAAAGGTCTCAAATTTTTCAATATTTGATTATAGAATCTGTGATTTGCCAACTTTTTCAAGTCATCGAGTTAAGAAAAAAAGGTTTTTCGAATGTTTCATTTTTTTCCAGTGATCAATTCTGAAGTCTCGAATACCCATATCCCTAAATAGTTGTGAATCCAAAAGTCCCGGGATCAAAAAAAGGTCCGGAATTGAATGCCCTAATTACAATATGTCGAGTTAGCATAAAAACAATTTTACCCTCCAACAAGAATTGACAGTTAACACCTTAAAATTGGTATTTTCAATTGATGTTTATAAAACACTTTTTTAACCCGTTATTACGTAATTGTGGTCACTAGATATTTGACTGTGAGCCTGCAAATGGGCAGGCGGATGCTACCTTCAACATAATGTAGTAATGTAGAAAAGGGCATAATGATTTCTTCCGCTACAAAAGAAAATATTTTCAACTATGTAGGCATAATAACGTAGGTGTAATAAATTGTTATAACGAGCGATTATCGATCTTATCGCTGTTTTCGGCAAAACGAAGATAAAATAATTATTTTAATAGATCTTTAAAGTAATTTTACATTAACCAAACGGACAATAATTTAATAGTCTGTCATTAAAAAGCGCCATTGTAAAATACGTGGGCTTGGTGTGACTGCGGGACTTTTGTCAATTTGGGTCTCCAATAATCGATATGATTTTTGTATTTGGTTTTTACGGTTGGTAAATTTAAATGTCAGAATAGTCCTGCTGATCATAATCGTACCAAACAAAATCATCATCGAAGACTTTTTCTAGCACAGGTGAAGTTCTCTAATCCAGCGATACTCTACCTTTTTTTCGTCTGAACCACATGCCAGTTTTTGTTACGTTACGGGGGCCACAGTATATTTATAATAACACGCAAATATTCTACCATACTATACATAATATAGTGACAGTGACATAACAAGTACACCAAAATACAAATGTACAAAATACAAATACAATACAAAATACATATTTTTTTGGGCCACACATAACATCTTAATGGGCCGCAAGTTGAGAAACGCTACTATAAAGAAACCATAATGGAAAAATAAAGCCATGAGATGTAAACGTTTATAAAATAATACAATGAACATAGAATCATGAAAGATAAAAACAAATGAATTATTTTTATATATTGTTTATATTATTTTTAAATGAAAATGAAATGTTTCCATTTTCTTAAACAATAATGAATGAAAGCTTAAGTTAAAAAAAAAAAAAAATTTGCAATCGAAGGAGGCTATAAAATCAGTTAAAAAAAATATTTAGCCACCTGATATACCGCGACTATTTTATTCTTCTAAGTTCTAACATATCCCCGATTGATGGAAATACGACCAGCTTTACTGCATTGATTATTTTTTTAATAGTACACTGTCCTTTCAATTTACATATTCCGATCATAAGCTGATTTAGTCTTTAATTTTAGATGTTTATGTTTAAAATTAATTACACATATTTTTTTAATATTGCAAAAATACTGACGATTTTATTAAAGGGGTACTTCTATTTCATACAGTATAAAATCAATCATAATATTTTAAGATAATCCTGACAGCTAAAAAACATGATTTTAATCGTTTTGGCAAGCAAGGCAAACCACAAATTATATTTATGAATACACATTTGCTTAACAGACTAAACGTTTCTTCAATTTTAGATACACAGATAGTAACTGCTTAGTTACTACACAATAATAATCCATTGCTTAAAAAAATAAAATTATATACCTATTTTTTTAACCATCATTTCAATCGTTCAAAATTTTTTAAATTATCATTATCATAAAATTACCATTTACAAAACTTGTCTTGATAATACACTTATCTATTTGTATAGCTGATATTTTTGGCATGCTTAATCGTTGTTTGTGTTGGGTAATTCTCATTAAAAACTTGAAAGAGTTACTAACGTAGATATCGTTTGAATAAAAACGGGAATAATCTTGTTAACATTCCTTTTACATAGTGTCAAAGTATTTTGTTAATTTTACATTAAATTGTTCTTTAAATATCTTTTTCATGAATGTCGACTTGAATTTAAATTGCTTATATAAAAAAAGATGTAGTATTTTTACATTTAATTTTTATGAGCTGAGTTTTTTTAATACTTTCATACACATGTGTTGAAATAATTATTCAAATTAAAAAAAAACAATTAGCAGTTTTTTTAAACCATGTCCGCTCCCAATGTGGAGCATATGGACTCCTAATGGAGTTTATCTCAACAGAAGTGTTTCTACGAGAACTGCTTGTTACTCAGTTGCTCAACCTCTCTTTTTCCAAAGAGAGTAGGGATAGAAGGATAGGGATAGGAAAGGATTAGTGGTTAGCTAATCGCTCTCGATACGCCCCCGTTCATAGGATAGGATGGGTGGGAGGGGGGAATTCAAGACATCACATACATCCATGCCTTTGAACAGAAGTTCATAAATCGATTGAAAAATCAATTTATAAAACTGCCCGTACAGGGATACTTAAATACATACATCGAGGAAATCAGAGAATGGATTTTCTCTCTTTGTAGCCTTAAATTTTCTGATTATAATCTATATTTAGCAGTGTTTATGTATACAATTTTCCACTCCTTATCATAAATTTTAACCATTGTAATCTTTTTCTGACTTTTTTGAGAAAGTTTTTCTTTATATTTGATTTTTTTTATATTTGATTTACTGCTCACAAAATATCAATAGCCTATTATAACATATATTATGGACTAAATAGTTACATAAAATAAAAAAATCTTACATTAATTTTTATATTGATTGAATTGGCTTTTATTTGGTAGAACTCCATTATCATACGATAAAAAATAGCAATGTATTTAGTTCTACATTTTTTTAAATTCAGTTGATACCTATTTCGCTGTATGCCATCATCAGAACTGTCTGGACTGAATGTAAATATAATATAAGCCGTTGAAATTGAGGCAACAAATTTCAGAGTTTATTCGTTCGACACGCACATCAGAATCTATCTATCTGTACCATTCTTCTTGACAAAGGGCATTCTGAAACAATAATCCAATACTTTGTCACGCATTTCACCATCGACGTTTATATTATAACATCGATTCCGTTGCGCCATTCCTGCAGTCTCCGATTGCACAATCAGCGGCGCGGGCTGGAATAGCGTTCCGGAAGAATGCGATTGTTTGCGGAACTTATCGGACACGGGGGGCGTCGTGACCCCTTCGGCATCCGAAGAAAATCACCAGACGAGAGCACCGGATCGCCTGGCACTGCTGGCGACGTCGAACGAGCCAGTCGGGCGATGGGCGCAGGCCGGATTGCACGCGCGCAACTCAGCCTTCGAGCACGACACACGCGCCGCGACGCCGCACTCTAGACGTCAAGTACGCGTGCTAAATTGGCGCCACTTCATAAATACGTGCGAAAGTTTGAAAAAATCGAGTGAAATACTTTTAAAAAATCAACATTTTAATCATATGTCTAAATAGTGCTGGCTTAAACTTGAGTGATTCATTTATGTGAAATTAATTAGTATTTAAGGCGCCAGCGAAACAGTGTTACTGATTGTAATACAAATATATCGATCAAGATAAGGATATCAGTGTTCCGGTTGTGACAAGTGGATTAGCAGTTTTCATACAACTATTTTCAAAAAAAAAATTGTATTATATATCATTATTTTGGCGGTTTTTCCAGTACATATATTCTCAATAACAACTTCGAAATAGTTGGCGTAAGAAATCTAAACCATAACTAAAATTATTAATATTAAATATTTACTCAATAAATTTCGAATTTGTCTTGCATCAAAATTAATATTTTTTTTTCAATCAAGTATGCTGTACGAAGTATTGGTTTACCATCAATAAAAATACTTAGGTAATCTAGCGATATTTTCTTCAAGCTAGTCTTTTTTTTTAATATTTTGAGTCAGTAAAAACTGTGCATTATAAAGCTGTAATGTTTTCAGGCGCTATTTTCAAAAGTAATCAAAAATTTTCTGAAAAAGAGTTTACTGTTGCAAAATCTGCTTTAATTGAAAGAGTGCAATACCTTCTGTATTTTTTTTTTAAACAAAAAGTAAACGTTCAACAAAAAATAATAAATCATCAATCAAATAAATATAATTACAAACGATAACGAATGATAAAAAAACAATCTTGTAGAAGTTTTTTTTTTGTTAAATACATTAATGAGTCGACGAGTGCATTGCATCTTTTTTTTTTAAAAAGATTATAGTATCAAGTATTATTTTTGACGTTTATGTTACAAAGATTTTAATTCTGTTACATTCTAGAACAGCCATATTCAACCTTTTTTTCCTCCGGGCCGCATTCCAATTTTGCTTCTCTACCATTGGCGGATCCAAGGGGGAGGCCATGGGGGCCATGGCCCCCCCCCCTGAGAAGAATTTATTTTTCATTTTTCTGATTTATTAATGTTTTATTTTGAAATGGGCTCTTTAATTGTTTAGTTTACTATATTTTATAGAATATATACTTAATTATGTATTTATTATGTAAAATCATCCATTTTTGCATGCACTATTTGTGTATTATGTTTGTTTTCGAATTAAATGGCCCCCTCCTTGGAAGATTTCTGGATCCGCCACTGTTCTCTACGTGGGCCTCAACATATTTATAGTAAACAGTAAATATAACACATACTATACTGCATACATATGCATGTAATATGATGTAAAAATAAAACTATTTTATGTAAATATATACATATGTATGTATATATTTATGTATTTTTCAAAATAAAAAATACGTAAAAAGTAATCAAAAATACCAATGTATCAAAAATCTTCAATCGTTTACTTAAAAAATAATGTAAATTTTGATATTGTGTCAATCTTTTAGCTATCTTCGTCATTTAATATTTAGTGACTAAATATTAAATATTTTGGGCCGCACATAAGAGCTGATTGGGCCGCATGATGCCCGGGGGCCGCAGGTTGAGTATGGCTGTTCTAGAAGATCAAAAAATGTACGACAATATTGACCGTAAGTCGTTATTAACTTTGCGAATGAATTAGAGATGTCTTATTAACTAAATTGTTTCAAATAATACGTCACTGAAACCTTTAAATAAACAATAAGTTCACGTATTATCATATTATGCAATATAAGTTTATCCGTATATCCAATTCATAACGATCGTGTTACATTGACAGGTTAAAACATCCAATGTTTATTTAAATCGATGTTTAAAGCGATATCATTTTTTATAATCCAAATTGTAGCTGCATACATATTAAACTTATATTATTTAAGTAGGTTTGATTACAAAACCGTCTTATTTTTCAATAACTAGACTAGGTACACGTGGGTTTTACAAATTTATTCATTTTAAAGTAATGAAACCCGTAGGTTGATTACGTATACGTAATCTATTAATACACGCTACTAGCAGTATTCGTACATTATAATCATCGATATTGAAACAGTATTTTTACATTATTAACCACTTGAATACCAAGCGGACACCGGTGTCCGGAACATATGCAAGCGAACACGGATGTCAGACATTTAAAGACATTTAAAAAAACAAATACTTGGTATTCCAATAGAATATAAGCAATATGTTGATGAATATGTGTAGTGCTATCTATACAGTCAATATAGCTTTTTAAAATATCGAATTAGAGTGTATATTAGGGAAAATTATTTTTCTCAAAAACACGCAGTATCTTTCGGACATATTAATGATTTATTTGCGCGGTATTCAAGCGGTTAATAGCGTTGTATTTTTGGATGTTTTTGTTAACGCAGTTTTATCGATAGACATAATGAATTTAATATGGGTCAAAAATAAATAATTTACGAAGTATTGAAATGGCGATGAAACGAATGAACTTGAAGTACAGTGATAAAAACAATCAGAAACTAACATGGAAGGGTTTCGCCCTGCGTCTGTCCGCCCTGGCGATGCTATTCGCGACGGGGTGGCTAATGTTCTCCGAAACGTCAAAAGCGGCCCAGCCTCCCGCCATAGAAATCGAAATCGAATCGACCTCGTCACAGCATAAACGACCCATTCAAAGAGTCGATCCCGTAAGCGATACTCGACCCCGGAGTTCAGACCGCGGATCCCGGCCTCTCAGTGAGGACGATGCTACCCGAGAGGCCAATCAAAACGTGCGTGGGCATGAGCGATTAAATTATTCTCCTGAAGCCAGATCGCGTGCTAGCGATAATAATAATTACAACCGACCAGCAAACGGTGTTAAAGACTCAATCAATGAAAACGATGCAATCTCTTCGACTCTAAACCGATTTGAAGATTCATCGAAATCATTCCTTGAAATGAGCTATTATGACCTTACTCTCGATGATCAAACAGAAACGTCATTAGATTACGAAGAAAAATCTGAAACAATACCGAGTTACTCAGCTGCCAGTGACGATTTAAGATTTGATCGTTCAACTGTAAGAACAGATAAACTGCAAAATTTGATAAGAAGAAAGCGACGTGATGCTGGAAGAGAGCGTCGTCTTCGACACCGACATGGACTACCACACAAATATTTCGACTACGACAAACACATACATAGTAGTAAAACAGAAAAGAAAAATGGACGGCAATATAGAAAACCTGAACTTAAAGTCAATCAAATCAATACGGGTTCTACTGATAGAATCAAAAGATATTCTTATATTGACTCGAAAGGCGTTGTTCGTTACCGTTATTACCCTTTGAATAATTGCTGTGGTTATCCCCCGCCTAATTGTAACTACCCTTCTCCACCATATATACCCAGAGTTCGAACATCGTATGGACCCTGGAGTAAAGATTGGAAAGGACTAAAACACGGTAAGAAAATTAATGATCGAACTAACATAACAACAATGTGTACTTTAATTCATTTGATATCGCAACGAAATTAATCGAGTAAGGTAACTACAAATTTTCCCCTGCTGTTTGGAAAGTGTTTATAATTGCTTTACATAAGAAATTATTTATGATTTCAATAAACATGCTGCCTAATAACGTGTCAATTATTTTTAGTTTTATACAACGATTCCTAAATAAAATTAATATCATTTTTAAATCGAAATTGACTAAAGAAATTTTCTTCACGCATATAGTTTTAGATTTGAATCGTTCAGATTATATACATTCACACAGATTTTGTCACTAACGACCCGGGTTTCGCCTTTCTGCATCTTCAGGCGTTCAAGTGCACGGATGAACTTGAACTGATGCTTAGTAAATGAATGTTTCGTGTTTATATAAGAAATAAATGTATCATTGAGTTTAAAGCCATTGCTGGCGAAAAAGATTAGCCCATGGGAATGCCCACAGATTTGAATGGTGAATAGTTTTAAGAATTGTATTTATTTTTGTTTGTTGGAAAGGTTTTATGATTATATTTATATAGCGTATAAAAGTGGAGAGCCAGGCACGTGTGGCATTTCATTTAAAATCGGAAGACTGTTCAATTGCGTACTGTTTATTTCTAAAATTTCTTGAAAAAAGAGTTTATGAGGGTCCGTATTTGGGTGCAAAATTGGTATCCCTTGTTCCTGATTGAATACGTTAGTGACAAAATGTGTGTGAATGTACATAATCTGAACGATTCAAATTTAATATTGAAATTCCACCTAGTACCTTCAATCGAAATCTTAAATTATATAGTTTCAGCGTAAAATGACAAATAATTGGGTGATTACTTCATTTTTTAAATACAAAACTGTTGAAGTATTACAATGCTCATTTTAGCTGAAAAATCTTTTCATTCATGTTTATTTGCGATAAATCGTCCAGCAATTTGTGTTTATAATCTTATATAAGATATTACACTAAAATGTTCAATGTAACACAGTTTCCGCCTCTCGTTTGTCCTTCGATCATACGTTTCCGCAAAATCGTCATTGCGAATCTGATGTGATAAAAACGACTTCCGTGCATACAGCATCATCTATTAACCAAACAGCTGAAGATAAAAAAAATGCTTGAGATAACTTCGTTTACAGAACCGCCCCTTATCAGTCAGTGTAGAGCCAAACTGCTGCAAAAGACATTAAACTGTTTCGTTTCGCTAAAATAATGTTTTTGCCATTTTTAAATTGTGTGTGTGTAAATGCAAATATGAGTGCTTATAATATTTGATAAATTCTAGATTTTATTAAGGCATTTTATTTATTAAATAACATAGTTTTTGTTCCAACTCCGCATTTGTGAAACGGCTCGTATTTAAACGGTCAGAATTTTAATTCAGTTTCGGTCAGAATTTTTAATACATCGGTCAGAATTTATATTACACTGGTCAGAATTTATATTAAATGGTCATAATGTATCGGTCAGAATTACAGAGGGCAGAATAAATAATTTATGGTCAGAATTTATATTAAGTGGTCAGAATAAATATTAAATGGTCAGAATTTATATTAAATGGTCAGAATATAAATGGGATCGGTCAGAATTTAAATGGAATCGGTCATATTTATTTTGACAGATGGTCTGATTTTTTTTGATGATATGATGTCATCGTATTGCGTTGCTATTGGTGCAAAGTGAAGTTGCTTACGGCAAATCGTCCAATGGGCGATTGGACGAGCGTTGCTACTAGCGCCACGGTCATTGAATGAATCACTATTATTGCGCGCCCAAAGGAAGAATTGACAGTTTTCATAGACTAGCTTCCCACATCCAGGCATTTGTATGTTTCGTGTCAAAAAAAGTTTTTATTTTATATTATTTTCTAGGTATTTCCGCCTAACCGATATTCTTTTGGTTATTAAATAATTTTAAATAATCTAAAAGTTGCAACTATTTTTTATTATTTGTACAATTCGATACATTGTGATCTGCTCTAAAGAGAGTAAAGGAAAGGATAATATTTTTGGAAAGAACATTTAAATAAATAATTGCTATGGTACATTTCATAGCGACTGTGGAAAGGAAAAAGGACGTAACCCTCAATTTTCCAAAACAGCTTTTTTTTCGATAATCACAATGTATACAACTTGACACACATTCTATCAAAAGGATGGAAGCTGCAAATGCCGAATTAGTATCTAAATTTAACTTTTAAGTTTGAAAAAGATGACCTTGTAAAAAATTAAAACGAAGAAAAAATACTGAAATAAAGGTTTTTCCTAGATAATTTCTTAATTAATATTAGATTATGTCAATTAAACACCAGTTTAGAAGTCTCCGTGCACTTCAAGGTTGTGTATAATTATTAATTTGCATATGGCCCAAAATCATCAAAACACGTTTTTGCGCCCTTTGTAAATTTTGATATGTGTGGGTTACGTCCTTTTTCCTTTATACAGTCGATATAATACACTTATTGTAAGGAAAACACTATTTTTTTTTTAATTGAAAGAGGTGAGTATTTTTTATTTGAATTTAAAAAAGTGAAAACTAACAACATTCATCATAAAGCCTTGGTTCCTCTTGGAATCCTACATCCACTGCACTTCGGTGGATCCCTACCTTTATATAAACAAACCGAGTGGTATGTAATCAGATGATGCGTTATTTGTAATAATAATGACTCATTATAAGAGTCTGCTTTTCCACACATAACATGAATGTTGAAAAAAAAGGATTATTAATTTCATTTTTTTTTATTCTGACCGAAATATTTATAAAATTTGACCGTACAATAGATTTTATTCTGACCGTATATTAATTTTATTCTGACCGTTTATTAATTTTATTCTGACCGTTTATTAATTTTATTCTGACCGTTTATTATTTTTATTCTGTCCGTTAGTATTTTTATTCTGACCGTTAACATTTTTATTCTGACCAAAAATTGAATTTTATTATGACCAAAAGTTGATTTAAATTCTGACCAGAAATTGATTTAAATTCTGACCATTTATTTTGTTGCCTTTGTGAAACTGGTCCGTATCACCATTGTGATACGGACCAGTTTCTTTCATCGCGATCATTATAATCTCATGATAAGTTGATGGCAACTGTTCATTGTTGATACGGCGGATGTTTCAAATATTAAAAGAATGAATTAAACCGGTGCTTTCCAACCTAGGGGCCGCGAAATTCAGTATAAAGTACAAATATCTATATATTTAAGTCTGTCAAATCGGTGCTTCCCTAATTGGGGGGCGCGAAATTTATTTAGGGGCCGCCGCGGGAATGCGGGATTGAGAAATTTGGATTCCGGGGAAAAAGTATAGCAAATCGAGGATTTCGAATTCGTCGGTGAGCTAAAAAAAAAATGATTTACGGAGATAATGCGGGGAAGAAGTATAGCAAATCGTCGGTGATTAGGAAAAATTTTGTATTGAAGAGGGCCTCGGATTATTTTTTTTTAGATTTAGGGGGCCGTGGAACGAAAAAGGTTGGGAAGCACTGAATTAAACAACGCATTTAAAAAAAAACATTTTTGCTGTCTACAAGCATTATTTGTTTACTTATTTCACATACTTTAATAAAAACCAGTTCTGGTATCGCTTTCTGCAATCATTATCAGCTGATGAAGGATAAATCTAAAAAACGTTATTTAAATAACATTTCATCAGTTAGTTAACAATGCTCGTGATAAGTAAAAAAAAATGTATGTATTTTGAGTTTTTATTATATTTTATACACCTTTTAATAAAGCGTTAATAACCAATCATATTACTTTACGAACAAATAAAAGCCATATTTAAACAATAGCTAAGCTATTGGTGGCCAGACAAATAAAGTTAAACAATTAAATGAAAACAACAATGGATATTCGATGAAACAAAAAAAACTGATAACCTAAGCACAATCGATTATAAAGCTTGGACTAAATGATCTCGATGTCATAAGACTCACTCAAAAGTCACGCCATGCATAGTTATTATAATATATAAATTATTATAATCAGTTTTAATAAATGAATCGATATAAAATAAATTGTAATCTTTTAAAACTATCAATTCTACAAAGAAGATAAGTTACGGTATATTACATGTCATATATATCTTAAATATAAAAACTATACATAATACAAGTAAAGTATGAGATGCGAGAATCCGTTTCTTAACTATTTATTAACGTATTGGTAACACGCCGATTCTTATGATTCACATTGTAAAAGGACATGATTCCAAAATAGTGTACACTCAACTCTCTATTACATGATTCTCAAATAACACGGTTCACTAAAAAGAACAATTACTATATTTTTACCCGGATTATTTGTTCTAACACGATTTTCAGACACAATAAACAAAATCTGATAACGTGTTTCTTAAAAAGAACAAATTTAACAACGCAGTACAATGATAACAAACAAAAGGCTTCATAAGATTAGGACACATTCGACGTGTCAAACATTTATAACGATGAAAGCGACTTATTTCCAGTCCTTCAAAAAAGTCTCCGTATATAATCAATAAACGATAAATATTTAAAAAAAATCTTAACTAAAAATATACTATTTTTCTTTTCTTTTTCTTTTTGTGGACCGTGTCTACCGTATAAAAAATGGTTACGTGTATTCAGTCCTGTTACTTATGAATGGCTTTAGAACGACGTTCCGGCACCGTTTTTCTCGGCATTTTAAATGTTTCAAATCAGTATTCGCCAATTTTTATTTTTCTTTGAAAATTTTTGATTTTTTATGCCGAAAGACGTTTGAAAATATATTTTTAAATCATGATATCACGGAAAAGTAATTCCAGTAAAGAAAGAATTATCAGAACTAAAATTTAACAAGATCCATTTCTGTTCGAAAGTGATGATCTATCCTTCCCATTCTTCCAATCCTAAAATAATCAGAGTAAAGCGAGAGCGATTAGTTAACCACTAGTTGTGTACCAACCCTATCTTTCTATCTTTATTATTTTTAAAAAAGGAAGGTTGAGCAGCTATTGATATTGAAAACTATTGATATACCTCCATTAGGAAGGCATATCCTCCACATTAAGAATTGTAAAAAAAGCTTGACAAGAATTGAACTCCGGCAACTTTTTCGTCTAAAAATAAAGCACTGATAAGTATTTATAATTTGTTTTATTCAATCAGAGAATTCTTCCTTCAGTAGTGCTTAAACTTGTAAGTCATCACCAAATGGTTGAACGGATAATTCTAAAAATCCTGTGGTGTTTGATAAGCAACAACATCAATTTTAGTATGGTAATCTACGTTAAATAGACCTGTTCCTAGAATTAACAAGTCACTATCATGGTGTATGAGTCTATTGGGCATTCAACATTAAATGTCATAGCAAATAAACAAGTTTGTTTACATTTTAAGTTTGTTTTAGAATTTGATATTACTTAACCGACCACGATCCTCCAAAAGATTGTACGATTGTTATCATTTTGTCTTAATTTTTAAAATGCTGTTGCCATAATATTACGTAAATGTTTACTTTAAACTATATTTACGAGGTCTTCGCTATTCGTAGACTAATTTTACAGCATACAAATATGTACACAGACGTGCAATCAGGATTCAGGACATTTGTTTTAGTATTCAGGAGTATTTTAACAACATGTTTTTTGATATAATTTAATATCAAATAATCTGTGTAATGAATAATTTTTAGTTTGAATTATTTTTTTGAACACTTAGATTTTTCATCATTGGCTATGAAAAATCACGTTCTAATCACAATTCTAAAACTATCAAATGCATACTAACCACAAATCACGTTTTGTCAAAAAGTCGCCTGTAAGTTTCGTCGATCTAATGAAATTACTTTTGGAGTGTTCACTGTAAATATTTGGTAGAAAGGCATTATATTATAAAAATACAAAATTAATTTCTACTCCTTCTACTTTTAATTAAAAAAAAACACTTGAAAATGCTTTTCATGAGCGAAACCGGTCCTAATCTTTTTAAATAAAGTGGAAGTGGTACAAATGAATATTGTATTTTTTAAATACATAGAAGTGAAATATGAAATAATTATTTCGAGTAAATAATATTTATGTGTAAAGATTATTATTGTTTTGAAGCTTTCAAAGTTAATAAATAGCTTTCTTGTAAATTATATAAAATATTTACCTTTTCAGTTTTAGTATTAAAATTTTAGCAGAACCAATAAAATATGGAGAATTAATTACTATCGTTATATCAGTCATTGTAAAATCTTTTTCTCAAATACTTTATAAGGCATCGTTTATATTTAAACTTTGGTTACCATGATGTTAAAATGAAATCACATTTATATAATTCATAAAATATTATATGATATAAACTAACAACTATTCCTGAATGATGGATGATTCAGTTTGCATAAACATTATTTTCTTTTTCCGTATAAAAGTAAAATGTCAAATTGTTATTTTCCGTTGGTACTTAGCAGAATATGACATTTGTATGACATACATAATCTATTATGAACACTATGTTATCCTCGTGTGCCATTCAACTTAAAATCAAGAATTAATGTAATTGTGTAGACATATAAGATATCATTTTTATGGCAATATAAAATTATTTATTTTATAAATGTGCAAATCCCGGTAACCACTGTCGTTGTTTAGATGTCATTTTTTCGTTGTTTCATTAACCTTACGATATTACATCAGATTTTGTTTTGGCTTTCCGGCAGTAGGGTGGTCAAAAAATCTCTTGCGCGTTTGTCATATTAGTGACGGTAAGAAAGCGAACATGCTATAATTAATAGAAAAGCTCTATAATCTCAGCGGTGCTAATTTCAAATCTATTAGGATCTATACCAGGAATGGAGAACCTTTTCTTTTTTAAAGTCCGCATTCATTTTTCTGATTCGATATAAGGCCGCAGTAAACATAAATCTTCAGCCGGAAACAATTTCATGCCAATTTCTAAAGCCCAGAAATTTGCAGATTTCCCAAAATTACCAGCTTGGGACCTTTTTTTTAAGTTCTTTCTTCTTCTAAGGATTTTTACATAAAAAATTCATAAAATTTACGGATTTTTTCAAATTAGCAGTGTGGCACCTTTTTTAAGTCTTCCAGGAATTGGCCAGAAGGCCGCACCAGAGTAGTCAAAAGGCCGCAGGTTCCCCATGCCTGATCTAGACCAAAAGTGAGCAAATGCGGCTCTTCATTGGGCTATGTACGGTTGCCCATATCTCTTGATAAAAATGTTTTATTTTTACATTTAAAAATTTGTTTAAAAATGGAATTAATTTATATTTTTACTTTATTTATGCGAAATTCCAGAATGTGGCTTTCGTTGACCTCATGTATGCCATTCCTAATCTAGACACAAATTAAGGAAGGTCTTTTGTATTCAGAAAGTTTTTCTTTTTGTTTTTTTAACTTTGATATAACATTAATGTAATAATTGAGGTAATTTTCACTGTTGTTATTTCTTTGCTTTTGGGCGATACCTTCCGAATAAGCAAATGAAGTTTAAGTTTTCAGAATTTTGTTTTAATCTTTCAAATGTTTTTAAGTCATGTCCACTCAATGTAAATATTGGAATGATTGCAATAAGATAAAAATGTTTTACAACTACAGTAAAACCCCCATTTACACTTTAGTCGGGACCGTGTAATTGGGGGTAGTGTAATTGAGAGTGTGAATCTCATACAAAATTAGGGATTTGTTTGTTTTGCGCGGAAAACGCAAAACTAAGATTTCCCTTAGTTTTGCAAAAAAAAAAAATATGGACGAAATATTTAGTATTTGTAGTAGTAAATATCCCGCACACAGACAGACGCCCAGCTATGCGTGTATAGCCTGGCACGTTTTGAAAACACAGACGCTAGCCAACATTTGACTGTATGCGCAGCACAGACGACCGTCTCTTAGTAACGACAGTGGAATGCGACCGTATAATTGGGGGATTTGCGGCGAATATTTCAAGCAGCGCATAATTCGGGATAGTGTAATTGGGGGTTCCACTGTACTTGCATTAATTTTCATAGTTTTTTAAACTAATCTATTTCCAACACACTATTATGATTACTCGAATTGATAATAAAATATAGACTATGACAACAGTGAACATAGCCGCAATTGGTAAATTTAAGGTATACCAACCGTAAAAACCAAATTTTAAAAAATATGTTTGTGTATTAGAGACAGTCCTAATTAGTGGCTAGATCCTTATCAATCTGGGAAAAGCTTTCTTAAGTAATGCTTGTACATATTGTGTAACGGCTCAATATATTCGTACAAAAGCAATCTTAAAAACTGTTTTAATGACGCCAACACGTGTTTTATAACACTGTATGTATAGTACTCATAATCAATATTTAAATTAACTACTTGAAAGAATGTTTTTGTAATAAATTCAGAGCTTCAAGGATGATAAAGACGGTCGTTATAATAAAATTGTATTCTACTTGTTCATCATCCTATTTAGTATGAGGCATAATAATTATTACTATTATATATGGTAGTTCAGTAATAAGTGTTTTAATCTAGTGTATAAAATACTCGCTTTTAATACAAAGAACCTTTACCCAAATAGATGCCCTTTTATGTGCGGTTTATTCTCTTCCGCTTTGTGGACACGTTACATCGGTAATGTTCCCAGAACGTTCTTTTTTACGGCGCGGACTTGTGACATTATCCCATTCATTCGAGTCACGCTACTCGCGTAAAACACTAAAGAATCCAATCATTCTGATATTAAAGCACAAACATTTCCCCAAAGATTGACATTTAAAAGTGAATCGATACGATTTTACTGCCGAGAGGAATAAATTCGACGAGATACTACACTTTCGAAACGCCCCCACTGTACTACGTACCTACATCAAAACTCATTCGAAAAAGAATCAAAGGAAATAAAAGAAGAAAGAAACAAACGTTACGAGTCAATTTGATTTGGAGTTGTTTTGAATGCTACCCTATATGGAAAAGAAATAAACTAACCAATGTTTTATTGACCGAATAAGTAGCATTGTATTACGAACATGGTCTATTCGTAGCTTTTCTTATAATGCAGTTACATATATGGTTTACAATCTCTTACAAGTTGGTTTTTTGTCTGTAAAGGTTTAGTAAATTTTATTTACGGTCAATACCCACTACAATATGACTTGTCAGCATTATTTTAAAACTGTTGTAACTCTAAACCTAGATACTGACCGCTAATTAATTTTCTTACTGACGAAATAATTGGCCGTGTTAGTTTTTTTTTGGTGCAATGATATATATTATTATTTTTTATTATTTGACATGATATTTATACTATTTATTTCAGTTAAGAAAAACACGATATTCCTTTGCACTTATTTCCACTTTTATTTATCAAGATCAGAAGCGGTTTCACTAATGGCGAGCATTATCAACTGATAAGAATAATATTAATTTGTATAGTAATGTTGAGTTTCGGATTGACGAAGATAAAGGTTTCAAAGTAGAAATTATAAGCACACTCATTTGAGTCATAAAAATAAAATACATTTTTGTACTACTTTAACATTTTCTTTATTTGTCAGAATAATTTAGAGCATTTTTAACTAATGGTAAAAATTCGAAAGTTATTTATATTATAATGATAAGGAACGTATACAAAACATTTGGTAAAAAAAATAGCTAGAATTCACAGATACTCATACAAATTATAAATAAATTCGTCATGAACGTAAGAATAAGCACATGATAAGCAAAACTTATCCTGTTCATAATAAATAAATATGGGATTACTACAAGAGTGTTTTATTTTTTGAATATAATGCCGTTTAACCAAGTATTGAGAGTAAACACATTAAAACTTATAAATTGAATGAAATTATTTTATTTAAAATATTTAAGACCTCTATAATAAATAAATAGTTTTATTAAAAAAAACACACTACTCCTTTATACTAATTCCATTTTTATTTAGCAAGATAAGGACCGGTTTCGTTCATGAAGAGCATTATCAACTATAAGTATAACTGTAACTTAGCTTATAAGTATAATTGATAAGATATCAAATTGAATAGTGGTAATTGTACAAAAAGCAAAATTAAATAAAAAGGTGTAGTAAACAATTGGTATTGAAAAGAATTTAGATATTCATAATTTGTGATGCAATTGAATAAATACCACTGATAAATTGTATTTCTTATCAGTTCATAATGCTTGTCATGAGCAAAACCGGTCCTGATCATGCTAAATAAAAGTGGAAGTAGTCCAAAGAAATATTTTGTTTTTTTTTTTAATATAATGGCTTTCCTGTGCTAGTGCGCTTGGAAATATTTTTTTTAATATTCGTTATAAATTGGCAAAATGGAAAAAAATACTTACTTAGATACGTCACTGTTTGTGAAGGAGATGGTAATCGCGAATACAAATGATGCGTCGAGTGATTCCCTTGTGCGTAGCGCCGCTCCTCGGCACTGCTGCGTTGTTGGCCTTTGGGTCACAGTGAAGGCAGCTGTTGTGGGATAACCCCTTCGTCTATTGTCCACTCAGATGACATGATAAATATTATCATTAGATACCGAATCCATTTATGAGTACAATCCAATCGTACAACATTCAAAACTTTAACTCGCTTCTTATAATTCGTCTTTTTCTATAAAACGGTTACTTCTATCCACATATTACATCCATTAAACAAACAATTACACAAATTTATGGATGTAAAAGTCTGGCAATTTTAGTTAAAAATAAATATCGCAGAGCAAGCGTTTCACACACATTAAAAAATCCGTTTTCCACATTTAACGACAAGAAACTTTTTATTTATTTTACCTTAAATTTAAACACGATTTAAATGACAAATAAATAAAAAAAGCTTACAATAATTGTAAATCAATTTGTTACTTCAGAGCGATAATTATGATTTTCAAATGAACCGGTGTTTGGCTGCTCCAGATTAAAATGCAAACAGTGATAATTTCTATCTCCTCTCCAATACACCGGCTTAATTACAACATTTTTAATATTTAAATTTAATTGATTATTTCTGTTCATTACGGGTTCATTATTAATAGCACTAAAATTAGTCTATAGTAATAAGTTTATTTAAAATGATAGTTTTTTTTTTTATATATGAAATAAATTTTACAATGACAACATTTCAAGCTAAAAAAAATTCGCTGCTAAATCGTAATTTAATCGATAAACTTGTTTGTTAGTGAATGTGTATTGTAATTAGTAACGCATTGATATAAAACTGGTAACTTGTTATAAATTTGTAACACAATCTGATTAATTATGATTCAATTGAATTGTATTTTGATATCATACATAAGTATTTTTTTTTCAATTATATGACTACACCGGTTGAAAAAAATAATTAAATTGATTAAAAGATAATAATAAATTCGATGTTTTGCTGTACCGAGTGGGACGATCGATCAGAGATTCGTTCCGGTTTGAATGAAAAGAGCAAGCAGAGTCGTTAGTTACGAAGCCATTTGCAGGTCCTGCGGGGGAGGCCCCCAAACACCCACTCTTGAATTAAAATCTCGAAATTTCGTAGCGTTTCGATTGCAAGCGGTTGTTGCGGCGAAAATTTAATGGGTGGTTACAAAGTTGCGATCATATTTGATATCCGAAGCTATCTCAAAAAAATAATATATAAAAAATCAAATATCAGGCTACAAATATAATAAACTTAGTCAGTAGTTGAGTAGTCAACGTCGTTATCTTCGGTTACGATGCTCGTGGTTCGAGCCCTAAAATGGAAAATTTCATAAATTGATTTTTCAATCGATTCATAAATATTCATTCCAAGAAATGTATATCTAATATTCCTTCCCACCAATCCGACCTTAAAACTAGGTAAAGCGACTGCGATTATATAAACACTATTTTTGTCCTTGCTTTATCCTTCTATGTGCACACTCTATTTTACAAAAGAGTAACAATCAGTTCTGAGTAAATAAATTTCAGTTGACATAGAGTCCAGTAGAGGACCATATGATCAACATTGCAAAGGGGATACGAAAAATATGTATACAATACAACATTAACTAAATAATGATTATTTTATTCACTCTCAGTTGATTAATTAAATCCTATTTCAAAAATGTCGAATCTCGTAAAGGAATGTTTGAAATCGGCTGATAAATGATTCTTCGATTAAAATAAGTTAAAAACTCTGAAAATAATAACAATTATAATTAGACCCTTGTCACAAAATGTATATGGGTTTACACATAAAAATATTAACATTTCATATATGTAATGCAGTTTTTTATGGAAACCTACAACAACTCATCATGAAAAGATGTCGAATGAATGAGAAATGAATGTAATTACCATATTGTAAACTAACATTTTCTAATTGTTTAATTTAAGATTTCTACTGAAGGTGCTTGGTAGAATTTCATTATTAAATTTTAAAATGTTAATAATTTGAACGATTCAAATTTAATTTTCTAACTGTATTATAATTTTGTATAATTAAACTTACGCTAGCATCGTACTTCTTACTTACAACAAGTATTATAATATTTACATAACGTGACGTAAAGATGTTTACAAAGATAAATCGGGAGTCGACTATATTATCTTTTTCATAAATAATAGCATCATATTTTTTTTAGGTAATTAGGTAGTATTGGAATCTTTATGTCAAAAATTAAGTCGGCAAAATGCTACAAGTCTTCATTTTACAGTTTATCGTCATTTTGGCTTACGTTGATATTGTACACGTGTTGGAAGGAATAAACTATTATGTAATTATATCTGTGACAAATGAATCATTCGATGCGGTAATGATGTTGTGGCGCTTACATTATCTGTATCTATCTTTTTAGTTACACTTACTTAAGTCAAGATATAAGGGATACTACGGTACGTTTTGGATGATTTTAAATTAGAATTTAAATGCTGTGTTTGCACATAAAACATCTTTAGTTTAAACATCGCCATGACACCATTGAATTGTTAACCGCGAAAAGATTTTTATTGGTTGTGGAGTCGTGTAATTAATGATATCTAGTAATCGAATTGTCTAATTACTAGTTCTAACAGCCGCCAGTATTTAAATAATATAATATGTATATATTATTTAACGCCCAGTTATTAAAGGATCAGAAGGATTGGAGGAGAGGAAATGATGTGAATTGACATCACAAACACCCAGTCTTCGATCACAACTTTGAATTGAATAATTCTCAAATTCACTGTGATCTGACCGGGAATCGAACCCAGACCTGCGATAACTGGGCGTAGAATAACGATTAGCCAACCACTAGTCCTGTTCTAGCCTTATCCTTCTTTCCCTACTCGCTTCGAAAGAAAGTGAGGTTGAGCGACTGAGTAACAAACAGTTCTCGTAGAAAAAAAAATCTGTTAAGATACCTCCATTAGGAGGCCATATGCTCCACATTGGGAGCGGACATGGATTAAAAAAAAAAAAAATATATATTATTTTGTAAGTGTTTATCAAAAATTAACTTTGAAAATTTGTTTTTTGCTATTTTAATTGAATTCTCATTTTTGTGAAATTTCATAAACCAGGTTAAACCGAGTTTTAGGATATATTGTAATTCTAAAACCAATTTTTTCAATAGTCAGTATTTGTTCAAGTTTTTTCACTTCACTTTGTCACTTCAACCGTACACCCAAAAAGTCTGTTTTAATTACTATGTCATCTTTCTTATATTGAAATATTATTTTTGAAATTATAAAAAAAAAAATATCATCTTATTGGCCATTTAATAAATACATAATTTACTTTGGAAATCAAACCGATAAATAATATTTCTTTATATTTATTGGTTGGTTACTTTCTGAACACCGTTATGTACAAGTGATTGTGTTCATTCAGCTTTATTATATTATAATACGCACAGGGCTCGGATTTTAATAAAATATATGCCCCGAGGAAAATTAACATTTTATTGCAAGTATTTATCATGTTTTAATGATTTGTAGCTTAAATCCATTTAAGAGAATAAAATAATAATCGATATTTTGTTTGTGGCAATATTGTGACTAAAGATATACATACAGTTACCATATTCGAAGACAAGATGTATTCATTGATGATCTAAATTCAAAATTCCATTTAAACGTATTTTATAATATATATTTAAAAAAAAAAATCCATATCCGCTCCCAATATCGAGCATATATGCCTAATGGAGTTTATCTCAACAGAAATGTTTCTACGAGAACTGCTTATTACTCAGTTGCTCCACCTTTCTTTTTCCAAAGAGAGTAAGAATAGAAGGAAAGGGCTACGACAGGACTAGTGGTTAGCTAATCGCTCTCTATACGCCCCGTTCATAGGATAGGATGGGTAGGAGGGGGGAATTCAAGACATCACATGCATCCATGCCTTTGATCAGAAATTCATAAATCGATTGAAAAATCAATTTATAAAACTGCCCGTACCGGGATTCGAACCCGTGCCCTCCGTAGCGGTAGCCAACGATGTTGACCACTCGACCACACAGGTGGCTAATATATTTACCTAATAAAATTTAATAATAATTTAAAAATATATACATATATATGATATTATAGCTAAAAGCCTAAGCGCTAAATATTTTTAAACTTTTAAAGCACGTGAAATCAATTCGACGAGAAAAGACATCACAAACTTTTCCAATACATCAAATTTCGATTGAAGCATATTCTTAATTTTTATAAATGTAATATTATTTCACTAATAAATCTCAGTTTATACCTTAAAAGTGATAAAGGGTAACAATGAAAGCTTAAATTAACATAGGGTAAAATATCAAGGTATTTCAGTTCTACAGTTTTTAAAAAGTTAAAGGTTGATAGCTATTTCGGCTTACGCCATCGTCAGAACTATGCTTTAAACGTACATTTACTTGGCTATATATACTGTCTAAGAAGAGATACACAATGCATCATATTATTCACTCTAACATACTAATTCAAATTCTAATTACAATATTGCACTTATTAACTGTGATTTTAGTGTTACAAAGAAAGATAAGCAGTCTGGATTTTTAAAAACATTAATTAGAATACTTTAAACTGATATTTATTATTAATTATGCTACATTAAATTTATTAACTATGGCTTAAGTGATTTGAAAAACAATAAGCAATGTGGGATTTTCCACAAGTAAATTAGGAAAAAATATATTGATATTTATTATTGATTACATTAAGGGTTTTAACAACGGCGATGGATTAATAATTAACACAATCATTAATAGTAGAAACTGATTATATATCTATGAACAATGTGGCCAATATAGCTTGTAAAAAAACAAATATTGCATATTGCACCCTCGATGAAATACTCTTGTTGAAATTTATCAGTTCAATTTAAAAGGTGATTCTTTATGGAAACAAATTAAATGGTCAGAATTTAAATCAATTTTTGGTCAGAATAAAAATATTAAACGGTCAGGATATTTAATAACAAATTTGGTTACTAAGTTAGGTTAGGTTAGGTTTTTTTTTAAATTTAATTTAAATTATGACTATTTATTCTGACCGATATATTCTGATCATTTAATAAAACTTCTGACCAGTGTTATTTAAATTCTGACCAGAAAAATACGAGCCATTCTTTATCTTGTTTTTAGAGGTCTGAAAAACGCAATAGGCGGAGATCTTGTCTCTAAAAAACTTTATGAAAGCATAAAAAAATAAATGATTATTTAAATTATTATTTAATACATTTTTTAAAATTTTGAATGTGTATAAGAATGAAAGAGTCATCTTGATAAAAATAATGCTAGCAGTAACTACCAATTGAAACTACATAATGTGTCAATAAATCAATAGGAAGAATAATACAAATCGAACTATTTTCTAAGAGATGCTATATTCGATGCTATTCATAACACATATCTGCTATTTTATATCTAAAAAGAGAGACATATTCGTTAATGAGTTTTTTTTCTATTGTTTGAATGGAAGTATTATTTTTTCTCTATCTTTTTTTTTGTTGTGTTGTCTAATGTTGATGCAAGTTGAAATGATATTTATTGTCGTTTTTCAATAGATGAATAAATTAAATACCAAGCTCAATGACCTTGTTAGGCTTTAAATTTAATATTCAAAAAGTTTCAACGTAATTTATATTATTATATAATAGATTATACTTTGTTGGGCGTCACCGCCCCCATATTATTTTAAATGTGCAAACCCCGCCATCTGATCTGGTTCGCCTGTTGTTTTATTCATAGCACGAGCACATTATATCAATCCACGGGATGAATATAAAATGGATCAGTCATCCGTCGAAGCCTTAATGTAACGTTTCCGCCGAAACTTCAATGATTTACATCTCAATTTCATAATTCGTATTCTTTTATTCTTTCAGTGTTTATTTGATTTCTTAAATTTCAATGGGAATATATTCTGCCTCATAAATATTATATTGTAGGTCCGTGTTTGAGTGGTCAAAGTCGCTAGCATTGATTATGGTGCTCAAGGGCATGATTCTCAGTACGATTGATTTTTCAATCGATTTATGGATTACTAATAAAAATAATAAAACATTTTTGGTACTTTTTCCACATAAACTTTATTGGATCAGGACCGGTTTCGCTCGTGGTGAGCATTGTCAACTGATAAGAAATACAATGAAACAGTGATATTTATACAAAAGTTAAGTAAGAAAAACAAGGTATGACAAACAATTGGTATTACAACTAAGCAAATAAATTGAAGCAAAATACAAGAAAAATAAACTATAAATAAAAAGTTAAAGACCTCTTAGCAATGCAAACATCAAAAATCAATTATGTATGAATTATCATTAACAAAGTAAAAGCCAAAAATGAGTGTATATAATAAATAAATAAATCTTAATATCTGTCAACTAACGAACAAGAAAAATATTTTTTGATATACATTATTTACGAAAAATAAATTTCAATGATTATCCGAAAAACAATCCAGCCAACCTCCTAGTGGGCTGCATGTGTTTCATGTGTCTAGTTGACTCAGACCTCATTTAAATTATCATAGTCAGAATGACGATGGCGTAATTTCTAAATAGCAGTTAAATAAATATATTATGAGGAGCAAACATTCAAAAAGTAATTTGTCACAAATTTTGAAAAATGCCGTTTTATATCAGTTCTGATAGTCCATAATAAAATCTTTGTCACTCTTTCTCACTTTGAAATCACAATTAGTGTTCAAATTAAATCATAAATTTGACACATTCAAAAAAATCGTGATTTCTCCTACGCTCAAATCATCATTTTCCAAGCTCTGTATCTGTGTAGCAAATCACGTTTTGAATGTTGGCTCCTCATTTATATTTTTCTGTTATTAATACTATGTTCTACCAATAATTTTATTCTTCAACCAATGAATGAATGTGTTTCTACGTAATGCCTTATTGTTTAACTTTACGTTGTAAAATGTTTATACTTAAAACTTTTACGCGTAAAATTCAGTCAAAGGAATTATGAAGAGTCAATTTCATCCGGTTTCATATATCTTATAAACACTTTTCTTCAATGTTTAAATACTCAGTTTACAAAAGAAGACAATGACATTGACAATTATGGTATCGTCTCACCATCAACTACGTCATATTTTGACAAGACACCGTTTATATATGTATTTTTTTATTTTACGCAAGACCTTTTACGTACGTATATCCATGACTTAACTGTAAAAGGAATGGAATATTATACGACTTGTATTTATAATAATACTTAGTCAGATAATAAAAATATGAATCATTTTGACAGTTATTTCGTGACCTTTTATCAAATCTTTCAATCGGACACCGAAATTGCTACTAAAGTAAACCTTACAAGGCTATGATGACTGTTACAGCTGATTTCTTGGAACAATAAATATTATCGCAGTCTGCATTACCGACACTGTCTCAAACTTTCAACCATCAATCATAGTTTATATAAATAATGTAGGTATGTTATATGTATTTATTTTAATTTTTGTAAACAGTTAATAGTAGGGTCCATGACGCATTGATCAACGTCGTTGGCTTCCACGCCGCCCCTTTCGGGTTCCAATCCCAGTAAGAACAGCATTTTTCAATAGATTTTTCGATGTTCTGTTTGAAGGCATGGATGTTTGTGATGTTTAAAAATTCTTCCTCACCATTCCAATCCTAAAATAAGAGAGTGCATCGCGAGTGATTAGCCAACCGCTTGTCATGTCTTTACTCTATCCTTTCTATCCCAACACTCTTTAGAAAAAAAATATATGTTGAGCAACCGAGTAATAAGCAAAAAATCTTCTGTTGACATACCTCCATTAGGAGACCACATGCTCCACATTGGGAGTAAACATGCATTACTTAAAATTAACTATGTGACGCGTAATGTATTATTAAATAGTCTTATAATATAGAAACCAATAAATTATTACAACCAAAATTTTGTACATACAGTTAGTTAAAACAATGCCTGAAATAAAAATGATAATCAAATAAAATAGTCTTTCTGTCAAATCATTGATTGACAAAATAATAAAATGCACTGAAAATAGTTACTAAGCTGCCAACCTATTAGAAAAGGTTTAATTACATGGATAAATAATAATTGTATAACGTATTCGTTCATTGTTGTCGAAGAGCTTTGTCTCAATACGGTTGCTCGGCGAAGGACTACAATCTTGGATTTAACACTTTTAAGTGCAGGTTTTTTTGCGGTATCTGTATGTTTCCAAATTTAAATACTTATTCGACAATTCAGTAATCAAAACCGAAAAAGATTCTTAAAAAATAAAAAGCACAACATATTTTTTTAATCACTAAACAAAATGGCTTGCTAGAGTAACGTTCACATTATTCTTTCAAACGTCAAAAGACACACTTTTGCACTATCAATTTAAAATTGTGTCCATACAATTATCTCCTGTCAAAACAAGCGTAGGTTTGACTATACAATTTATTGCATTTTCCGACATTCAACAGTAATTAATCTTACTAAATATTTATCTTGTCTGTTATACAATAATAGGCCAACTTGTGAAATAATCAATTAAATACGAAGATAGTGATTCTCAACCAAATTTTCTTTTATTCGATTTCATGTTTGGTATGCATTTTATATTCAGAGCTGGATTAAATATAAATAAATATTGTTCGGATTTATTTTTAATTTCTATAGTTAATATAACTACCGATATGCTGATTATTTCATTTATTTTATTTTAATATAGTCTGCTGTCAAATAATTTATGGTTACCGAACAATAAGTCATGCAATTCATATATTTATATGACTTATCGTAATCGTTCTCTCTTTGTTTCAAAACTTATTTTTCAGAAATCTTGTTTATATTAGATACCTTCTGTTTTGCATAAAAACAAAACGGGAAATAAATCAAACTTAAATTATATAATATTCATCGCATCGCGATTTTACCCATATATAATATGTACAATAACTAATAATTTAGTTCATCGTAATATACTAATATATTATATATACTCAAAACAGTATTATATTGTCTTTTATACCTGATGATGACTATTAAATTTATAAAGTACTATCTAGTCTACTTGATTGGCTAACAAAAGCTCACTAAGATTTTTTTTGCAAGCTCGAACATTTTGCTAACAAAAGCTTAAAACAAGTCGCAAATTCCGAATGTGATAATGCATTTAACTACGTTACGCCTTATTATTGTATGCATGACTGACTAATCATAATAAATCGAAGAAATTTTACGGCTTATTCATACAATCATTATTGTAACCATAATTATTATTGATGCTGTATCTTGAATTTACCCATCAACTTCTATTCTTATTATTGGATTCCTTAGTTATGATAAAATTGTTAACAATCTATATATATAAAACAAAGTCGGGTTATTTACACCACGTATATCTCGAGAATTACTCCAAGGATTTCAATGATCTTTGCTTTATAAAATTCCTTTTTGCCTAGAATAGCAGAATAAGCATTAAAACATCGGAAAAATATCACGGAAAATAAATTATAAAGAAAATAAATATCTTCATACAGAATAAAATTTTCAAATGACGAATAGCTTCATCAAACGATAAAATGTCGTAAGCTGGTTTCAGAAAAATCCACCAGATCGCACTGTTTTCTATATTTGTTTGTTTTTGCTTCTTTTGCGTACTACTGACTTATAAAAAATTTTAAATTTAGAATATGGATTAGAATAAAAGAAATCGATGATATGAAATTAAAACGAAAGAAAATCGGATAATATTGAAGTAAGGTTATATTTATAATTAGGTATATAAATTTTTGACAACAATATTTTGCACGAACGTTGTTTTACTCTGAGATGACACGTTATTACACTTGGAACGCTATATCGAAGAAATTTTAACGTCAAAAGCAAAGCGTTGCGGTTCCTGATCACCCGAATGACTATTGATGCTCTTGGTCGCATTTACACAGTTCATCCGAAAAATGACGAATGTTTCTACTTGCATGTCAAGAGCTCAATTTGCTTGAAAATTATACTTATTGGGACATGCCAATCACTGAAGAAATTGTTTCTGAATCTCCATGTCAGATACGCACATTATTTTCTATCATTATTTTGACATGCTTCACATCGAATCCATGTGAGCTCTGGAACAAGTTCAAGGATGACATTTTACATCGAATTCGTGTCAGTTCAAGGAATCCCGATCTCGAGGTGAATGAAGAGATAAATAACCAGGCTTTGATTTAGATCGAAGACATGTGTTACCTCATGTGAGGCATTTTGTTAATCAAGTTAGGAATGCCAACTTTAAACTAAATCGAAACTAAATCTTCAATATCCATTTAAAAAAAAACTTTTAGGAATTTATGTCTCATGTTCATCACCGTCGCTAAAATATATACTGAAATGTGAAAAGACGAATGAAAGTACATAAAATCAGAAGGTATGTAAAAAAAAATCAGTATACTTTTCATGTATATTATATTGTTATAGAATACTATCAAATCATTATTTTATTTTTGATCCCCATATACAGTCAATCCTGTTTTTATGTGGTTTTTTTATGCGATTTCGAAGTAATGCGGTTTTTTAGAAATGCATTTTTTTAGATGTACCATATTTTACGATATAACTTGGCGAAGAAAGGTTTGATACCTTTAGCGAAAATTATATCGACGAATTACTTACAGATAAAGCTATAAGTGACGAAGATGTTCATAATTTAAATTTAATTATTGACAAAAAACCAGAAAACAATGACGAACTGAAAGAAATTCCAGTTTCTTCACTGCGAAAATAATTGAAGAAGGTATCCAACTTTTCAGTAAATTAGAAGATCATTTCTTTCTAAATGATTCAAATTCTGATCGCGCATTCAAGTTTCAACGATAACTTTAAAATATATATATATGGGTATAACAAACTGCATAACCAATTAATTATCGAAAAAGAAAATCTGAACAAACTCTGATCACTAATTTCATTGTTAGAAAACAGCCATAGTTTTATGAAATTGATGCGCATACTATTTCTTCCGAAAAAGAGTGATTTAGAACCACATGCTTTAAAACACACATAGAATTTTCATACAGTGATTATTTTTTAATATTTTTACGCCGTGGTTTTCCCCTTATTTTCATATACTTTGCGATTTAGTGTATATTTTAACTCGCTGTTTCAAAGTTATGCGGATTTTACAATTTTTGTATGGAAGTCAAGTTTTTTTATGCGATTTTTTTTTTTGCGATATTTCGTGGAACGCATCTACCGCATAAAAACAGGATTGAATGTATAACTGTTGGTATGTGTGGAACATTAAACAAAAAAATATTTTTTTTTTCTAATGAAAGATAATCTCATAAATATAATATTGAAGATTTAGAAAATGTTGCGTTCTTTGTTATAATGAGAATTTATATCATTTGGTAATATAAAAAATATGAAAATTTAGAATGAACTTTCGTAAAATTATAAAAAAGTATTATTTGAATAATTTTGAAAAGATCCCTGTCATTATGTTGGTGACATGCATAGAGAACAAATTTATCCTACCTAAATTTAATAGTCTTTGTTTGACAGTTACTGTCAAACAAAAGTAGTCGTTTGTCAACATTGTGAAGATGTAATTTTATTATTTAAAATACAGTGAAATAAAGAGGTATTAGCTATGCCAAGTATTTCTAAACCAATCAGTAAGAGTGCTCGGAATGGTTTTCTAAGAGTCTTTCAGTTCTGTGAACATGAAAAATCTGAAAAAAAAACAATAATTCCCTTCGGGTCGACATTTCGAATCATTTCGAACTGTCAATGGCGTCGTATTCCAAACATTTCGTGCCGCATGTCAATAGCTCAATTTGCTTGAAAACTAAACTCATTGGGACATGACAATCGCTGAAGCAATTGTTTCTGCGTCTCCAAGTCAGATACGCACATTATTTGCTATCATTTTTTTGACACGCTTCCCATCGAATCCACGTGAATTGTGGAAAAAGTACAAGGATGACATGTCCGAAGACACTTTACACCGAATTTGCGTCAGTTCAGGGAATCCCGATCTCGAGGTGAATGAGGAGATACATAACCAGGCGTTGCTTTTGATCGAAGATATGTGTTACCTCATGCGCTGCATGATGCGTCGCCAGATCGAGGAATGAACGACGCTTTCAATCGAGAATCGGAACGTAAACGTGAATATGATCGAGATGCATTGAACCAATCACTTCGAACGAATGTACCACTGTTGAACCCCCAACAGAAAGTGTACGATACTTTAATGAAGGCAATTGATGAGGGAAATGGTGGCTTATTTTTCCTCCGCATTGGAAGCACTCAACCGAACTATGAAAGATCAGCGCAATGACTCAAATGTTTTGGAGGCGCAATGATTCTACTATCTGGCGATTTTCGCCAAACACTACCAGTTATTCCAAGATCGACCGCTGCCGATGAAATAAACGCTTGACTTAAAACATCGACTCTGTGGCGCTATGTTAAGAAACTTCAGCTAACGACAAACATGCGAGTCGCATTTCTAAACGACCATCTGCCGCAGATTTCTCCAAGCATTTGCTGACTATCTGTAACGGCCGTGTTCCTGTCGACGAATCGAATGGATTGATTTCGTTTTTGCCGAATTTTTGAAATTTCGTCTCATCATTGCTAATCACAAACATCATAATTGGTTGAGTGAACGAGCAATTCTTGCAGCAAATAACAAAGATGTGGATCATTTCAACTTCACAATTCAAAATCAAATCGTTGGTCCACTGCATTCCTTTAAATCTATCGACTGTGCCACGTGAATAACATCATTTCAATGTAATTAAAATACTTTTCATTTTTAATTTTGCACATTTATTGAACTTAATTCATTTTGAGTATTCATTCAAACTGAATTTAACTCATCCAATAAATTAACACATTATTTATTGATTCTGAGGCGGTACGAAGTTCGTCGGGCCAGCTAGTAATATATAAATTGTATTGATCATGTTAGATCTACTCTTTAGTAAGAATCACAATTGACTTTGTTCAACAAAAACTGTTTCTTAATAAGTCGCTCGACTTGCGTTTTTCGAAAAAATTTTAGAGTATGGGTCATATGATTGCCAGTTACAGGTGCTGCTCTTCGGCTGAGGTAGATATTTTCATTAGTAGAATTTGTGTATTCTTTTTTTTCTTTATCCTATTTCATTGATAATTTTAAATAAATAATTCGTATTATAATTATATTCATTAAGTGCAAGGCGCATTTTCATTGGTTTTAATGCCTTGTATATTGTTTTTATTTGACAATCAACTATGTAGAAGAATCTAATAGTAATCGTTTTCAAATCGCTATTCTTTTTTTTATATTGAATTGAGAGAGAGTTTAGTCGTCAAAGACATCCATGCCTTGAAAAAAAAATCAAAAATGAACTTAAAACTCAATTTATAGAAGTATTCACGTGGTAATTTCGAACCCGTAGTCACTGCAACCGAATAGAACCAGTCAAGAGCTTTGATCACTTGGCTACAAGAGCGGCACTGCTCTTGCCCTCTTATTCCGCCAATGTTTTTATTATATGCGTTTTATGTTGATAAATGGTTTACAACTGTGCTTTTTTAGAGCTTTTCAACGAGCTTTTTGTCCATCACGCATTTATAACACTTATTCTCGCGAATGCTCAGAGAGTGCAATATAAAGCGTTGATAGACAGATTTATTTTCGTTCACTCACGCTTTCTCAATAACCCAAGTGCATAATTGCTAATGTTGAAATAAACAATCAGCAGATATTCTACGGCAGGTCGTTTATTCTCAAGTTTATTGATTCAACGGGCAATGATAATGGGAAGAATATAACGCTGGGAAAAAGTTAGTATAACGTTACACATCTTTATTGTTGTAGTAAAAATAGAGCATTGTTTAGGGTTATCGGTTTATTCAAGATCAACAAAGAAATAACACTATAAAATATGTAGTCTTAGTTTGTAAAGCGTTTTATAATAGATAAAAACAACAAACACATATTTATAAAAATACTTAAATGATGGCTAAATTTTTTCTTCTAAATCTCGACAAAATAGCTATAGTATAGTTCAGCTAGATAATTTGCAGACTAACCAGTAAAATATTATATTATTCACAGCATTTAATTAAGCCACTAAAACAAATAGCCTATCTCTTAGAGCTGCGCCTAATAATAAAAAGTTTTGCATTCAATTAACATCAAGGTGAATATCAAAGTGTTTTTATTAATTTATCGTGCATCACATTACAATCATAATCAACCAACACTTCGTACGTATTTGTAATGTAAACCATGTATGTATGTGAGCCCTTGAGAGGTGAAGTGAGTCAAGTGACATTCAAGGAAACATTGAGTTCGCTGCGTTATAATATTCTACATGTCTTAAAGTATTATAAAATAGGCGTGATCTTAGTGAATACACATTGCAATAGTGTTATCTTCCTAAAATTAAAATAATCAATAAAAAAACTTAACTTGTACTTAAAATTCGAAGTCCAATAGAAAAGTTTCACCATTTCTACTACTTGGTTCACTTTACTCCTTGAGAAGTTTATTTGTAAATTGTATCTATTTTTTTTCAATTTACAGTTTTAATTAATATTTTATGAATATGGTGATATTTGATGTCGTCGAGTAGGTGTTAATTGATTTTTTAAAATTTTAATTATCTATTTCGAATATAATGTACTTGAACAAATAAAACACATATTTTTCTTCTTTCGGCGCTTTTTTCGGCAAACAATTTCGACCACCATTTGAACGTTTCAAGATAGCTTTCAAATTCATCGTTTCAAGTGATTTTAAAATTTAATTATTTGCTTTATGTACCGAGGTAAATCTCTCATAAAATTGCATCTATAAAATACGACACGATACAGTAACCCAGATATGTATGTACATATATATACCTGGTCATAAAACATGCAGTCTGCTGACTTAAGCTCATCGTCGTAAATCTTGGAAACGTCACGCGTGCATCGGCCATATAAGTCTTCGTCTCGCACCACTGGTTCCACATAACATGTAACCAAATACTTACTATTTTGCCCACTTAAAACAGAATAACTGTTAGGAATATTATTATCTATGTATTTTTTATGAACCAGTGTCTTGAGCGAATGCAAATAGTAGAGTCAGACAAAATTAATAGTGTTTCTTCACACTAAAATGAATACCCCCCACGAATGCGGTTTAAGGCAGTGTTCTTCAACCTATGGTCCGTGGACCGGCATCGGTCCGCGAGAGCTTATTACCGGTCCGCGAAGACTTTTATGTTGATGCAAAATGGTGAATGAACTGCCATCTGATATCTGATATCTGAAGTATTAACTATCTCATGCAACTTCAATTTACGATCGGTCATAATTATTTTGCGGAACTTTTTGATGTTTTCTGGAACAACTGCCAAATTTGGGCGACCAGAGCGTTCAGTTCAGAAATCTTGAAATGAGCGTTCAGAAATTAGCAAACCACTTCTCTACCATTTGTCTCGATGGAACAGACTCCGAATAACAATGCTTTATCAACACACGAATTTCCAGTTTTGAAAAATACAAAAGTAGCGTCACTTAAATCACTGTAACTTGTGAACTAAACGTAAATTGTTATGAAATTTTGGCACGTATTATTTTAAGGTTGGTACTTACTAAAAATCATATAGATTTTTTAATAGTAGCGCGATTTATTTGTCATCCTGCGAACTTATTGAGTGATGTTGGTTGACGCCGGTCCGCGAGATATTTTTCCAATTTTTACCGGTCCGCGGATGTAAAAAGGTTGAAGAACACTGGTTTAAGGTACTTATTATTCAATAGAGCTCACCGTTATATTATTCAATTCGATTCGAAGAATTTTTTACATAAGATAAATATTTTTTTCTAAGTAAAAATTGCACGAGAAAATATTTTTAAAATAATACGTAATATGTACAACTTTTCTGTAAGATTTAACGGCTTGTGTGTTTAAAGAGGCAAATGAGTGGCACTCACTATTGAAACAGCATTAAAATTACATTTTTTTAACTTTAAATTTAAGGTGATACGTATATGTATAAACCACGTTCATAATCAATATAGAGCATAACAGCATGTTTTCAACACAAAGTGGTTGCAATTTATATTTTCAGACAAGGAAAGTATATAAGTAACACATTGAGATAGGAAATGTGTAGTTGTTCCCTCAAAGCTCAGTTCTTCGAGGATACGGTGGATTGAAAGCGACGAAAGCTTTGTAGAGATCCATGCATCTCTAAACAAAGTTATAAATCGATTAAATTTTTAAATGAAATCGTCGATTTTCAGGCCTTGTCCGCACAAATGAATGCGACAAATAAATAAATTAATTGTATCCAATTCACCGCTGATTTTTTTATATCAAAATAAATTTAAATTAAAGGAGCTCATTGATTATTACTACTTGGCATTATTTGAGTTAAAGATTATTTTTTTTTCTGAAATTTACAAAATCTGATAATCTACTGAAAAATACACTTAACTGTGTATTCTATTCAATAGAATAGCTATAAAATCAACTTTACTCTAATATGAATAAATATATATATTTACCCAAATGATAAGCTCATTATTGGTCTAGTGTTCATTGTCATTGAGCTTTCGTTACGGATCTCTCAGATTCAAGACCCAGATAAACACATTTTTTTTCTCAATCTTTGTTTGAAAACAAGTTAGTTTGTGATGTCTAGAAATTTCTTCTAACCCTTTAAATTTCAAAATAACAGGGCGTAGTGAGAGCGGTTAGCTATTCACTAGTTCTGCTCTAGCCCTATCTTTTCTATCTATATTCTCTTTGAACTAAAAAAAGCTGCAAAACTGAATAGTAAGCATTCCTAAACTTTCATTGAGAAGACATATCATCCACATTTTGTGCGGACATCAATATTAAAACAAATTACGTCTTATTACAACAAGTCATCTTATTATTTTGCAAAAACAAGCTAAAAGTGCAATTCTAAGCAATCTACTAGCGTGTCACAGGTAGGGCTGCCAGGTATTCCGGATTGGTAGGGATTGTCCTAGAACCCGGATGAGTACTAAATTGTCCCGAAAATTTAGAGTGAATTGAGGACTTCAAATTCCTCGGTGAGCTTAAAAAAACGAGTTTCGGAGACAATCTGAGGAAAAAGTATAGCGAATTGAAGATTTCAAATTACTCGGTGAGCTAAAAAAAAAATAACGAGTTTCGGAGATCCCGGGAAATGCTGGTATTTTGGGCAATTCGGTAGATTCCTGTGTTTTTGGATACGATAGTCAGCAAATCGGACAAATGTCCCGGATTCACTTGCAAGAAATCTGGCAACCATAGTCACAGGTCAATTTCGTGTTGTATGCCTTAAGAATCCGTTCTCCCAAAAACATTTGATAATTGTTAGTAAAGCAAGTGAGATAAATCGTGGGAACATTTCCTTGTTTACATTGCGTTGAGATTATTTACTTTGACACTTGGTCAATAAAGCATAACCACATAAACCCTTGTACGGAATATCCCCATGCAAAACGATCGAAGATAAATGATCGTTCAATATAACATACATAAGCCGGGCATTGTACAAGCTTTCCCGCGCATAAATAATCAAAAGCGATCCATGTACCAATCAATTACCAGGGCGATTTGCACAAATCTGCAAATCAACTATGAAACATAAATTACTGAACGTTCCTATGAGTAAATACTGTACAAACTTACTGCTAATAATTATTTAATGTAGCCACATACCCATTTGCGGCGTTCAATGAAAAGTAATGGCATGGCGTACTATGGATTGAACGACAAGAAAAAAGGCCAGCTTTAAGCAAAATGCTTTCGAATGTTAAATGTTATAATAGGAAGAAATAAATCGATGTATTTAACTATACGAAGGTTGTTAAATTAATATTGTCGACATCACGCCGTCTGCAGAACTTTCTGTGTAAATATTTTACGGTCCTTGTACGTATTGCTTTGTTTTACCATATTTTTAAGGCCTTCAACAATAAAGCTCTCCCACTGTTCTCAAATTAAAACTTCTAGTTGTATTAAAATAAATATTGCAGTGCGGTAAATTCATTTGTTTTTTTTATTAATTTAAGGGCTGTTAACGGCGTTAGAGATATTGTATAAACTCATTATATTTTCCAATAATACTGCTCTTAAAAATTACCAAGAATACAATAGGGTAAAAATATTAACGTATTTTAGTTCTACAGTTTTTTTTATATTTATGAGTTGATAGCTATTTCGGCTTTCGCCTTTCGCTTTTGCTTTCGATGGCGAAAGCCGAAATAGCTATCAACTCATAAATATAAAAAAACTGTAGAACTAAAATACGTTAATATTTTTACCCTATTATAATGGAGTTCTACCAAGTAAATGCCAAATCAATAAATAAACCAAGAATACAAGTCGTTAATGTGTGTTTTAGATAAAACTAAACATTGATGTTCTTATTTTCAATCCATGTCTACTCTCAATGTGTAGCATATGACCGATGAATGAAAGTATCTCAGCAGACTTTTTTCCAGAAAACCAAGTATTGACAGGGAACACCTGAAAAGTTATTAAAGATATTTGATTATGTTGAAGTATAGTTAGTTAACCTCGTGAGTTTCAGCAGCGAGTTTTCTTAAGATCGGCCATTCCTGGTACATGCGTTGGACGTAGTAAAAAATAACAGTTTCATTCGCGAAAATGTTCGCCTGCCATTCGTGTAATGCATGTTCAAACCAATAAATAACAGCAATCAGTCGGTGATGCAGTGTTTCACGCTGTCGGCCGCCTACACCTACTTACTGTTCGTAAGTTTCTTGAAATATTTGAATAGCTTGCAGTATTTCTTCTGGTCGCCTTATAAGTATTTCTATGACACCTCTTCTCGCATTGTGCAGCGCTTTGTATCGCCGCCACATTGCCAGCGGCCCATGGCTAATGACCCCAGACTGACGTGACCTCCCAGAGGGACCTAATGGTTTATCTAGATGCAATCTATAGGAAATTCAGTCCAAAGATTGCTACATTTGCGGTTGGTTTATTCTTAAGGAATAATTGACCACGTATAGTCATAATTCATTGCAGTAACATATCGAGGCACATGAGGAAACATTTCGACTTACGTTATTTTCCTCAAATCTGAAATTTTGAAAAGGACTCCACCGCTAGATGTCGGCAAAGAAAACACACAAGCATTATTTAACTGTTACACCCAAACGGCATCTGTTATCAAAAAGTGTCTCTTGTGACTCATTTATACATGGAGGCGTAAATATATTTTTTTTCTCATACATTAATTAATGAAACCTTTCATTCTAAAGTTTTACGGTCTAAATTGCACCATTGCGAACGCTTTATTGATGATAGTATGAAGACTCGATCCGCTAAAAAATGATCAATCTTTTAATTTTAGTTACACAATCTCTTAGTTAATACATATCGTCGGTAAATTTCTACAACCTCGTATTTCAAAAAGTACAAGTTTTCAGGAGACAAATAAATGTACTTTATTCTAACGTTATCACTTTCAATAGCTATAAAACACCACTAGAATGGTTTCGAGACTTTATAAGGAAGAAAACAAAGACTTTTCCACCCATCCTACTCACTCATTCGTGCTAAATATAGCGCATATTATTCGAAAAAAAAATGGTTACATTTTTTATTAATATAAAACATGAATTTTTTTTTGGATACTTGTTAAAATAGTATGTGTGTATTGAAATCTTGAATTCCAAGGGGACCATCTTTCTTGACGTCATCGAAAAGGCGAAAATGCGGACGTACAAACAAACAATCAGCCAACACTCGGCCAACATTATCGACTATTAATATATAGTTTTGCATTTTTTTATTGAAGTTGAATAATACAAATGGATTCGTTCGTGTCATACTTAAAATTAAGAGAATTCCAATATCAGTATTTGCATCATGATTCCTGACTTTTATCCTCGAGAATTGAACCATTAAGAAAATGCCGAGCATTGACTTTATTTTTAAATTGCAAACGATAAGTTATATTGATGCAGCAATTTTGTACGACATCTGACTTCACCCAAAGATTGCAAAAAAAAATATTCAATAAACAATGATACCAATTTCATAATCAGTTGCATTAAAAAACAAAGCAAATATTTTTTCAATCCGCAATGATTACGGTTCTTATCTCATAAAATAAAAATAATAAGACATTTTTAGTACTTTTTCCACATAAAAATTATTTATATTTTTATTATAATGCCATTCCACCAAGTATTGACAGTAAACACCTTAAAAGTGTTTCTTATCTCGTTAAATTCTAAATAGTTCGCGTTTATACAACTATTTAACAATTATAACAACTCGTGCGTTAAAAATCATTTATCTTCCAGTTGTTATGCCATTGTGCAATTATTTTAAATGAGTCTTCATAGAAAATAAAAACTCTTATGCAAATCAGTGTTTGGTGTAAGAAGACGTACGACGTAGTACGGATCTTAGCTGTTACTTTGTATGTCGTGTTTTAGCGACGTCCATTTATCACCTCGTAAAAGACTCACGATCAAAATATTTACTAACATTTTACACCTTTTGAATGCTTATTATTATCTACTTATTTCAAACGTGCATCCAGTGATGGAATTGGAACTTTTGTCACACTATATCTGTTTAAATATCTTTTTAAATTGTATATCGTCAAATTGTCATAACTGAATTAACGAAAGGTAAACCATTCAAAAACTGTTCTTGATAATTTTCAGTACCATTAAAAATATTTTATACATTAAAAAGAAATATCAATACCTTATACTGTCAATAAACCCGGCCTACTTAAATTAACCGCTTGAATACCGCGCAAATAAATCATTAATATGTCCCAGAGATACTGCGTGTTTTTGAGAAAAATAATTTTGCCTAATATACACTCGAATTCGATATTTTAAAAACCTATATTGACTCGGTATAGATAGCACTACACATATTCATCAACGTACTGCTAATATTCTATTAGAATACCAAGTATTTGATTTTTTAAATGTCTTCGACATCCGTGTTCGCTTGCATATGTTCCGGATACCGGTGTCCGCTTGGTATTCAAGTGGTTAAGATGAAAAGTAAAATTTTGTATTTAATACGATGCTATTTGTAGCTAAAATATTAAAACATAACTTATTTTTATACTGTTATTAGAAGATACATAAATCAGTATTCCAAGTATGTATGTACATATCACTAAAAAATACGTAATGTTTATTTTATGATGTTGTCGTGACAACACAAACTGTTATATTGAAATCGAACTGTTGTTGGTCGTTGTCATAGCAACCCAATGTATTGTATACTATAAATTTTACAAATAACAAAACACATGAGATAAATTATAAATTTAATGTGCGCACTATTTCATCAAAACGCTGTTTTAAAAAATGAGGAAAAGGTTATAACCGCAAATAAATTAGATCAAAGCATTAATGCCGGTTATAAATATATATATAACACAAAATATCCAACACTGTTTAAATGTTTATGATATACATATATTGACTGTGGAAAGTAAAAAGGACGTAAGCCGCACATGACAAATTTTACAGGAGAAACAAAAAACGTTTTTTTTATGATTTTGGAACTAAGTCAAAGTATGCAATATACACAAACTTTTATTGCATGGAGAATGATAAACCGGTTTTGAATTGACTTTATTTGATATTATTAAAAAAAAAAAATTCAGTCTTTCTACACGCCCTTCTTTTTAAAACTTAAAAGCTAAATTTAGATACTAATTTGGCATTTTCAGCTTAGATCCTTTTGATAGAATGTGTATTAAGTTGTATTGATTGTGATAATCGAAAAAAAAGCTGTTTTTAAAAATCTGTGGGTTACGTCCTTTTTCCTTTCCACAGTCGATATATTATATATTGTAGTGATTAAATACACAGAGAAATTTAAAATATTTTCTGTAACAACTCTCCGTAGTGAAATTGTTCAACTTTAACTTTCACAGCGAATAATAATCAAAGCTTTTAAAGCACTGAAAGCTCATTTCACCTGTCGACAAAACGAGTGTCACGAAATGGTCATCGCTCAAAGCCTCCACATCTTGATCTCTCAAATAGACCTCCGTCGTCGGGTCGATTTAGCGCAGCTTACAAAACAAAGCTTTGAATTATTATTCAAATCCCATCTTAAAATCTTTGCCCGATAGAACGTGTAGTCTGATTTGTTTTTCAATTATTCTGCCTTCCAGTTATTGCCAGAAAGTATGTGGTAATCTTTTGGTGAAGCGTTTATAATGAGATTATGGATTAATATAATTTGGCTTACAAATTGCAACCGGAAAATAATTTGACACAAATATTATTGCATCCACGTATTATATTAGTAAATTTATTCATTTTCAATAAACAGTTTGAATATTTGCGATGGATTTATAGCCGTGCTTTACATCACTAGGCTCGATGTATCATTGAACATTATCTGATGTGTAGGGTTTTTAATTATGGGGCCTTTTACGAGCTTCACAACATATCAATAGAGTTTTTACGATAACCGTTTGTAAAGCGGTTACTCAATCTCTCTTTGTTGAACGGTTTAAGAATCTACTATTAAGATAAGAAAGAACCAATAGCTATCTTATTTCTCTCTCACCTCGCCATAACTTTGGTATTGGCTTGAAAGTGGGTGAAAATGACTCCTTAATATCAAAGACATCCTTTTCTTTAGTCACATATTTATAAATCGATTAAATTATCTATAACAGATTTATAGTCGATTAACACCAGAAGAGACTGAGCTTTTTATTTTTTTTTAATTTACTGTTTTGAAGTGAAAAATACCAACCTGTTTCGTTACAAGACTGTTATATTCTAATGATATCGTTAAATTTATTTTAATATCTAAATCTCGTGAGGCCGAAATATATGAAAATTGCATAGGTGATCAAAGTACGCCTACGCCTACCTGACGATTATTACTTTATTCAATTAACGCTGTCTGTAATTCAGGTTTAAATTTCATAATAGTTACGCTGGTAACCCATACTTATTTATATTAAACCAAATTTCATTCATCAAAATGCAGAGGAGTGCGCGGACCAGCTACCGCTGCAATCCAAACCGGTCTCAACTCAACACACAATGTTCATTCATACCCTGACCGAGAATTTACACGTGTATTAATACCAACATATTATATTTATAAAGCAAACGCATACATGTAACGTGAACTGAATGCAAAAAATTAAGACTCTTTTTGCTTCGAACGAACCTTTGAAATATTAAATAATATTGTAATAGCTAATGCCTATTGGAAACGACAATTTTAACGATTATTTAATTTGTATAATGAACGACTTCAAATTCCGTTGAAAAAAAATGTAACAGACTGATATTGTATTTATTTAAAATGAACTTACGAATGTTATCTTGAATATCTATTTTAAGATAAATTTGAACAATTATTTTTTAATATTGAAATTCAACGAAGCACCTTCAGTCGAAATCTTACATTATTTCAATGTTTAAAAAACACTTTATTATATGTTCTAAAATTTGAATTACTCGTGAGAGTTATTTACAAGATAAGTAAGAAGCGAAAATACAAAGCGTTAAAAAATCTTTATCTAATTTATCATTACACCAATCACATCGCTTATATCTAAAATTATCAACTGACAATGCTCGATCCTGAAAAAAATTAGGAACCATATTAAAAAGCTTACGGTCACAATTTTACTGTGTAAAAGCTTTTCGAAATAGCCCCACGTAAAAAGAAACGCAAAACGTCTTCTGCGGGTATTTCTTGTCTACAATATCTGGATATACGACTAATATAATATATTCATTTTAAAGATCAAATGAAATTTATTCATATTTTTGAATGTTCCAATAATAATTCGCCTTTGTTATAAAACTCGATATGATTAGCTATTCAATCTGAAGTGGTTTTCGTACTTCATTCAACAACTTGTTCTCCTAAGTACAAGCGGAACTTATAGAATTAATTTATGAATATTATCATCGCATGTTGCTTCTGGCAACATATTATTTTGTAATAAATAGATACACACTTACATTGTATTTTTAAAGACTGTTTTTTATGACTTGTTGAATGAACATAAAATATAATATGTTTTCTCTTGAAAGACTTTGCAAGTAGGTGTACAAAAAAAAAATTACAAGTTTATACTTAATGTGTCAAATATGTAAGTTTTCCTATTCTTATGCTCATGTAAAAGCAGGCAAAGGCTTTGTTAATTTACTTTTTATTAGTACCATGGCCGACTTCATTTAAGAAATACTATTTATATCTCACATTTAATTCTTAATCATAAAAACAAGCCTACCACAATTATTAAAAAAAACAATTTTTTCGTGATATATGTATTTATTTAACTATATATTCTGATTATAAAAAAAAACGTTGAGAGGCCCTTATTCATTTAAACATTATATTTAATAAAATATTTTCGACAAGAGACTATCAATACATACTGAATGCTCTTAAAATAACCAACACGATTATATATATAATTTAAAATATATATATAAATCTTTATATCCTGTTTTTTCTTTTATTTTCTGAATTGAGTAATCATTTCTTTGCTATAATTTCATAATAATAGGGTTTAAATATTAATATAGTTTATTGTAAAGGTTTATTAAAGTATTTCAAATTATTCAATTATATATACGCTTCATGAAAACTATACTATATCGACTGTGGAAAGGTGAAAATACGTAACACACAGTTTTTTTAAGACGGCTTTTTTTCGATAATCACAATGTACATGTACAACTTGATACATGTTCCATCGAAAAGATGTATTTTGCAAATGCCGAATTAGTATCTGAATTTAGCTTTTAAGTTTTAACAAAGAAGGGCCTTAGAAAATAATAGATTTAGTCAATTTACACGAAGACACACATACGCAAGATTGTGTATATTTCATAATATTTTATCTTCGGACTAAAATCATCAAAAAAAATTTTTTTCCTGTGAAATTTGTTGCGTCCTTTTTATTTTCTACAGTCGATATGCTTAAACGTATTTATGTTCACTTTTATAAACAAAACCAAGTAGAAGTAGACAACGCAAAACTTTTTATATCTCCCTTCATTTTATGATCGATTTCTCTCTCTCATCCAATCCTTAAATTGGGCGTATCGAGAGCGATTTTCTTATCACTAGTCCAATTCCTACTCTCCTCGAAAAAGAAAAGCAGCCAAGTCATAAGCAGTTCGATTTTTTAAGAATACTGTTGAGTTTACACAACCCAATATGCTCTACATTGAAAGCGGACATGTTTAAACAAGTATATTTAGCTATATCATTACTCTACGATTTGTTCAAATACGTAAATGTTTCAATCCATTGTATCTTGTGTGATATTCCGTCACGAACAATTTTTTAAGCCTTTTAAGAATGTGATAAGTTGATTAGGTAGCTTTAAGGCTACTTAACGTATTTGTATTCCTTTTTCCCATGATGGAATATTGACATAGAATGACTCTCGTGTATTATATATTCAATACGTTAAATAAGTACTAGCATAGTATAGTTGTTAACGTAGGTAACAAAGTAAATTAACAGGTCTTTGTTTTATAATGAATATTGGCTTCCACAAGAACTTAGTGTTTATGTCAATATGCACCGTGTGAACTATGAATGGAACATTATACTCATCTGATTTAACTTGTATGGAATAACGGTTACATTATAAAGCATTTGTAATAGAAGCAGAAATCGATATGTTGACTTGAAAAAAACAAATAAAAAGCACGTACATATTAGAATTTGTATAAGTTAATGTTAAAACGACATATTTTAATACATACCATACGAAATTCATCAAAAATATACGATACAGATAAATTTAATTGTTTCAAGTAATTTATGTTGCTTATATTATTTTAAGTTAATGGTTGACTGGCAACTAAGAATTAAAAATAATTTAATTGGAAATACAGTTCAATTAATAAAAAAATTGTTTATTACGTACATTGAAAATTGAGCATATCGGTCGGTTATTGCTTTTAAGCGCCTCATATTATAATATAAAACTAAAATCAAATTCAATGCTTTAATAAAACAGAATTTCCAACACTGCTCCGACACTGAATCCGTTGAAGAGACTTATTAATAATGTCTAATTATTTTCTTCCGTACATAAAAAATAAGTTACGTAGAAAACACATCGTTTTTTTAATTAAATTAACCGTTTTGGTTGATAGCATATTTTTATTTTACGGAGATAACTCTATTGCCATGTGTATTAGCTGAGGTTACTACACTTTTACGCACTTCGCAGCACTTCATATATTTTTTAAATACCGCTTGGCTCACTTCACCTCTAATGGGCTCATATTATGTTTTCAAAAAACAGTACTACTTACAGAATTACGGCATTGATACTCCATACCATAGTTTTTTGAATCTTGGAGACTGACCATTTGACCCAAGAATTTGCGGAAATCCCAAAAATGAAAAGACGCGAGACCTTTTTTTAGCAATATCCAGAATTTCCGATTTAAAAAACCCAGAAATTTACGGATTTTTTTTAGCTTTTCCCGGAATTTCAAAATATGGTCGCTGCCCGATTTCAAGAATCTGTGAGTTTATAGATTTGCCCTTGGCCCAACGGAACTGTGCTGTGGCCCCCGGTTGAGAAACCGTGCTCCATACATCCGACACTCAAAGTCCATTTATGCAATGTGCGAACGTTTACATAAGAACGCTATCATACATACAACACTTTAAGTCAAATCATTCATCGAAAGCGTCGTAAGGAATACATTATTTCACGATATGTGCCAAATGCACGACAAGCAAGAGTGAGCGTGTGGGAGGTCGTAGGAAGGAGTCGAGGATAGCTTCTCTTGCCCCAACAAGGTAAATAAGCCAACCTCTTGCCACTCGCCCACGGTTTCACCACTCGAACGGACTTAACGACAGCTGTAATCAATCTTTTTGTGCCAGCAATCCACCTGGTGGCAATGCACCATTGCAAGTTGGTAGCCAGCCCCATTCAACGCGAAGAAACCGAATTACACACGAAACATAAATGTTGGCAATACTAGCTAGTTTACGGAAATCTTTACAAATGATTCAATTTGTCGTAACGTATCCAATGAATATCGACTGTAGAAAACCCGATTTATTTTTTCGATAATCAAAATACACGTTCAATCAAAAGGATGTAGCTGAAAATGCCGAATAAGTATCTTAATATAGCTTTTATAAGTTTGAAAAAAAAAGGCCTGCAAAAATTGCGATCATGAAAAATGTGTTAAATTTAAAATTTGATAATGTCAATTAAAAACCATTTTTTCAGTCTCCATGCACTTTAAAGGTGTGTATAGTATAATTTGTAGCTTATAAGTTTGAAAAAAAAGGCCTGCAAAAATTGCGATCATGAAAAATGTGTTAATTTAAAATTTGATAATGTCAATTAAAAACCATTTTATCAGTCTCCATGCACTTCAAGGTTGTGTATATTTCATAATTTGTCTTAGACCCAAAATCTTCAAAAAAGCTTTTTTGTGTCTCCTGTAAAATTTGTTAAGTGTGGGTTACGTCGTTATTCCTCTCCACAGTCGATATGTATATGTATCGTTTTCTCTCGTATCTATTATATAACCTTATACTAATGAGCTTATTTTCGATTATAACTGTATTTTGTACCGCAAATATTTCGTGGATTTCTATACTATATATTTAAAAACTTTCGATGTAAAGCCTTCTTCGTGTTATTCATAAAAATGTCACATGTGTTTTAAATTACTGATGTGTCAAATGTTTTCAAATTTCAAATCACAACAATTCCATCTCCCCCCAAACTCAACCCTGAAAAAAATACATTTCAAGGTAACCTTTTCATGGCTAACTTGGAATGGAATGTTTTAACTAATTAACTAGTTACACATTTAAGATCAGGGCTGATTTCACTCACTATGACCACTATAACTGATAGATATCATTTGTATCATTGATCACTTTTAAGGTGTCCACTGTCAATACTTGGTGGAATGGCATTATAATAAAAATAATAATAAAAGATTTTTAGAACTTTTTCCACTTAAAAAAATATTTTCCTTACCAGTTGATAATGTTCGTGAGGAGTGAAACCGGTCCTGATCAAATAAAAAATTTAAGTGGAAAAGTACTTAAAATCTTTTATTATTATTTTTATTTGTATCATTGTTAATAAATTATTATTTAATATATTTTACCAACGGTTAGTTACACCTTATTATTTGTCTTTCTTAATATTGTATGATAATCTATAATTTATATGTTCTTCAGTTGATAATGCTCGCAATGAACGAAACTTGACCTGATCTTGATAAATAATGTGAATTAATACAAAAGTGTTTTTATTTTCAAATAATATCTTTCCGCTAAGAATTAAAACCGGACACATTAAAAATGAATGCTTTTTAGTAAAATAAATATTGGATACGGCACTGAGATGCGGTAAAAAATTACAAATTTTCTTGACATTTTCAAACTCGTTTAAATAAAATAAATCACGATAATATAGTGGAAATTAAGTGATAAATCACGAGAAAAATTTAAACCATAAATGGAGACTGATGGAATTCTCGGCACTGATTATAATGTGAAATTTTAAATTGAGTTGTAGAATCATTGTAAATAATTTATGCCCACCTGACGGAAGTCATTTGGATGTTGCCAGAGGCTGAAAGTAAATAATGAAGTATATTATTAATATTTTGAAAATTTACAGAATTACTTATGCCGTTTGTTAAGCTATCGTCAAGTTTGTTTGCGCATTGTTATTTAATGTTTGGCTTTTTACAAGAAGAGTAAATATTGTATAACTATTTCCTACCAAGTACAATGCTTATATTATATTAATTTATATCGGTGTATTAACTAATTAACTCGTTAAATTTGAATACATAATATGTATCTTATTGTATTATTTGCAAGAGATTCTTGATTCGATCACCGAGTGAGTTTTTTTGTTTTGTTTGATGTAATAATATTATAATGGATTCGTTACGCAATCTTATGCTATTCTCCTATATTGGAGGGTCAATATATTATCAATGTATGTTTTACAAAAAAATAACGATATTTAGAGGAATAACTGCACACATACAGCAGTGGGCTGCCAATACTTTAACAAGGGGCTCGCTGAATCTCAAAGCTATTCGTAGTATTACGGAAAAGGGGTGATTTTTATTACTCTTATACAATAATAAGCAATAATTATTAAAGCTTTCAAAAGTCACTACGTGTATTAATAGTATGCAACAATCTTATTTAATTAACATTAAAAACTGAAAAATGTATTAACCTACACTAGATTGTAAAAGTGAAGAGTTCCAAAATTAACAAAGAAATATGTTATATTATTTTCGCTACAATTGCATGTTTTATATATGCCAGAAACACTTAATGTATGCACATATATAAACATTATATTATGCATAGATCTGAGAATCTTGTCTTTATTAATTTAACAAGGGGCTCGCCAACCTTAGTAAAATTTAACAACAGGCTCGCGCGAGCATCCTCCAGCCCACCCCTGCACACATATTGTGCAAAGATAAATGATAAAAGAAAATCATGGTGGTCTTCACTTAACAAGATGAACGTACTTTTGAAAATTCTGTACATTTTTCATTTGAAACTTTTCTATAATAGCATTTTTTTTATAAATATGTTTACAGTGATTTTCAAATTTTATATATAGTTATTTTGGTAAACTTTATAGTTGAAATAATTAAATATTAAGTCAATAGTACACATACCTTCTAATCATTTACATTTCTCTGTATATATTATATAACAAATACTCGGTCTAAAATTCAAGTATTCCTCCCTAATACATTTACGCATTGAGCAATGCAATAATAGAAATATTGTAGTAGTGTTATATAATTTTTATGATTCACTCCCGTTTGCCTGATGTGTAGCAGATACACAGCTCAGGAGCGCGTGCTTTTTTTTGCATAATAAGGAAAGGGTTAAGAACACACAATATTTAACTCTTATACCATTGCGGTTTCGCCAATAAAGAAAAAAAAATACTCAAAATGGATACTTAAGTTTTTTTTGTATAAATGTTTTTTATTTAATACCAATTGTATAATATATACCTACAAGACAGTGTGCTTTGTTTTTATCATGGTTGTAATATTTCTGTTAATATTTTCCGCTTGGTTATTAAATCCTTTTTTTAAAGAGTATTCAAGCTCTTCAAAACCGCAAAGCAGTTGCAATCTTGAAACAAGCACACGCATAAAAATAAGTACATAATAATAATATAATTATCAGGAATGAGAAAGGTTTCCTCTCTGCAGATCGGCTACTTTCATGTGAACATCAAAAATAAATTTTGTATTGTCCTTTGAAATTACACACTTATTTTGATACTTCATCGATAAAATGATGTACAATATCGAGAAGAAAATAAAATACAATAACATAGTCATTATGCGTCATATAAAGTGGTTAAAGCAAGTTTAAGTAGGCGTATTCAACAGAACCAATTCTCGAATAATTTACCATAGATAATAGAGCACTTTCCGGGCTTATTATTAAATCTCTTTTTGATACTGTTTTTAATAATGTTTTTATTTTTTATTTACATTTTTTTATATAATAAAAGTTCATAATTACTTTTTTTTTAAAACCACGTTCATTTATAGCAAATGATTATAAAAAAATTCAGAGCATTTTTCAAAGCCTTGTGATAAACCTTAATAATCAGCTGACATGATTGATACTCTAGAGCATAGGTTCCCAAACTTATTTCCCCCGTGGACCCCTAAGCCCAGTATTTTATCCTTTGTGGACCCCCTCCCCCAGGGTGCATAATAGTGAAGTTTTCTATTTTTTTAAAATACAAATATGAGCACACTGTGATAGGGTTTTTTGTATAGTGGACAATTGTAAAAAAAAATATGTTAATTTTTTATTCTTATCATTAGTGAATTTTTTTAAATGAAAATGAACAAATCAAAACACAATCAAATTCTTACATAAAATAATAAAATCCGTTCACGAGAGGGATGAACCTGATGCTCCGATATCAATTGGTCAATATTTGGGTTCAAATTCGTAAGGTACAGTCGTAAATCTCCACGTTCAGTGATTTGCAACCGATTTCTTTTTTTCGTAAGAAAATTAGTAACTGCACTAAAACCTCTCTTCACGAGGTACGAAGAAGGAAATGCTATCAAAAACTTTCTTGCACTAGCCCACGATACAGGATAAGCAACAAGGATATCTTTCTGCAGCCAGAACTGCTGGTAACCCTTTCTAAACTGTACCTTAAGTTAAGATTAAATTTGATTTCATTGATTCCGGTCCGTGGACCCCCATTTACATCTCGTGAACCCCCCTTTTTTTTATTCCTGTCAGGGACCCCCTGACAGTCCTCACAGACCACTTTGGGAACCTATGCTCTAGAGTCTAGACTGGGCGTGTCGCATGTAACTCAAATGTAATTGTTTTTTGACTTAATTTATCTTTTTAAAAAATGTCATGATTTTATGTATCGTTACGTGTACCAAGACGAAGATTTATAACACAAATATGTACCCCGAGTTGTATACCAATCACGGTTGCCTATTGGTTTCGTGCTAATTTTCAGAAATTAGAGGTTATTAAATTACTAAGAAATAATACTGCACCCAATAATCGCATTGGTTTTTCTACTATTTTCAACCCTAAGCCCAACGAACCAATTATGATAAATAAACTCTTAAAAACGAAGCGTATCATACAATTTAATGGCAGTGGGAGAAATTTACATTGTTTGCATGATAAATCCGGCCAAATATGACTATTTTTAACTTGCTACTTCATTCCCATCCAAAGTGGGTCTAAAAGATATATGTATAATAATTAGAATTGATTAAAAAAATAAAACAATCATTTGTTCTTATTCCCACATTTATTTTATAAGATCAGTAGCAGTTGTTTAGTACACCTTATTAATTTCATTTTGTTTTGTATAAGTAACACTGTAACCTGATGAGAGACTACAAAGTTACAGTCAGTTAATAATGCTCGTCATTACCGAAACCGGTCCTGATATTATTAAATAAAAGGGGGAATTAGTACAAATAATTGTTTTATTTTTTGAATAATATCAGTGGCGGATTACCCCATAAGCGCAAGAGGCGCGTGTTTGGGGCCTATGAATTTTAGGGGCCTCAAAAATAGCTTACATAATTTAACCCTTATACTTTTGATCACTTTTAGGGTGTTCACTGTCAACACTTGGTGGAAAGGTATTATATTAATAAAAACACAATATTCCTTTGTTAAATTATATTTCTTATCAGTTGACAATGCTCGCAATGAGCGAAACCGGTCCTGACATATTGAATAAATTGGAATGAAGTACAAAGGAATATTGTGTTTTTGCTTATACTTTTGGTTCAGATTTTTGTATATTTTTACAATTTTAGTTTGAATTTTCTGACGATTTTATATTATCCGCAAAACAGGGCCTCCAAATTATATTGCGCCTGGGGTCTCTCATGTGCTTAATCCGCTACTGAATATTATGCCTTTCTACCAAGTATTGACAGTGATCACCCTAAAAGTTTGGATTCCGGACGAAGTTGTGTAGTAAACAATATACCACAGAATGTTTCAAATTAATAAATAATCAGTAAGGGAATTGTTAAGTTATTTTCTATTCACAATTAAATGAACTGTAATTTACGTTAACACAGAGATTTATACGATTGTGTAATAAAGCAAATAATATAAAAGCAGGTCTTGTCATTATAAATACGCATTCAATAAATACAGTTAACTGTTCCGGAGCGATTCCAACAACAACACGCTCGGTAGCTTCTTGCTAACGTAAACCCTTTGTATTGGCCTCGTATGCAATATTACCTTTACCCTGTAGAATGTACAAAACCCATACATTATTGTTTCTTCTCGTATGCGGACGACACGATCTGTTGTTCTTGGACACGCCACCGCTTTCTTATTTGCATGTAAACAACTTTGCTTGAAATAATGTCCGAAGACACCGAAGTCCATTCCATAATTCGATTTAAATAAGCGCCTTACAAACCAAAGCTCTTCCGGAAGCTTTCACGTAATCTTTCAAAAGCTCTGTGACCACGACATATGTTCAACATTTATTACTCATGCATTTTGATCATTAAAATTATTTTGTTGTTGACTAAGGTTATAATAATAATAATATATATATATATATATTACCATGTCTGCTCCCAATGTGGAGCATATGGACTCCTAATGGAGTTTATCTCAACAGAAGTGTTTCTACGAGAACTGTTTGTTACTCAGTTGCCCAATCTCTCTTTTTCCAAAGAGAGTAGAAATAGAAGGAAAGGGCTAGGACAGGACTAGTGGTTAGCTAATCGCTCTCGGTACGCCCCGTTCATAGGATAGGATGGGTGGGAGGGGGATTCAAGACATCACATACATCCATGCCTTTGAACAGAAATTCATAAATCGATTGAAAAATCAATTTTTAAAATTGCCCGTACTGGAATTCGAACCCGGGACCTCCGTAGCGGTAGCCAACGACTTTGACCACTCGACCACACAGGCACACATAATAATATAATACTGTTTATTGTTATATTTTCTTAAGTACGTAGGATTGGTATTATTTAATAAATGGTATTAAACTACGTTTTAAAAACATTGTTATTAATTATAATACTGATTTTATTGAATTCCATAATTTCGGTGACAGCTTAATAACCCACTTTCGTTAATAAATGAAGAGTTATCTTTAAATAATATATGTTTAATAGTATGTTGGAATGATGAGGTAGCTAGGCCATGGCTCTTGGTATTTAGTGGAGGAGTTAGTGTGGCCCTTAGGCTACAAAGTTTAGACACCCCTGACAAGCAAACTAACGATTAGTCAACATTTATAATAAAAAAATCTATTTTCTTTCATTACATTTAAAAATGATTTGATTACTAGCTAATCGTTTAACTTTGTATACGTTTCGTACTGAACGTTTATTTAATTATTTATTTAAAAAATGGTTGTTTTCCGTGATTTAGTTTAAATCAGACAGTTTTCAAAGAGTATTATATAAAATATTTTAAACTGACACGATAATAAAATACATTTTTTTTATAAATTAAAGAGAAAAGAAAACAAAGTAAAATTGTACGAATCTAATTAATTGTTTCAAACAATTTTTAAGAAATATATTATACTCTTTACAATGTTTGAATTTTCCCGCTTAGTCGTTATTCCACCATCCTACGCATGCGTATCTAACTGTCCAATAATAACGCAAATATTACAATATCTGTAGAACGACATTTGAATTATTATCGAAAATACATTTCAAAAATAAAATTATTCACCTATTAATTTTATATTCCTATTATCACATACCATGATGACAGTTATTAAGATCATTTGATGATTTGTTGCCGTTTCAACATCTTCACAAACTCCTACGTTATATGTGTGTTGAAATTCTTACAATCTTATATTATGCATTAATAATGTTATATAGAAAGAAACCATACTTGTCTGCGCCTTTTACACAATGTTAAATTAATATAGAACAGTGCTTCTCAATGTATTTGACGATAAATAGTTGTTTGTATATTATATTTGTAAACATTCACATGCAGCCATTTCATTATGTAATAAAAATACTATTTCTAGGTGATACCATGATATGATTGATTGTAATCCCTTATCGCTTTTAAAGAATTGCAAGCTTCACTATTAACATATTATTTTTATATTGTTAAATTCAAAATTCTCGAAAAAAAATCGTTAAATACTGAAATTCACTGTTAATTAAACATCATTTTCGTTCTGCTATAAGTGTGTTAGTTTGAAATATTTTCAACATATTCCTGTATTTTTCATATGCCTCTGTTACCTGGGCTCGATTTCCGGCAAGATCAACACCAACATGATATTTTTTAATTTAATATTTGAGATCTTGAGGATGGATGTTTGTGATTTATATTCTCTTCCAGTTGATCTCGAGTGACGCAAAAAATGATCAATTAAGTTATATATTATTATATACAATACATGCTTATATTTTTCTTTAATATATAAGAACTTACTTATAAACAAAATTTAAAAAATCAATTTTAATATATATATATATATATGATTAATAAAAACACTGTCAATACTTGGTGAAAAGGCTTTGTATCATTAAAAACACAATATTCCTTTGTACTTTATTCCACTTTATTTTTAAGGTCAGGACCGGTTTAGCTCACTGCGAGCATTGTCAGTTGACAATGGTCCTGGCCATTAAATAAAGTGGAATAAAGTACAAAGGAATATTGTGTTGTTATTAATATAAAGCCTTTTCACCAAGTATTGACAGTGAACACCCTAAAAGTGATATATATATATATAAAGCTTACAAAAAATAAATAATGGGATGGGTGTGGTTGCATTTTTTACATAAAAAATAATATTTGTTTCAATGTCGAAAATCCTTACTCGCAAGAAATCTTCCAAAGTTCCTTTTGAAAGGCATGATCTGTGCTTATTTTCTAGTTAAAGAATTGAAGAAAATGCTGTTCAACATAGGTATGTAGTTGCAAAAGAAATAAGGATTACCGAGACTTATTTTGCAAAAGATATTCATTAAATTCTGTGCAACTAAACTGAACATTTTCGCGAACCCGCAAAAAAACCTTGGCGGAAAATCAGGGGTGTGCGGGCCCTAGTTTGGATAGCCCTGCTTTAAGCATATAATAAGTATTCTGATGAAGAAGGTACTTAGTGAAAATTTACATTCGAAATGAAACATTTTATTTGTTGCACTATATTGACTATTTGAATTACTGTTGTATCGCGTGCTATCGGATTAAATGATTTATTTTCTTTAAATTAAGTGCTCTATAAATGCCGCTAATAATTAAAAGCCAATACGGAAATAAACTGTCCCATTATAACTGGCTATTTTATTTATGACTCTTTTTTCAAATTATTATTTTTTATTTGTATTCCTACTATCTCGATGTATTTCGTAAACTATTTTTCTGTTTAAATTGAATTTTAAAAATTGTCATATCAACATTGCGTAAACTATGCCCTCTCCTGGTGTTAAACACGTGGACACTTAATAGTGGAGTTAAATGTACCCGTTTAGTATTATAGTTAACCCCTTACAAAACTATAAGTAAGCATAGTTACACCATTTCGCACTGCGATAAAAATAGTCTGGGAAGAAGTAATAGAATTACTTATATTTTTTTACGCAATGCGAAAATTGCCAGCTCTACACGATGATATATCTAAATGATTTTCAACGAAACACGTAGACTGTCGCCTTTATAGAGCCCTCGATTATAAATTTACTGATTATATGTCATTGTAAATAAGTCATTACATTGTGTCCCTTTTAATAATTTGATTTACTTATCATTTAATAGCGAGATAGAATTTACTCTTTTAATTATTTAGAGATAATAATCAATGAATGATAAATGTATTTTTTTAAATACTATTCATTACTTGTAAAGGTGTTTTAAAATAGTCACTAGTAGTTACAAAAACAGTTGGTATTTTAAGTATTTATAAAAACGAATAACAGTTACATTTACTAAGGTTAACAATTATAACAGTTAATTACATCTTACAATGCACTTTCGCAAAACTATAACATACGAAGTTGATAATTTCAGTTCAAAAAATATATTATTGATCCAAAAAAGATCTTTGGTTCATTACACCAAATAATTTGTAAAATGTAAATTTTTACAGGCCAACAATGTCGTTACTTTTGAAATGACTCAACTAAAACGTAATAATTTATAATGCTTATATCAGCACTTAGCAAACTGTTATTGGGATATAAATGTTTGTCAAACGGAATATTATTTGATCCCAATGCACTCAAGCAAGTTTTTAATGGATAATATTTTAGATATCGTATCAAATATATGGGGAACCATCTAATAAATATCTCGTTGGTGATTTTACAAAATGCTTTGCGAATTTATTTTTCAATTAGGTATCCATTAGATTTGCAAAATAGATTGTCATTTATATACAAAGTATCCTTTTAGTTATAAACAGAATTTATTTATGAATAGTAATCTTTGTTTTCTTCTTATTTAATTGTGATGTCAATTTTAAATAAATTATTTTTTAACATCGATATTTTGACACTTATGTCCACTCCCAATATGAACTCCTGACTTCTAATGGAAAATCTCAACAAAAGATTTTTTACGAGATCTTGTTATTCAGTCACTTAACCTGTCTTTCTCGGAGTCAAATTTAAGGAAATAAGAGTGGACTAACGAATTAACTTATAATTTACTTATCGATTCACATTTGAACAATTTACCTTATCTACTTTTCTCTTTGTGTCATATTTTATCTAATGTTGGCATTATTTGCTTAAGTACGAATTCGTACTTAAGCAAACATTTGCGAAAGTAGTTGTCCGAGGATGCCTCTGAAAGAGGCGAAACACGTGTCACATTTTGTAACACAATACGTGTAATAATCAAAGTTATTTTTATTTTATATTAAAATGAACTTCCACAAAGTTACCGCCGAATCCATCGAAAGTATTGGCATTATTTGTTAAAAACGTTATTTACTTGTTTAATATTGATACAACTGAATAATTTTTGAATTCTTAGATGTAAGAAAAACTGTTTTTTGTTTCACAAAAATATTGTTTAAAAAATTACAACGTTCTGTGAATCTCAACTCATAAAAGCTTTTTTATTATACATGACATAAACTATTTTTTCTTTTTGAACACTTAAGCGTTAAATAATTCAAACTGTAGTGGTTAAATATTCTGATGGAAAAAACTTAAGAGTACCCTTGGTAAGTACTGTTATTATATATTAGAAAGTAGGCTCAAAATTAACAACAAAGTAGTCATTTTCTTTGTTTGATTATTTTTCAAATACCAGCATAATGTTATATTTATTATAATTTTATAAAATATTAAATTAAAAAATATTTGCAGACTTTACAGTAATCGTTCCGCATTTTTCTTGAACTTCTCAGCTAGCTTTAAAGGAAAATACCAAGAATTAATTAGCCTTAAACAATTATTATACACTCGTCGAGTGAAATAATTGAAAACACTGAACATATCTTAATAATTAATAGAAACATAACTGAGATAAAAGTTGGATAATAAATTTCTCTACTATGTTTCAAACATTCTTGTAGAACTTTATAGAAAATTGAAGTAAATAATTACACGTAATAGTGGTCGTTAAAGTACGTAACCTTTTTAGAATGAACAAAATGATATGATTATGTAATTAAAGGATTATATAATATGCATTTATGAAGGAATATGCTAACGATCAATTTAATGTAAAAACTCTTAGAAATAAATGAAATGTAATTGAATTTATTATTTCAGACTCAATCTATTATTACCAGATTATTATTTTTCTGGACATCACTCGTCTTATAATATTTCAATATGAGCCCTCAAGTGGTGAAGTGAGCCACTAGTAAAAATTTAAAACATTTTTCTTGGATTTTCAAGTGCAATCACGTCTTTATTTTTGTTTTGGTGGATTTCTTATTTTTATTTTACGGAGATTAACTGAGATTACTTCATTTAATTTAAGGTTTCGACTGAAGGTGCTTGGTGAAATTTCAATATTAAATTTGAATCGTTAAAATTATGTATATTTTCACAGATTTTGTCACTAACGACCCGGGTTTCGCCTTTCGGCATCTTCAGGCGTTCAAGTGCACGGGAAAGAAACGGGTCATTAGTGACAAAATCTGTGAAAATGTACATAATTTGAACGATTCAAATTTGAGATTACTTCACTTTTACAATACTATAAGACGTGTAAAATATTACAGAGAATCTAACATATTGTTTTTTCTAAAATACCACCTTACTCACTTCTCCTATAATGGGCCCAATTATGTACTGCATAGTTTTGGATTATCTAAGAACTGTGGTTTGTTTTGGGTGAATAAAATACATTATTTTATTTTACGGAGATTAACTGAGTTTACTTCATTTAATTTAACTCTAGGAATCTAGACTAGTCTAGCAAAATGAATTTAATTCTCAAGTTGTCTCAACTCAAAATCAAAATTACATATTTCGTAATATTTTACAATTGTATTCAACCATATTTTTCACGCACATGTTTTAATATATTTCAACGACTCACTTTTCGAACATAAGGCGTATAATAAATAATTCAATATGGCAAAGAAGCTAAAGCCTTTCCAAGCAATAAACCATATTTATTTATGAAACTTCTGAATTGTTACTATCATTATACGGCTATAAACTAACCGGTGTTGAGATTACAATAGGTTTTACATTACTGGCCACATGCATAAACAAATAAATAACAAATCTGAATCTCCTTACTTAAAATTCGCCATCCCACATAATGCAACCTGCATTATCATATTTTCATTATCTCTATAGAATTGGATTTTTCAATGAAAAGAATATTTTATGTTTACGGATACTGAAGTGCAGAAATTGAATGTATAATTTAATTAATTCAGTGTATTTATTAGCATACTGTTAAGCGGCGATATAACGGACTTATTCAAACCTGGTGTTTTCGTTAGTGTCGAAAAATTATACGTAAAAAAAACAATCCTAACCACACCGTTTGTATATTTTTATTTTACGATTAAATTAATTTTATTTCATATGTCCGTTGTGTCGTATTATGTCGATGTGTTTTCATATCTGCACGACAGAGCTTGGCTTAGCACACGTCAAATCATCAGCCTAAACGTTTTAAAACTGTTGTGACTGTTATTGTATCGAATACCGGACCCTTCTTTTGATCCCAGAATTTTGGGATTCAAAATTATATCAGGATCCCTAGATTGCTAACTGGGAAAAAAGTGAGAGATTCCAATATAATTTTTAACTAGAACACCAATTTTTTAGTTCGCTCCGCCAAAAAAGTTGCGAATTGGCGTTTACCAAAGGTATTTAATAATCTAAGACCTTTTTTTTTTTAGATCTATCCTGTCAAAGAGTTACGATTACCGATGACTCCAGTTCTATTTTTTTTCGAATTTCGGGTGTTATTATGAATTCCGATATCCCGGGATAAGTACAAAGACAACTCCGGAATTACGGGATGACACCCGATGCAGGGGTGGGCTGGAAGGGGCTCGGATGGGCTCGCGCGAGCCCCTCGTTAAGTTTTAGTATGTCCGACGAGCCCCTTGTTAATTTAAGAGATAACAATATTATCAGATCAAATTAGTATATAACTGCAATTTCTGACTTATATATTATCTACGACAGCTTCAGTATACACAGTAATATTTGTTAGCCATTTAGATTGATAAGTTTACGCTAAATTGCATATTGTAAGTGTATTTAGTAACAATCGATTGCTTGATAAAAAAATTCACTCCTTTCCCTAAATACCGAGAATTGCTTTGAGATTAAGCGAGCCCCTTGTTGGTGTATTGGCAGCCCACCGCTGACCCGATGGGAATATTACATCAACAAGCTTCAATATTTCAAAAGATAAAATTTATTGAATTAACTTCTCTATCCATATTATAATGATTCCGTTGAAATTGTTTCCGATACATCATGCTCGCTTATCCATAAAACAATTCCCTTTACTATGTGCCCGTATTTTAAATTGCAAATTGGCTTTCCTTATTTACTTTAGCGTGTTATCCTGCTGCGTCTCGGAATACCTCACTGTCGGCTCAAGTGATTGCATTTAATATTTATGAAAATAGCTATCATCACAACCCTGCCACTTATATTCAATTTGTATATTTACACTACACATTCAGTTACTAAAAACCTTTTCAAACGATAACAAGTTTTAGACAGTTTAAATGTCGTCCAAAAAGCTACAAACTTGTTAGGGTTGTTGAATTGAGAGATTTTTAGCAGTAGTCAACGTCGATGGCTTTAGTTTCAAAGCTCACATGATCGAATCCCAGTACGGACAGATCTTTCAATCGATTTATGGATTTCTGTTCAAATCCATGAATGTCTGTGATGTCAATTTCCGATTCTGAAAATGAAGGATAACGAGAGCGATAAGCTAACAACTAGTCATTTTATTGCCCTATCTTTATATCTAGTAAATAAGTACAAGCAGTTTCGTAAAAAATAACAAATCTATATGCTGCAAATTGACGCAGGTATAATTTAAAAAAAAATGTGTAACTATATGAAAAAAGTAAATTCAGCCAAAAGGCCACTTCTGAAATAGTGAACATTACTAAATTTACTCTCATCGCCTAAAAGTTGGATTAGCTAGATCAGTGTCTACCAAACTGTGTGCCGCAAGAAGTCTCAGGTGTGCCACGGAGGAAGAAGCCTCAAGAATGTTTATTTTAAATAATGCCTCTTCATTTATATTTTCTTCAGTTTTAAATAAATTCAACATCAACATTTTCAAATAAATATTTGTCACGTTCCTACATAGTGATCGGCGTGATCAGGGCCGGCCCGGGGATTCTTGCGCCTGTGTACGAGGCGCCTTCGGCCGAAGTTCGGTGCCTCGCACACAGGCACATCTGCGCCCCTCTGATTATATTTAGAGCCGGCGCCTGTGTGCTCCGCATACTTCGCACACGCTTAGGGCCGGCCCTGGGCGTCATTCGCTTTTTTAAAGTGTCTTCTTTTGGTGTGCCGTGGAACAGATTCCATTCACCAGTGTGCCGTGAAGTAAAAAAGTTTGGCAGACACTGAGCTAGATCATAGGCTCCAAACGATGGCGGTAACGCCCCCTGTGGCGTTGAAAGGTTTCAAGTGGACGTAAAGGATCAAATAAATTGTTCGTCGGACTAGAGTCGGTGTGCTTTTTTCTATAAAGGGGGCGGCAGGACAAGAATATTGGGAACATGTGAGCTAGATTTTATCAATAGGGTAAAATATCAAGGTATTTCAGTTCTACAGTTTTTTAAATAGCTATCAACCATTAACTTTTTATAAAAAAACTGTAGAACTGAAACACCTTGATATTTTACCCTATTAAAATGGAGTTCTACCAAGTAAATGCCAAATCAATACATAAATTTTATCATTTATACGAATCTCAATAAAAAAAATATCTATCAATTTTCTCATAATGGGAAACAAAAGCTTTTCTCTTCGTCATTAACAGCGTTCTACAAAACTCTTCATAACAAAATGCCTCAGTTCTAAAACGACAGTATTGGAACTGTGTTGATAATATCAATGACAGTTCATATAACGATAACTATTTGTTATTCTTGTATGTATACTCTTTTATGGTTGGTCTATTACTCTTAGTTGTGAACAGCTGGTCCACCGCAAAAGACTGACAACATCTCCTTATAGGTCCGGCAATTGCCTCTACAGAAATCAAAATAAACAAAGAAAACTGGCGACTGCTTCTGTATTCCGCCACGTGCCTCGAGCGCTGATGGCCACGCTCGACTTTACCTCAGAAATCAATCTGTCAACGGATGCCACCACATTTATATGACGTTATTCAAAATGTCGCGACACGAAAATAAATGGACGATAGGTGATGATTCAGTAATAACTTCGATGAAAACTGTTATGTTTTTAAAATAAATATTAACCGATTTACACATTATAACGCTAAAAGAAAACAGTAATAAACTCAATCCGGGCGACACAGCTTACCTTATTTGATTCAACAAACTGTCGTTAGTGTCAACCTGATAATTTTCTCTTCGACTAAAAAACAAAAAAAACATTCTTTAAGCTTAAATTTATTATTGTTTGTACGAACAAATCAGTTAGACAATACTGCTGTGACTTAACACAGCAGTATTGTAATGTTCCATTGACATTTAGAGCGAATGCAATAAATCAATCAAAACATGTTTGGACAAGCCCCTTTTAAATAAAATATATTTTTTACAAGTTGATAATTTCCATTTCCGACCACATTTTAGATCTATATCAGCTCTCAAAGAGAAATGTTTGTGAATCATTCATTGAAAATTCTAGCTCAAATTATGAGGGTGATTGATGGATGAATTTTAAGGGTGAATGGTAATTCTCAGAATAAGTGTAAAATTATAATATAAGTTAATTTATTAAAATTAATTATTAAAACGCCTCACGTTGATTAGGGCATTTCATCTGAAAAAAATCTTTAACTGTAACTGTCTCAAAATCTGAATCTTTTCAATCACCTTGAAATGGGACTTTATTGAATAAAAAATATTCGAAGGATGAACAATTTCTCATTTCAGAAGTATCATTCTTATAAATACAGCTTAAAATCATACAATCTATAAAATCTTGAGATCCTATAATAACTATTATTTAACCAATCATCTGCAATCACATCGTAAAATCGACGAGGAAAAATTTCAATCCATTTAAAATTTAACACCGCCCATCCCGCAATATTGAAATTTACGATTTTAACGTTTACTCGCCTCAGTTTTACTTAAAATTTGCATGATTTACTCGTAAAACTGTCACAAGAGTATGTCGTTAATAACAGAGATCTGTGTACAGCCACCGTTGATTTTTTTTATACTCACTTATTATCATTAGTGATGAAAAAATGGTTATCAATTAATATCTAAACTGTTCAAAAAGATACATAGAAGTATATAACACATACTTAAAAAGCCATCATAATTCATTCGACACAAAATGTGTAACGACTGCAAATAAACGTTACGAACTGAGAAATATTACTAAGTTTACTTTGAGGGTGTTCGCTGTCAATACTTGGTGGAAAGGCATTATATTAATAAAAACAAAATATTCCTTTGTACTTTATTCCATTTTATTTAATAGGTCAGGACCAGTTTCACTCATTGCGAGCATTGTCAACTGACAAAGACTAATAAATTATAAGTGGTGAATGATGGCAATTATAAACACAATTAAAATTTGGGATTTTTAAAAAAAAGTGAATTTCACCTAATTGTATGTTATGGTGTTAAGCATTTTAATTCTGTGTAATTGTAGTCACTCGTACTATAATTTGTAAATTCTTTTCATTGTTAATTGTTTCTTACACCTTATATTTCCATTTAAATTTGTATAAATAGCACTGTTTATATATTTTTCTTATCACTTGACATGATCGCAATGAGCGAAACCGGTCCTGACCTATTAAATGAAGTGGAATAGATTACAAAGGAATATTGTGTTTTTAATAATTACTAAGTTTATAAATCCCACAAATTATCTTTTTTCTGCTTCTTAAAATAATAATTTAAAATAAAATAAAGAAACAGCAGCTATATATAAAAGACAAAGGTAAAGTGGAGATAATCGAATATTTGAGTCTATCACAATTTACAATTCGATCACTCGGTGTGTAACAAAACAAATTACTAGCGGTTCAATTCTAATTGAATTCTTCGAGTTATTTGTTTTCTCATTCTGTCTGCTATTGGCAAATTAGTGTTGGTAACGAAACCAAGCGATTCGCGACGATAGTTTCATATAGGGCTTATACAAAAACCTACTTTTAAAAAAACAGGTTGTCGAATGTCAATATTGTTCGAAAACCGGTTTTATCCGGTTTTTGAAGTTTTATAAAAAATGGTTAATTCAATTAAAATAGCGAGAAAAGGTTCATTTTTTTATGTTGTTTATGTATATACATAATAATGCCCAACAAGAAATTATTTGGTGTTACCCTTCAGAAAATATGATTTAAGAAAACACAAAGCGTCCACTAATCGTTTTGTAACAAAATTTCTTGATATCGAAAATACCTTTTCGCTGGGTGGGGCATATGGTCTTCAAGGCATCAAATAAAAGATCCAAATTTTCTGTCTTTTTGTTTATAGGCTCGTATATGGAAAATTCGGCACAACCGGTTACGAAATTGAAAAACCTGTTTTCGAATGTCACAAATTTAGCCAAAAAACCGGTTTTTAAAAACCGACAAGCCCTAGTTTCATAGAAGCAAACGAGTGACACTGTTCTTGGATTCGTTTTTACGTGGCCGGTGGATGTCTACTTTGTGTCGCGTATATTCAGCAATATGTATTAATAAAAACATATTTTTTTCTATCTATTTTGATTTCTATCTACAAATAAATATTTTCAGCACAAATTATATTTTAAATCCCGGTCATCTTAAACTCAATTGTTGGTGTTTCATTATTACATATTTCATATCGAATTTTTATACCAAGGATGTAAAATTTGTAAGGATAGAAAAAAATCGATTTATTTGATCGTCATCTTTTGTAAAAAAAGCTCAAAAGTATTCGTAAAATTTAATAACAATATATACCAATGTTCAACTAAAAATAATACAAATATTAATAATCAGTTAAATAGATTAGACAGCGGGTGACCTGTCGCAGCGAGCTCAAAACTTAGACTAAATTTATACTGGTTTGTTTCATAACAATGACAATGTAAATAGTTTATGGACGTTGCAAAAATAAATACTTTTGTTTCTATCAACTATAATACTCTTGATATAATAATGAGATACTGAATGAGATTCTAATCGAATTCACAACAGCAAAAATAAATTTAAGAAAATGTAAATATTTTTAACTTTTTTTATTGTTTTTTTATTTCTTAAAAAGCTCAGAGAGCCACCAAGAAATCATCACTGAAATAAACAGTGAGCATTGAATATAAAATTGATTTAAAATACATACATACGTAGATATATACAATTTCACTATCAATCAAGCTTTTATTCATAATACCAGAATTACCGTACGCTAGAAATTTGTATTGTGTATAAATCGCTATAGAAAATCTCTTTTGCCAAAGTTATTTGAATACAGAATACAACAACCTCGTTAGTTCAATTTTTCTACTTATGAATGATGAAAATAACGCTAGGCACTTTAAAAAAATACATAAAAAGGCGAGCAAATAAACATATTTCGCGATACTGAATTCCTTTCAAAGTGTCATTACGTTGAGTAGCAATATGTAAACTTAACATTGGCAAGCGTTTTTGCAACAATCTTCTCGTATATTTTACCCTTTGGAGCAAGAGGCGTTTCTGCTACCGGTTTTGCAAATGCATTTGAGGTAGTAGGGTGACAACATGACTACGAATCCGATATCGGTAACGTATTTGAGGTAAGGTTAGGAAAAATTCCCTGTCATCAAAAGAGCTTTAAAATTGAAATACTTCACCAAGTCAAATTGATGTTTAATAATTTCAATACACTATTGTACAAAGTTACCAATGTCTCAATAGGACAACAAAGGTATAAAAGCTGTATTGTGATTTGTGAAGTAACGGTCATAATTTTACACAATTCATTGTTATTTTTTCATTACATGTACCGTTATCATCCCTTTTTAGTACATACATACAAATATATAATTTAAATTAATTTATAATTTTATTGAAGGGGAAATAAAAGTCCCAAGTCCCGGGAAGTCTTGGGACTTTGACTTTATCACGTCTCGAGTCCCGGGACTTTGAAAAACCCGAGACTTCAGAATCTCTACTCTGAACATTGTCAATTTAGCATGAAATTTTAGCATGAAAAAAAAAAAATTTCAATGAGACTAAACACGTTTTAGCCATAATTACGTAATCAGTTTGTCAACAAAGTGATCAATTTTACTTTCCACCATGCTACCACTTAATCCATCGAAAACATAATACTTTAATTTTAACAAGCTACTTTCAGAGCACTTGTGTTCACCGCTTGTCAATTTCAGTAAATATATTGCGGGAATCTGAAGACAAATAAAATAATTCCAGTATGCTTTTCAATGAACTTGTTCCTGAATTGTGAAATATTCAATCCAAAGTTTGGTCATATGGTACTAGAGTGCTGCACTTGCCTGCATCGATCACTCGTTCTTATTTGCTTTGATAAGACCAGAATGTAAGCGGATATTTAAAACATTTAATAGAACCAGATGGGCAAGATGACGGAAAGCTTTCTGGAGAATCACCTTCTTCAATGTATCTGACGGAGATTGTGAGATTACTTTAGATCAGTACTAGGGATTCTGTGTCGAGACGTCCCGGGACAAAAGTCCCGGGACTTTTGAGCATTTTTGCTGTCGTAAGTCCCGGGACTTTGTTGTTAAATGTCCCGGGACTTAAGACAGCCAAATTTTACATTTTAATTTTGAAAAAACCATTCTAACAAAATAAAATTGGATGCAAGCAATCGCTAATGTGACCTAAAAAGTTAATTTTGATTTAAAATAAATTTACATTGGTGTCTATCCTCGAGATTAGTTTTGAAAAAAATGCATTATATTCAGGCTAAGGATTAAAGGCCGGGGTTTTAACAAAATTAAGTATGCATATATAAAAGGGACCTTATGAAAGAAACAGCTGTTTAGATTTATAATTGTAGAAGTTTCAAATAACATCTATTTATATATTGTAATACGAAACAACCATTTTCGATGGGTAGAGACATGCAGAAATACAAAAAAACTTAGACACGTGTTCGCTTAAGCTTGGGATTCACAGAATTCCAAGAAATAATGAAGCCGATAGTTATTTCTCGAAAATTATGTTATAAATCAAGGCGGATTATAAATGTTTTATTATCAACAGTTCAGCTGGGACTAATTGTTTTTCGAAAAGAATAAAAGAAAGATCAATGTTTTGGAAAAACAATGTTGCAACAACGTTTATTACAAAAATAAGAAATCGGCTGTCTGATTCGTCATTAAATTCATTATTATTTTTAATATCATATTTTGATAAGCAAAAATAAAATATTAACTTTTGTGTTAATAATACATACTGTGTATGATTTGAGGTTCTGATTTTATTATTCAATTAATTTAATATTTTCATTTCAATGTGTTCAAAAAATGTATTTATTTTAATAACGCATACTTTCGGCGGCCTTTTAAAGTACGTACGAAAAAAAATATACGTTTAACTGCGTAAAAAACGCTCAAAAAAATTAGTTTAATTGAAACAAAATATTAAAAAACGTTTAGGAGAAAGATATCTCCTTTTATGTTATTAGAAATTTATTTAAATCAATTTATATTCGTATAAAAAATATAACTGTAGCAAAAACAAATTACAAAATATTATAATTAAATGTTCATACCAGATGTTGTTTTATTTACAAATGTTTTTCACTATTTTTCAGCTGTATTGTGATTTGTGAAGTAACGGTCATAATTTTACCTAATTCATTGTTATTTTTTCAATACATGTATCGTTATCATCCCTTTTTAGTACATACATACAAATATTTAATTTTAATAAATTTATAATTTTATTGAAGGGGAAATAAAAGTCCCAAGTCCCGGGAAGTCCCGGGACTTTGACTTTATCACGCTAGCGTCATATCCAATTTAAAACTATTGAAAACTATACAAAAAAAATACTTAAGTCTAAATTTTTTCAATCTTTCGTTACGTATCTCTCTCTCTCTCTCTCTCTCTCTGTGTAAATGTTTCAGCGCAAACGCTGAAAAAAGGTCCATATGAGCCTTCGAGAGGTGAAGTGAGCCAACTAGTAAAATGGTAATACCATTTCTTAGACTTTAAGGTACAATCACGCCTTTACCTGGTGTTTACGATACTTTAAGACGTGTAGAATATTACACCTTACTATTTTCTAAAAATACCACTTGGCTCACTTCACCTCTAATGGGCCCGTAAGAGAAAGTAAGTTTTTGACACTCGGCACACACGGACACATACAATCTCTCTTTATCTCTCTCTCTCTCTCTCTCTATGACTCGTATTGAGCGAACACTGACAGATATATAGCACTGCCAACTGGTAATGATCTCTGGTTATGAAATATTGAAACTGAATTGTCGACAAGAAAAAAATACTTCATTTTTCCAAAATTAATTTAATAATACCTCAATCCAAAGTAAGTCAACGTACCTAGAAAGCATATCGAATTTCTATTTCTATTATCTCTTTCTACCTCGACATTGATCCCGTCTCTTTTGTTCAATATGATCCCAAGTACTTACTCCTTTAGCCGTAGCTACCTGGGAGGTATTTTAATTAAGTTATTAATTTTATATTAATTCACCGCTGTGTGAGGTATTACTTTTTTACTAATTATAAGACATTTTAATATATATCAGGGTTTCCCAAACTATGTTCCGCGGAACACTGGTGTTTCGTCGGACCTAAATAGGTGTTCCGCAAAAATTTGGGATGAACACATTTCAGCATCTTCTACTTCATATTATAAATCTAGTGATGGTAAATTTTCACTGATGTTTAAAACGTCAAATAAATAGATACAGGTGAAGATTTTGAATCACTAAGAACGTTATTTACTCATATTTTTATGTAACATGTTTTAAAAATAATAAGTGATTTAAAAACATGTATTTTTTTCCAATATTTCTACTATTATAAATTACCCAACCTACAAAATAATCTGTGTTCCGGAAACATTTCCAGATTTGTGAAGTGTTCAATTGCACAATAAGTTTGGGAAACCCTGTTGTATATAATAGTGTATATCAGCGTTTCCCAAATGATCGGTCGCGAGCAGTGTTCCCTCTAAGCTGTGCGCACAACTCGCCGAGCGAGCGCACATGCATCAGAGCGCCAGAAAGTTACACCAATTAAACCATTACCAGATTAAATTAACTGTCATTACATAGTGTTGTTAATTATTGTCATTATAAAAAAATAACCATTTCATTAAGTAGGTCTAAATACTGATGTGGCTCACAATTTTTTTAATTTCCTTTCAAAGTTGCACAACCAATGTATTTTCAGAAAATTAGAGGGAAAATTGGTCGCGAGTCGCTCCCTCTAAGCTGCGCGCATGCGCGGCCACGCAGCAGTTGGGAAGCTCCCGCGCACTCATTCCGGGTTGGCGCGCACTACAAGACAGTTAGTCAATTAATATTTGATCGGTCCGCGCAGACTTTGAAATTGCCGCGCAGCTAACCTCTTGCCTTAGAGGGAACATAGGTCGCGACCCGGTACTGGGTCGCCAATTTCCTAAAATAAATCTGTATATTTACTTTAGAATTTCGTTATACCTCTCATTAATAAATTATTGGTACATTTAATTTCTATATAGGTTTATCAGAGTAAACTATTTTGTATTATAACATATAAAGACTGTATGGACATAAATATACTGTTTGATTTTAAATATGGGCCGGTAGTATAGGCCATAAAAAAATTAGTGGGTCACGAAGGAGAAATATTAAAATAACCGGGTCGCGAGGAGAAAAGTTTGGGAAACGCTGGTGTATATTATAGCACTTTTTTATAGAAATAATGCTCACATCGTCGTTCTTTTCTCACTATCCATAAAATAAAAGCGTTAATTAATACTAACTTTGATGAGGTGTAATCGAATCGCTTAACACCTCCATGCCCATGATGCAATCGTAAACAGTTGAGCCATTAAGTCATTCAATATTTCTCTTAATATTGTCAATAAGTATTTATCGTTTTAGGTATTCTAGCATATGTACATTTTTAAAATGATTTTTTAGCTGCTAACTTAGGTTTAAATACTGTCAATAAACAGTGAAACTGAGATGCCATCATGGCAAAGAACATGATTTTTTAGGATGGCATGTTAAGGGTTAGTGGGATTATGGCAGCGGCATACCCACCCATAGCAGAGCCATGCAATTCATGAGGGACCAGCGAAAGACCGAGGATACAAATTTCTTCATACCCAATGTAACAAACAAATTTACCCCAAAAAATAACTGTGCTCAAAAAATTTTGATTAATAAAATATCTTCCGTAGTGTTGTCTTATTTCAGCAATAAATTGTATTATTTATAATCCTACTATATATATTTATGCTGAATTCAATCAGTTTTTTTTATGCGGAGAATTCGTGGATTGAAGAATCCGTTCACCCCAAAAATCTTCATAAAATATGCATTATTTTCTTCTTTTCATTCCTGCGGCTCTTTCGCGCCAGCTGATCTCTTGGGTATGCCATCATCGACATCATCTCTTCGCTTGTTACACGTTTTGTCTAAGACCACGGGAAAATAATACCAGTAAAGCATTATTCCATTTTGCAGGGCCGTTTGCATATGTACATTTTATTCAATACGACTCGATTTTTTCACCGAATGAAACTCGCGTTATATTCTCAAATTACTTACATTTCGTGTTAAATTTGAATCAATACTTTACGTATTAAATATTTGCCGATATTATAATTTTCTCGATATATTATAAAGAATCAGGGGTATACGTTCTTGACCTATTGGAACCCCTTGGGCTATTCTCAAATTTAATAATATCTAGAATCGAGACACTAATTGAGGGGTCTCTAATACTCAACACGATTATTTTATTTCGTTTCTACGGTTGGTATAACTTATATGTAATAATTACGGATATGTTTACTATTGTTACTGTCGATTAATGGATTATAGATTTAGGATTACAGCTTGAAAGCAGACTATTTTTTATTGGTATATACATTTTTAATTTAATATAAGAGATATATGAGGCATTAAATTAATTTATGAAAATCAAAATACTTATCACCATAATATCCATTACTCACTCGAGAAATATTTTGGAAAATAATATGTCCTAAAAATTCATGCAAGAAATATTAACATCAAATATTAAATTCATATAGGAATTGGTATTCGAATATTCAAATATTATAAGGTTTTATAATATATTAGATATTTGAAATTATTTTATACATTAGACCAGGGGTGGGGAACCTTTTCATTTATAAATGCCACATTCATTTAAGTGAATCTATTGATTAAGTCAAAAGGTCTCAGGTTCCCCTCCACTGCCTTTGACCTTTATAGAGCAGAATATTCACTTAATATTTTTTTAATACCAATACTGTTGCAATCTTTCAATGATTTGACCATTGCTGTGTAGTACAGCGGTCGGCAAAGTTTGTTGCGCGAAAAAATTTTGGTGGTCCGTAGAGAAATCTGACATTATTTTATGAACTTAGTGCATTTTTAGACGCATTTGATCACTTTTAATATTTAACACAAAAGTCCAGTTGGTGGACCGCTGGGCTAAAATTGCGAATTTAGTGGTCCATGAGCCCAAGCTGACCGCTGGTGTAGTGTGTACAATAAATATCACGAGATCAGTGCTGATTTTTTCCGTGCATTTATCATTGAACAAAATATCAATAAACATTGAAAAATGCAGGATAAAAAAATGGTGCAAACTCCGTACCTGTAGCCTAGTACCTATGTTATTTTTTTTATTTTTGCAAAGTCCCGATGAATATGCATTTATTGACCCGCGGTCATTTCATTCCAGGCTGCAATTGCAACGAACGAGGTTCCGAGATCACGAGCTGCGATATCAAAACCGGGCAGTGCCGATGTCTGCCGCACGTGGTTGGACTCACCTGCGACCACTGCGAGGTAATTAATATTAATTTATAAATAACATTACTGATTTTTAATAAATAGGACGTCAATGTTATTATTTGTTTATCGACTGTGGAAAGGAAGAAGGTTTTTCAAAACAGGTTTTTTTCGATAATCACAATGTATACAACTTGATACACGTTCTATCAAAAGGATGCAAGCTGCAAATGCCGAATTAGTATCTAAATTTAGCTTTTAAGTTTGAAAAATATGACCTTGTAAAAAATTAAAACCAAGAAAAAAGACTGAAATAAAGGTTTTTCCTAGACAATTTCTTTAATTAATATTAGACTTTGTCAATTAAACGCCAGTTTAAAAGTTTCCGTGCACTCCAAGGTTGTGTATAATTCATAATTTGCATATGGCCCAAAATTATCAACACAGCAATTACGAGTTCGTTAGTTTGTCAGGATCAAATATTATATTATAATACATACTTTCATTTACATATAGTATTTAGCAGTGCTTTTTTCCCATATAACGCGGTGAAACGGCGTTCCGGCACCTTTTACCCGGTATTTTAATGTTTCTAATCAATATTCGATAAAAAATATTTTTATTTTGCTACAAAAACTTTTTATTTTTAGGGAGCAAAAGAGACCATTAAAAATATTTTTTATATTTTATTTCGCAAAAAAGTAATAAGAGCATAAAAAAAAATCGAGCTGCATCATATAAATTAGCAAAGGAAAATCAATCTTTCAATGTATTGAAATGTGAAATAAACCTTCAAAAACTAAATGAAAACGAAATGAGTCAGATTCTTCATTCCACAAACCCAAAAATTCAAGTTCATATTAAGTTCGAAGGCATGGGTATTTGTGATATCTTAATTCACTCCCACCCTTCCAATCCAAAAAATTGCAGAGCAAAGTGGAAACGATTAGTTAACAACTAGTCCAGTCCAAGCCTTATTTTTTTATCCTTACTCTATTTTTAAAAAGGAAGGTTGATTAACAAGCAGTTCTCGTAAAACAAAGTTTTTAAACGGAATTTTAGCAGGGTATTTTTGATAACACTTTCGATTTAACAATTGATTGCTGTTATAAAAATATGTCCATGCCTTTTGATAATGTTTGACTGTAAATTCATGTTAAATTTTCAGTGGTGGATTAATCACTTAATATACCTCCATTTGCAATATAGTTTGGTGGCCCCGTTTTACAGCTAGTGAAAAGAGAAAAATTTACTAGAGATTTTTTAATAACGTGCCGTACATATTTTTCTCCATTTGGTATATCTTGTAACTACAAATATCTCATTGTTAATGTCGAATGCACCCATTGGCGGATCCAGAAATTGACCCAGGAGGGGGCCATTCAATTTGAAAATAAACATGATACATAAATAATACATTCAAAAATAGATGATTTAAAAATAATATATCTATATAAAAACATTCAACACATAATTAAGTATGTATTCTATAAAACATAGTAAACTAAACAATTAAAGAACCCATTTCAGAATAAAAAAAATTAATAAACTAAAGGAAAATGGAAAATAAATTCTCCTAAGGGCCCCCGTGCCCCTCCCTCTTCCCTGGATCCGCCAATGAATGCACCCAATGAAAGCATAAATAGACAAACATTGTATTGTTTGCTAAATTTATTCAACCCATACAACTGTTACAATATTGTTAGAATTACATGTAAAATAAAAATAAAAATTGAATTACTAATATATGGGCCGAATATAAGTATTCTTTTAGGCTCCTAAGATTTGAAGACCCCAACTCGTCTCATGCGCTTATCAGATAATTTACCACGATATTGCGATATTGGTTAAGAAACGTCGAAAAATTATGGAGTCGAAATATTAAATGAACCTACTGTTTGCATGAAGGCAGCTACGCCTCTGAACATGTAAACATTTTTTTTAAATAAGCAGAGTGTAATCAAGTTCTTAGGCGAAAGTTAATATGATTTTAGTAATAGTGATGAATGATCGTTATTATTTAAATATACAGTGACAAATTAAGCACTTGGGAGACTCAGGTGCTATTAAATTTGGAAGCCTTGTCTTTCGAATTACTTAAACTGAATTAAAAATGTTTTAAATGTATGTTATTTTTATAATATTTGTAATTGTACCATAGTTTTAACTTTACGTCTTGTGATTTCAACTAATAAACTTCTAGGTAGGATATTGGGGGTTGGATAGCAGAAAGGGCTGCTCAAAATGCGTCTGCGATCCCTTAGGAACTGTGAATGGAGCCTGCGATGATTCAAATGGCATGTGTCTTTGCAAACCTGGAATCGGTGGAGTCAACTGTGATACCTGTCTGCTGAACTATTATGGATTTAGCAGTACAGGGTGTTTGCGTGAGTAACAAATTTCTTATAATTTAGCTATAAATTTGATATTATTGCAGAGAAATGTTCAAACACCACTATTTCAAAACTATGTTTTTTGGGTTGACTCCTTATAGAATTCGTGTATACAAATATTCACATATGATAAAAGGTAAAAGGATCGAGCTTTGATTTTTTTGATTTTTGATTATAATAAATGTGCTGAAAAAAAACATGCGTCCGATAAAATAATATTGTCAATGAAATGTATCTACCGATTGATATCTATACATCAAATTCTGGGGCTGGTGGATCCGAGCTCCAATTTCCCTTTCATCAGGTGTATTTTGATGTTGCTATTCCCATGTATCTACCAAAGACATTGAATTAAAATATATTTCAACTTTATGATTTTCATGTTGGTATTGTAAGTAACAAAATCATATTACTTATTATATTATATTTGATATAAAAAAATCTTTCTCTACATATATCTTATTTATAAAGCTGGTGAATATTGTATTAAATTTTTAGAATGCGAGGACTGTTTAGTGGGACAGATTTGTGATCCAGATACTGGAAGGTGCATTTGCCCTCCGCTTGCTCAAGGCCCAGGATGCCGAGAGTGCAGACCTGGATCTTGGGGATTGGTTCGGTACAAGGGGTGCAAGGTTAGCATATTTTCTTTTCCTAATATAATTTATTCATCTTTTTCTTTATCATTTTGCAACCGTTGTTTGTTCATGTAGTCTATTTTTTAAGTGTGATCCCGGGATTGGAAACTCTACCTTGAACTATATTAATAATTTGATTCTAAAAATCGGTAGTAAAGAGAACAATTAGTTTTCAACTAGTCCTTTTATAGCTCTACACTTCATTTTTACTCTTTTCGAAAAAAAGACATTGAGTAACAACTAGTTCTTTAAAATAAACAATTTATAGGTGTTCCGTTAGAATACCATATGAACCAAATTAAGATTGGACATAGCTTAACAAAAAAATTCAAGGATTACAACATTTCATGACTCAATATTTCCTTGCGTGAACTTTACCTGAAGATACATTTTTTTATTCAACTTATTTATTTACTGTGCTATATTCCAGTACTGCAACTGTTCTGCACTTGGTTCCACATTCTCAAAATGCGATCCTCGCGATGGTAAATGTACATGTCGTGAAGGATATGCGGGTTCCCGGTGTGACACTTGCGCCCCAAAGCACTACGGCTACCCCAGATGCCGGCCATGTGCCTGTCATTACCCTGGAACACTTCCGTCTGCTTGCGATGCTGACAACAAGTGCTATTGTGATGACAATGGACAGTGTCCTTGCAAAGTGAGTGGAAAATATTACAAGCATTTATTGATATCAAATTAATTTTATACATACCCTTCAATAGCGAGTCTAATTGCATGTAATGTGTAACGTAATGCACCATGTAACATAACGAAAATTGCATAGACATCATACAATCACAAAGTGAATACTGTTGTTCAAGTATAAACGAGCACTGCAAATACCTTTGTGTTTGGGTTGAAAACAAAATGATGGATTAGCATGATTGTCGCTACTAGTATTACATGTAAGGGTTGTAGCTACAACCATATGATAAAATTCATGTTACATTACACAGTACACACCTACGTCAAATTGATGATTGGTGGCCAGTGACTGTGGCTTGTTATTTTTTTCATACTTCAGTTGGAAAATTTATTCTTAGGTTATTTGTTAGATATTATGTTACCTCTTAAAAATAATTAATTGAAATAAAAGCTCCCAATATTAAAAAAATATCAGGGGTGGAATTTTAAAATGTGCCAGGGATTTAAATATTTTATGATGGAACGTGCAGAAAGAATGAGTCAAAAGCAAGATGAAGAATTATGATTGATATCTCACTTATGTCTCAAATTAAACATTAATGTTTTACTAATATTTTTAATAAATGTACAATTTACGCACATTGTAAATATTATGCTACCAAATATTTACAGTTGAACGTCGTTGCGCAAAAGTGTAATGAATGCAAGAATGGAACGTTTGGCCTGTCAGTGGACAGTCCATCAGGATGCACTCAATGCTTTTGCTTTGGTCGAAGCTCTCACTGTACTGAAGCCGGACTCACATGGGGACAACTGCGACTTTATTCGCCCAGGCTTCTTAGAATCAGGTCGAGCGGTCGACCGAGTCCATTTGGACCAGCCATCAGTTTTATATCAGTAAGGAATATTTGGTTATTTCTGCAGTTTTTTAAGCCTTATCAAACACTATCTGATACCTAAGTCTTGAAAACTGTGTTAAATTAAATACCAGATAATTTATAGTCAATTTGTCAAGTCATTTGTGTTTTTAATTTCCAGATAACTAAAGTGGGAGAACTGCCCTTGGATTTGTATTCTGAAGACCAAAACTTATCACTGAATATGACATCAGGAGTTACAATAATTCCTGACACTGAAGGCAATGTCACCATTGAAACAAATTATGATTTGACCTACCCTCTTTACTGGGAGCTCCCAAAAAAGTTTCTCGGAGACAGAGTGACATCTTACGGAGGTCTACTGAAGTTTAAAATTGACAGTTTCGGAGATTCTGGTTTGATTCCACCACACATATTGAAGGATTACCCTTTGGTTCAGTTACATGCTCAAGGTGTTCTTATACTTGAATATCATGAGGTAACTATTACGAGATTATTATGTGTGCAAAAATATATTAAATATTATTTATTTCAATTTTGAAATATTCAATAGTTTTTAATTATGGAATTATTGCAAAAAAAGAAAATAAATCAGGGAATTTTAACCTTTCTGTTCTAAGTGAATATCATTTAAGTTTGTCACCAGCAATTTTAAATAGTGCTCATCGTATTTTGTAAGCATTTTCTTCCGTCAGTGTGTTAACAATTTTGATTTGGCAGAAACCACGTCCTCGCATAACTTTTTTTGTCAATGACTGCAACGTATAGAATGTATAAGATACTTTATGAAAATTTATGTTAAGCCTCTTCGCTGCTCATCCTGTTGATATACTGGTTCAAAAAATGGACCTCACACTTCCACTTCTTACATAATACGCCAATATTGGATATATACAAATTACACGAATTTTTGTTTATCTATTGTAATGTTACCATTGCAAAATTCTTTTTGCTATCACTGCTTCATTATTTCTTGACCTTTTGGATGTGAGAGGATAAATCGTGTTTGGCAGCTGGGTAGGGAAATAGTTAATAACACAACTAGAATAACAATGTAGCCAATTTTATACATAAGAAATAAACATTGTCTTTTTCGTATAACTACAACATATTTTATGCAATGTTGATAATTATGACAGAATGTATTAATAATAACCAGATCTAAAATCATCATTCTTTTATAATTATCTACCCTGATAATTGTTTTGAATAATAATTACAGTGGACAAACAATGTTTAACAAAAGTTATTCAATTTATAATACTTTTCTTGTTTCAGAAATACCCTATTTCCAACAAAATTCATCAAATTCGCTTTCATGAATCATTATGGACTCTTAGAAGTACAAAAGCAGCAACTTCTTTATCCCCAACTGCTGGATTAGCAGTTGACAGAATGACCCTCATGGTTGCCTTGCAGAATGTAGATGCCATCTTTATAAGAGCTACTCATTATACGACTCCCTCTGAAGCAAAGTAATAAAGTTTTCAACAAACAAAACTAGTGCCTTTTTGGTAACCGGATGAAACAGAACATGAAATAACAGAACATGAAAAAACAGAACATCCTAAAACAGAACATGATAAAACAGAACGCGATAAAACAGAACATGCAAAAAGAGAACGTGACAAAACAGAACAATGAAAAAACAGAACAAATTGATAATTCAGAACAAGTTTGCGAACTCTATGGCATTGCACGTCTGACAATAGATAACATAACGTCTGACAGTATGGTATCTTTAGAAAACTCTAGTATTGATATGTTTTACAATTAATTATTAATCTCTATATCGTATTAGATCCAAAAATGATTTTATAATTTTTGTGAAGGCTTGATAATCGCGTTAAAATCACACAAAAAACGGTGTCACGGAAAAATATTTCATATTTCGCATAATTTTTCAGTGTTCTTCATATAAATGTGTGATTTAAACGCGATTATCAAGCCCTCAAACAAATATTTTAAATCGTGGCGTTTTTTTAGGTTAATTTGTGAAATTTTTCGCCGTAATAATCCATGACTAGCTTTAACACACAATTATCCATAACAATAATACTTTCAAACTGAAATTGATAGATATTTGAAGATTATAAAAGTAACAGTTGACTGATAAATTAAAGCGGACTTTAATTATTATCCCGATTGATCGTTTTTGTAGAATATTTTTTTTTTGGTTCAAATAGTTTTACGTCGCATTTAGTTATATAAATAAAGAAGTTTTTTGAAAATTAAACATTTTTTTGGTATTATTTGACAATTTCCCGCAATAGTGGTTTCCCGCATTATTCGTTCATTTATTACGGTCCCTTGAAAAACGTAGAATCGAGGTTCCACTGTATACAAATAAGGATATCAAATACAAGTAAATCCAAAACAAACGAGCGAACTGTCAATGTAGCTTGACCATAAGCAATAAATAAACAACAATTCACCAAAATTCTTACTAATATTAAATATTTGTTCTCATTTATCTATGTTCTGTTTTGACATGTTCTGTTTTTACGTGTTCTGTTTTTTCATGTTCTGTTTATGCAAGTTCCCTATTCTGTTTTGTCATAGTTCTGTTTTATCATGTTCTGTTTTTTCATGTTCTGTTCTTTCATGGAACCGCCTTTTTACCTCAGTATAAAAATAAATAATATAGATGTCTCTGTATTGATTATTGTACTGCACTATTATTTATTGCACTGATTGTGTTACAAATTCTGACACGTATTTTGCCTCTTACTATGGCAAGGTTATTGCCTCAAACATCAGCATGTGTTTTGTACCAGATTCAAATAATACTGAAAAAACTATACATGTTTATTAAAATTTTCAAATAAAAGTTTAGCCTTATTAGTTTTTTACAAAAAAAACAACCTTTTTTTATTGCAGACTTTCAGATGTTATCATGGATACTGCTATTCCAGTTCAAGGACATCCTGCACGCCTGGCAACGAGTGTTGAGTTGTGCTCATGCCCTCTACAATATAATGCTTCATCCTGTCAAGACGCTTCTATAGGCTTCTTCATACCGCCATTCCAGTTCAACAATTTCTCTAAAGATATTATAACAGAAATAATTGGAAAAGCAGAACCTTGTCAATGTAATGGCCGATCTGAGACATGTGATAAAGATACCGGCTATTGTACGGTAAGCTATTTACAAGTAAAATGTTAATTAAATGATTTGTGATTGAAAAATAAATTGATTCTGTAAGAGTTATCATTATTAAATCTGTTTTAGAGCTGCAGGGAAAATACTGGTGGGCCACACTGTGAGACTTGTGCTGTTGGTCATCACGGAGATGTGAATTCTTTCAAAGGTTGTCAACCTTGCCCATGCCCTCATTCTGCAAGAAATCATGCTGTTTCTTGTCAAATTAGACCTGGGAGAGTGATGTGTTATTGTAAAACAGGTAAGTTTTTCAAACAGCCATTGTAATTATTATAAATATCTTTTTTCACAAATGACAGTTTCCATTAATATTTTAAAACAAATTCAACTTCTCTTTAACCTTTGTATCAATTATTTTATAATGTGATTTTAACCTTCGCGTTCCGGAGCGGGGTGCAATTGTTCCCCTAAATTCTTATTTTACCAACCATTTGTTAAATATCGGTAATATCTAGCTGATATTTATTGTAATCTACAAACATATCCTACTGAATACAATGCAAAAAAAAAATCTGAAAAATTGTAGAAAATAAAATAGATATTCACGTTTTTCGTTAACAAATGGTATTTGGGTCACATATACACGTTGCGTTTGAGTGTGTGCGTGTGTCGAGCGCAAACTCCACACACCTGATGTCAGCGTACCCTGCGCCCGCGCCGGGAGAACGACGCATGCGTGGATCGTAACCTTATCGGTGCGCATGCCCGGCGGCCGGCGGGAGCGCAGTGGGCCAGTGCGCTCTCGCCGCTTCTATTGACATGATGGATTTCTACCGCTTCTATACGCCTGACGTATCGTCAACGCAATATGATATGGATGATTCAAAAAGACAAATTGTCTCTTAATTTTGACAGGGCATGCTCAAAATCAACATTCGAACTGCTGACATTTATTATTTTAATTTTTACTTCGTTAAATGAGAAAAATCCTAGGGGGTACAATTGTACCCCGCTCCGGAACCCGTGTGATTTTTCAAGATATAGGTACTCGAAGGTTAAAATTTGTTAGATGGCCAATAAAATATCTGTTCTTATAAAAATGAACTATTCCAAGTCAATAATTAGTACAGTTTTTAATTCATAGATGGCAGCGAATGTAAATATACAATCATACAACAAAATGTATGACTCGTTATGAAACACATTATAAAATGTAAAATATTGCATACCTAACTTACAGGTGGTTTTTTTCCTTTTTAGGATACACTGGGCAGGATTGCTCATCATGTGCACCCGGTTGGTGGCTAGGTAATGATGGGAAGTGTAGAGCATGCGAGTGCAATAGTGGAGGCGTTATCAGAAATATTCATGGTTCATCAGAATGTCACTCAGGAACAGGGCAATGTCCATGTCATTCACATGTCACAGGAATGCACTGTGACCTCTGTGTAACACCAAGGCATTACTTGGAAGGATCATCCTGTGTCCGTATGTATACTGCACTTCATATAAAAGTTTATTTCTAGCATGATTGTTACTTTATAATTAAATTGAAAAGATGGACTAGTCTCATAATATTAATTTTTGGTAAATCTTATTTGTCAGTAACTTTGTAGAAATTCATTTTTAATATCCAATTAAATTTAGTAGCTTTTTAATCATATTTTAAATATTATTAATACTCAAATGTTATTCATTTTAATTAAATGTTTGCTTAAAATTTATTGATAAATTTCCATGATCAAAATCCAATCAAAAAACATTTATAAAAGAAAATATACTATGAATTAAATTAATTGCAGTTTGCATTTTTTCATTCATTAAAAGTACCTTATATTGTTTTTTTTTTATATTGTAAACTATCTTTTTATCTATGACTGCAGCAGTAGGTGCTGCAAATGGTGCTCGATATCAGTTGCAATATTTATTTTTTTTCGTTTCGATTCCAGCTTGTGACAATTGCAGTCAGACATTGTTGGATACAATAGAGCTGATGTCGTACGAACTCGCAAGAGACACCGATCATATTCAAAATATGTCTATTCCGAAGCCTTGGATGGCTCTGTATAAATTATCTAATAAGACAATTGAAACCAAAGACACTATTAATAATGTGTATGCTGCTATGCGAAAAATTCTCGCTCGGCCTGTTAATTCTTTTGATGACATGAAACACAAAAGCGAAAAGTTACTTCATAAGTCTGCAAAATTATCTCAACATTGGAATGAAACCACTGCCAAGTCATGTAGACTAAAACATGATGCGGATTTGATGTTCGACGATTTAATGGATGTTCGTAAAAGGCTGGAAGAAAGAATACAAGAATTAGAAGATTTTAGTCGCCATGAGAGACATTTGAATCTCAATAAAGTGTTAAAAGAAGCTCGAAATATGTTAAAAAAAATTAAAAATATTAATTTGGGAAGTTTTCTTGAAAATGCTAATGATATTTTTGAAAAAGTAAGTACATTTCTTTCTTTATTTTAAATAAGTATTTTGCAGCTCTTAAAATCCTAAAACTATAAAAGATATAAGTCAGAGTAGAATTCTTTTATTGAATTTATCTGTCATTCAATTCAGTGGTTATTTTCACGCAACTTTCCGACTGAAGGTTCACATTGCCATCCTCCAGTCAACCCCGAAAGTCAGTTAGGGGCTGGGCAAGTTAATTGGCATAGTGATTAAAAGCCTTCAGCTGTTGGAATCTTTAATAGCAAAGTATTTAGCATGTGGAAATGGTATACATATAAAGACTTCTGTACCCATATTAGAAGTAAAAATGGTCAGGAAACTAAATGAATGTATGCGGCTCCACATAGTTTCAATAGGTTAATATAGTTATGGAATGAAATTGGTTATTTACCATTTTAAATGAATTTGGCATAAAAACACAAATCAATATTTATTTGACACTGAAGTATGCATTTGACAGTAACATTGGAGTTACCTTATTAATGAAATAGATAGATATAATGAATGTTTTATACTAAAGATGTTATCATTACATGTAAATGTAGTAAACATACGGAACATACTCATTTCCATAACAGCGTTGTTTATTAACATTTAAATATTTGTATATTCAGCATTAAATATTATTTCTACACAAATTGTTAATCAATTATTTTTTACAGGGAAGCTTACAATCAGCAATTATTTATGAATACATATATAAAATCAAAGACCATGAAAATAAAATAGAAGCTTTGGAAAAGGGTTTTGATGATTTTCATAACAAAACTGACGAAATAAACAAGTTCAAAGAAGACACTTGGGACGTTGTTGACTTGGTGGAAGCATCAGTGAAGAGAAGCAAAGATAAACTTAATGATATTCTTGAAAAGAACGTCCAAAGTGAAGCTATACACGGAGATATTATTAAATTACAAGATAATCATTTGAATCAAGAATCAGTCGTACTTCTTCAAGAATATCAAGATGATATTTTGAATCTGATGAGAATAAAACCAATACTGGTAAACTTGACAAATCGTGCTGGAGAAAAGAAGGCTTTATTAAGCAGGATTAATCCTGAATATAGAGAAAAATATTTGCTTCCTGCAATTGCACATGTTGGCAATCTTACAAGTGTGGCACTGACTTATAAAAAGTATGTTTAGTATTACAATTACAATCCTTACATTGGCAAACGTATACACATTATACTACAATTAATCTTTATTATACTAATGCTTACTGTTATTATTTCAAAACTAACACAATGTTTTGTTACAGCTTATTTACAGAAACAAAAAATAGTTCAGAATCGGCCATAGCCGCATCTTCCGCTTACAAAGACATCGTGAAGGGTATAAAAGCAGCTCAAGAAGCAGCTTTGCGAGCTATAGAGGCATCGGAACTGGCTTATAAAACGACGGATCATCAAAAAATTACAGATGGCATTGAAGGACCTTTACTTGCTTTATCGCAATCATCAAAATCAAACTCTACAGTACATTATCTGAGGGGCGTACAGCAAATTCAGAAAGTGAAAGGTAAAATATTGTAGATGACTTAAAAATAAATATTATTGGTCTACAATAATTTATGTATATTAAATATTACCAGAAGTTGACAAGTAACAAAAATTAGGTAAGTGCATAATGAGTTTCTTGAATATCAACTGTCTGGGATAACGTAGTAGGTGCCTTTAGTCTACCAGCTTAGCAAAACGGCAACTTATTTTATCACATTAATTTCTATAGGTTTACTAACTTACTCAATTGGTTTTTAACAAACTTCTACCAGTATGTTGACAATATATTTATTCAAACCTCATATGCCTATGTACATAGTTGTTTTCTTTGTATGTGGATTAAAGTATGATTGTAAGTTTATGAGCTTGTTGGGCCCCATAGATATATATTTATTTTAATGTTCGTAACCATTTTGTTCTGTGAACGCAGAAATTAATAAATATCAAATCAATTATGCCAAATTCGAGGCATCATGTTATCATACCATGCACCGAGAATATAATTGATTTCAACTTAATTTTATACTCATCTCAACAACAATATACAACTCTGTGGTTAACTTTATTAACAGATATGTCAGCGGAACTCGAAAAATCAAGACAAAAAGTTGATAGAATACGATTCACAATAAGAGAACAGGCATGGAACGACAAGGATAACTATGCCAACACTACCAAATTAAACAGTGAAAATGTTCATAATCTTCTGGCAATCGCAAATAATAAATCTGACCGAGTCTATGAAAATATGCGTGCTTTGTACAAAGAAGCTGACAGCATACATAAAGATGCATTGTATAAATTACGAATGAAGCTACAAGACTTGCAAAATCATGGAGATGACAAGATAGGAGGTGCTGAAGAAAATGGTAATTTTTTTTTATAAAATGTTATATGTCCTCTACTCTTTGAATATTAATACATTTGTTATCATCATACATTGTAGATATGTTGAAAATCAAAGACTTAATATTTAAATTACAATGTTAATCGCTTCAAATGAAAATATTTTAATGGATGAATTCATATTCTAATAAAATCTCCTATTTCAAACATTTTCTCTCTTTTGACATGAAGTGGAATGCTTTGAATTTTTGCATTGCAGTAGAACAAACAAATATACCCGTTGCCCCGTTGTCACTAAATCGTTTTGTTATTTTTGACTTAATGAATCTATTTTATATTCTAACTGTATCAACAATAAACGGATGTCACTAAACAAAAAAAAGACATAAAAATATATTTTCTCCCCATGGTTCCATATAAGACCATATATCTTTAATCTTACAAATTCTTCAAATTATCAATACTTGAAATAGTAAATTTATCTGTTTTAGTGTCATTACTAAGGAGTAATATAAGAAAAGCGGCAGAATTATCATCCAGCCTAATGGATGCTGCACAACTCAGAGTGGCAGAGATTAATCGCTCTAACACTTCATTAGCAGTTCAGATGCAGTTACTACGTGATCAAATACAAAGAGCCAAACATGCAGCAGACGGTGTAAGTAACTTGAAGGAATCTTTTTTGTTCATTTTTATAATTCTTCATTATATTTATTATTTTTTATCTCACCATCTTCACTTTCAATGTGAAGCATACAGACTCGATTATTTCAACGCCACAGCTCACTGTAAAGCACTGGTACAATTTGGAGGGTAATAAACTACCTTGATGTTCTTAAGAAATGAAGTATCTCGAGGATGGGCGGCACAATTGTCTATTAGTAGTATTTTACGCCCCTGAGCACTAATTGAGGAATCGAAATTCCTCAAGAAAGCCATAAAAATATCGGTGTTCATCCATGCCTTCTTGTTGGCGTGGTATTTTACGGGAAGTGTTTTTATATTCTTAAAACATCGAGGTTTCAGCGATTTTCCTTCTTCTTCTCAGCTAGCTGAGTTTTAGTTTTCTTTATGGGTGGCGGCATTTTAGTTTCAATTTGGAAAAAAAATGATACGAGATGTGAGGCAATATTGAACGCAACTGACTTGTACAAATCCAGCTACGCGACCAAAAAGTTTGTATGTACAGGAATAATTATTATAATGAATTTTAAACAATTCTACATTTGCATCATAAACAATAATACGCGTGTGGTGGATTTCAACCCAAAAAAAATAGCACAAGCGTCCAATGGGTCTAACATGTACAGTGCATTCCAACGTGTCTAGACATAACACCTGCACTCGGCTGTCAAACTTACTTGCTGAGATATGGAGAAATATGCAATAAAAACGGTCAATCAGGATAATATTTGTGACGGGACCAAAATATTTAGACGGTTTATCGAGGAAATCGGTAAATCGGGGAACGGTCAATGCGGGATTATTTAACATTGTTCTTATGGGAGTTTGACGGGACTATAAAAAATAAACGGTCCAGCCGGGAAAACGTATTATGCGAGAACGGTTGATCGAGGTTCCACTGTATCTTTAATCTTACAAATTCTTCAAATTATCAATACTTGAAATAGTAAATTTATCTGTTTTAGTGTCATTACTAAGGAGTAATATAAGAAAAGCGGCAGAATTATCATCCAGCCTAATGGATGCTGCACAACTCAGAGTGGCAGAGATTAATCGCTCTAACACTTCATTAGCAGTTCAGATGCAGTTACTACGTGATCAAATACAAAGAGCCAAACATGCAGCAGACGGTGTAAGTAACTTGAAGGAATCTTTTTTGTTCATTTTTATAATTCTTCATTATATTTATTATTTTTTATCTTACCATCTTCACTTTCAATGTGAAGCATACAGACTCCTAATAGAGCTTATCTCAACAGAAGTGGTTCTATGAGAAGAATTGACAGTGAACACCTTAAAAGTGACTCATTGCTCAGTCGTTCAATCTCTATTTTTGGAGGGAGTAAGGAAAGAAGGATTAGGTTAGGACAGTATTAGTGCTGAGCTGATCGCTTTTGATACTCTCAATTTTTAGGATCAAATGTGTGAGAGAGAATTTAGACTATCTATGTCCTCACATAAACCAATAAATCAATTTTCAAGACTATGACTGGGATAAGAGCCAGTGAATACCGCAACTGATGCTTACATCTTTTACCTCTCATCTACGGGCCCGTTTTTTTAATGTAAATAATACTTTATTTCAACTGATTATATTTTTCAATGTTTACAGATACGGGTGTCTCTACAATCTGCCACTAAAAGTGGTTGCTATCGATCCTACCGGTTGCCAAACCTCTCTCCATCTACGACAACTAGAATATCTGCAACCCTCGCCCTATCGCCGGAGAACACTCACGACTCTGTTCTTTTCCATTTACCCAGCAGCACGACTGGAGATTTTGTCAAGCTTGAGATGATCAATAGGAAAATTCGTTTCACTTGGAATCTTGGCGGAGACACAGCTTATATTTTACATCCAGAAAAATTGGAATCATTCACTAACATTTTTTCTGATTACAGTTGGTACAGAGTTGATGCAGAAAGGTAAATTATCATCGCATATTTTCTCAAAGATATTCTCTGAAATTTTTTTTAAATGGGAAACTACCATATTTTATATAAGAAATATATTACAAAATCATGACTGGTGTTATTTTCAATTGAGTTTTAATTAATCATTGCTTTTCGAGCCTATGAAAAGGTTAGTAATAGTAATGATATGCACCACATCAACAACCAAAAAAAACATGGTAGGTTCAGAAAAGGGCAGTCTTTTTACAAAAAAAAAGTATATTAAGACCATGCATTATTTAATATGTATAATATTTATAATCAAATAAAAACATTAGTAACATTTTAAATATCATTTTAGAATATGGAATGTTGGCAAACTGTATGTAAGTAAGGTAGTCCCCGAATCCTCTGAAGCTCTATCATCTCCAAATGTACCCGCTTCAAACACGAGTAACCCGGCTTGGGGTGTACTCGATGTCAAATCGGGTGATTTGGCATGGATCGGCAGCATCGGATCAAGTTTTCAGAAGAACTCTGGACTCACAGGATGCTTGAGCAAAATTTATTTCAATGATAGACAAATAGGCCTGTGGAACTTCCACAGCCAACCCGATAAAGATAGCTGCAAAGGATGCGTTGAAGGGTAGGTGGTTTTTACTTTTTAATTTTCATTATCAAAATCTGTTGATCTGTTTCTATATAGTATTATATAAAATGAAAATTGCTTAACACAAAACAATATTCTGGTTATGACATTTTGACATAGGTAACACATTTCCTTTTAATTAGGATTTATAGTATGTATATCATAATATAATTCAGCTATGTAGCTGTGATTTTTAGTTATTTTACCAAAAAATTAACACACTGGTAATCACGATATTTATTTTCATTACAGAGCGGACGAGTCAAGTCTGTCAGAACACAACACATATTATTGGAACGGTGCCGGCTATTCAGTTTTGAAAAGATCTGATCTTAGGCCCTACAATAAAGAACAATTCAGTATACTACTCTCGTTCAAGACGTTTGATGAGAACGCTTTACTATTCTTAGCTGTAGATGAGGCAAATGTGAGTATTAATGTTTATCTTCTTATCAACAAAATCAAGATTTTACAAGAACCCAGAGAACTTTTCATCTATTATTTCGTAATATTTTGAGAGTACCTATGTTTTATAAATAAAGTGTATAGCAACAAAAACATTACCATTTGTTATCATTGGTTGACCAGACGAGTCCATAAACACAAAACTTTTGTTAGATCGATAACATGTTATTTCCTTCTACGGCTTACTATATTTGATGAAACATCAATTACACAATGATTTATTTTTTGTTTTAGAATCGCTCTGTTTCTTTACAAATAAGAGAAGGCCGAGTTGTCTTCAGAATTGATTATGCAGGAGAATCACGCTTAGAAATAAACACAACCGAAAAATATAACACCGGAAAACTTGTCCAAGTACAAGCAGCAAGGGTTTTCATCAATGGAAAAGTTGAAAAAGGTAAAGATATTTATCCAATATCACATATTTAAGGTATTGCCTGCAACAAAAATTATAGACTGGATTTTTGACAGATTTGTTGCTAGTTCATAATATTATTTTAAGTATTCAAAAATGTCAGTTAGCACAATTTACATCATTTAAATAACAATTCATGTAGCTCTAGCTATATATTCAAATAAGCATTTTTATAACAGTGATAGGACGTTTAGATCTTTGCACCAGTTTTCATTCATGTATAGCAATTATCTGCAGGTAAAATTTTAAGTATGTCTGTCTATTATTTAAATAGCTAAATTAATATTTTGCAATTTTCGCAGGCAGTCTAAACGTTGATGAAACTGAGCAGCAAGGCTCGCCAAATCCTCCCGTCATTAATTCGGCGTCACTGCCAGATTTGATTGATAGCGATTATTTACTGGGTGGAACGCCGCCTTTATGGAAACCGTCACCCAACGTTCACTCGTTACCACCGCCATTCCTCGGATGTCTCGGAGATTTAATGATTGACGAAGAAGGGTATAATCCTATGGATTCTACAGTCAGTTATGGCTTGGAAAGTTTGTGCTCAACTAAGGTTTGTAGCTTACATGAACACATTTTTTTTTATAAAATTACATTAGTTAAGTAGTTAGTATTTATTTAGGTCTTTTTTTAATATACCATTGTTTGTTCTTATCAAATTAATATAACATAATACAGTTTAACCTCAATATAAATTTAACAGGCAAAATTATGGTTGAATGTGAAAATACGCTGAAATAGCTATCAACCATACATAAAATAATATTTGTAAAACTAAAATACTTATTTTTTCATCTTATTAAATATAATATACTTAACAGCTTAACGACCACACGTTTTATTTATAGAATTTCACCTGGAGGCCGGGCAATTTTGCGAAAAATTCGCAATAATTGTAATTGTAATTTGTAAACCAATATATTTACCAAATTTAATTTTCTTAGCTTCCAGATATTTCGCCTATACACATATGAGTCCGCCGGCCAGCAACCTTTGTTTTTCAAAGACTCAAATACGCGTTCGCGGTCGTTAAGCTTTTAATAAAGTTAAAATTATTTTCTTTTGCAGCTTTTGACATCGGTCGGTTTTTATGGAGACGGGTTCTTGGAGTTGCCAGCGCACACGCTGCGCAGGAAAAGTCATTTAGGATTTATGTTCAGAACTTTACAACCGAGTGCATTTTTACTATTATCTTCTCCTCATTTCTATCACTCGTTCCGGAGCAATGAAGTGATTCCGGATTATCTGTATACAACAGTGCCAGATTTCACTAATATAGAAGACACTTCCAACAATAATGAAGGATCTTATTCATTTGCACTCGTTGAAGGTATTTTATTATATTGTACATATACCAAAGTAAATTAAGTCTTACAGTAAAAACCTTTGTTCTAGATTTGGGAACAGTTAATTAGCCACGAACATGTGTTCAGAAAGATTCGTTCATTTGAGACATTTTATTGGGTCAATGTGCCAACTAACTTTTTTGTTTGCTACCCCTCATTTTATGGAATGTAGGTAATAGATATGGCAACACTTCACTGTTTCACTTCAAAGATTAATCGTTTGTATTTATTCTTTCGCCAATGGCTTACGCTTACTTTTTTCAAATAAATCCTGAAAATCATGTTTTATAAATACTGTTTATTATTAAATTCGTTTCAGGGAGGATACATCTTCTGATGAATGCTGGTAAAGGTGATCTCAAACTGGTTTCAAATTTAACCTCATTGAATGACGGGTTATTCCACTCCATAAGTATTGCAAAAAATGGACGTAAAGTTGAACTGTTTATTGATGATATCACTCAAGCCCAAGGCTCGTTACCGCCAGGTTCGGTTGTCGTCCATGCCAGAACGTCTGCTAATGGGGAAAGCGGTGGCTTATTCCTGGGCGGAGTTCCGGAGCAACTTAACGATACAGATATCACAGATCAACACATTGCGTCAACTATTTCATTACGTGGAGCGATCAAAGACGTTGTTTTTGATGGGACGTAAGTGAAGTTTTATACATTTTGTCAATCAACATGCAGTTATGACGCTTAAACTAATTCAACTTACTTTTTATTTTCAGTATTATGTCTATGAACAATGTCGTTTCAATGAATCATGCGTTAATTGGTCGACTCGGTCCTCCAATGGGCGAAGAATTTGAAATCGGAGCCAATCTTTTGAACACTGAACAAGAAGAATCAGAATCAAATAAAACTTCTAAAGGTTGTCATAAGGTAAAAAACTCATTCCCTTAAAATAGGCCCAATAAATAAATCTATCTTTTGATTTTTTTAAGAAAGCAAAAGAATTCTTTTTGTTTTCCAGGTGAATAGCTACACTTTAGAACCAGGTGCAGTAAAATTTGGAGATGTATCAAATAGTTATGCGCAAGTTCATCTGACAGGAAGAAATATATGGATGAGAGATTTTATTGTGGAATTCGATTTTAGAACATTTTATCCTAATGGCTTATTATTTATGACTCCAGTAAGTTTTTGTATGATTATATTTTTTTTCAATAATATTAGCAAGATTAAAATTACTAGAGGATATTATGATATGACAAAACTTACACATTTGCAGATGTATCACTAGAATTTCGATCAGAGAAGCCAGAAATTTTTCTGCTTATAAATGCTCATTTTTATTTCATTAAATGAATTTATAATAGAATACATATTTATTGAAATATATCCATGTATGAAATTAAGAATTATTAATATATATATAAAATATATTCGATAAAACTTAATACAAATTTTCTTTAATTGTTTTAGGGCAGTAAAGAAAAACAGCGCCATTTGATAGCTGTCTTCTTAAGAGATGGTAAAGTAACAATACTGATGAAACGGAGGAAAAGACAAGAGCTCTCGATACCGTTAGTAACTAATGACGGGGCATGGCATCATGTAATCGTGAGGTCTAGTCAAAAGAGACTTACAGTGACGGTTGGCCTAAGAAGCGGACTCATCCGGTTGTCAAAAAAACTGTTTTTGAGCAACATGCTTTACGTTGGAGGGCTTCCAGAAAGATCAGTTGCTATCATGATTCCAGCACAGGTAAAATGAATAACAATTCTTCTGTGTGCCTTTGTGGCTTCAAATAATTAATAAATGTATTGAATGTATTTTATTTTTAAACCAAATTCATTCTAATATTCTTACATTTTAAATTGCTTCGTTAACTAATTTACCATTATAAAATCACAGATGGCCAAGATGGAAGGCTTCAAGGGTTGCATTAGAAGACTCAATGTGAACGGCAAACAAGAAGATCTTGTGAAAGATGCTGCCCTTCATCAGAACGTCGGACAATGCTTCCCGACAATCGAAAGAGGTTCTTATTTCCCAGGAGATGCGTACGCCATTTATTTAAGACAGTTTGTTATCGGATCACACTTGGAGTTGCAATTGGAATTTAGGACAGTAGAAATGAATGGTGTGCTATTAAGCATAGCGCACACTAGTTTAAATTCACCTGCACTCTCGTTGGAACTCTACAATGCGAAAGTAAGTATTGACAAATATTTAGAATCTTTTTCAATTTTCACTTCCAACCTCTTCGGTAATTTTACTTGAAATAAATAACATAAACTTTACAAAAAAAGGTTTATAGCATCTTCCTTGGAAGGATTATGTTTTTAATCATCTCTTTTTTAACCTTTTAGCTGCCGTAGATAATTAATAGTAATTACCTAGCACACTGGCTATAATTTGCAACTATTAATTTAATTAGTTATTGACGAGATAACTCATCTCTGGTGTGTTGAACCCGAAAATTTTTACGAGATATCTCTGTGGCAGCCATCGAGTTAAAGTCATGAATCCTAGTTGTGATCATTTAAACATCTCATTGTAAATATCTATGAATGAGACTACAATGTAAAATACAATCTATCACAGTATAATAATTATAATATGACTATTGTTTCTATGTTACAAATGAGAATAGTTTCCTACTATCATAATAATCCATATCTAAATAATGTGCAATTATAAATAAGCATTTACCAAAATAAAATTTATAACCTTTCTTCCTAATAGGTAGTGCTCTCAGTGTTAACCCTTACGGGCAGGCGTTTTAGGGTAGAAACCAGCCTACCGGCGCAATTTGGTCTTTGCGACAATACTTGGCACAACATATCTGCTCTGTTTTCGGCTGACGAATTAACAGTGAGAGTGGATCAACAACCTGAAGAAACGGATGTTGGAACCGGCCCGGCGTACGGTCAGTCCACTCCGCCGAGCATCAATCAGCCTATTGTACAAACTCCATTATATATCGGAGGTCTACCGGGTAAGATACATACAGTGCTGTAATCATGAACATTGCATTCTTTATACGATATCTTAACTCTATTAATTTACTCAAGATGCAACTGAAACAATGACATTTGAATACTGGCTATCTGCACCAGAAGCAATATTTACAGCGTGTGTTAGCAATCTTACATATTTTTACTTGATGAATCAGAGAATATGTTATACAGCATTTTATCCCCTCTTCAGCACTGGATGTTATGTAAATATCCTATCAGTTATGTAAATTATAAAGAATATTTCTTTATGAATTAAAAATGAATTTTCACAAAGTTCCTGTCAAATCAAACGAAAGAAAAAAATTCAACTTGTTTTCTGCAGATTTCTTTAACCTTTGAGGGCCTAGCGGGGTCATTTCATCGCAAAATTCTTCTTATTTCAACTATTCGCTGAATACCAATAATATCTACCTAATATTTAATGTAATCTTCAATGATACTTAAATAAATACAATGCCAATATTACGCAAATTTGTCTGGGGTTACTTTGTACCCTGTTCGTCGCTCCTTGGTCCTATTTTTGACGTTTCGGTACTCAAGTGTTAATAACCAAAGTGGAACATGTACAGCAAGCGGAGCTCAAATGTTGTATGTTAGGAAGATCTATGCTGCTTTTTCGTGTCTATATATATGTGAACATTTTTTGCTATTACCATTTCAAATTGTTAATATTAAATAATATCCTAGATCTTAGATTATTACATTGATGTTTAACTTTTTCGATAATAAAACAATATATTATTTTTTTAGATGGAGCACCAACTGGTACACTGAAAACCAATGATAATTTTAAAGGATGCATTCGAAATGTTTCCATAAGAGGATATCGTAAAGACTGGACGGATATGGACTACCTCCACAATCTTCTGCTGAGTTCATGCCCCATTCAGTGAATTTTGGATCAATACCACGTCGGAGTTACATAATGATATGCACAATTTCCTAAATATTTGTGATAGAAGTGTGTAATAATAGATTGCAAATGAAATTGTTTCAGTATTAAAAGTGAAAAGTATCAATGTCAAAATTATTTGTTTAAGTGAATGTCTATTAGATGATTCGATTTTCTAAAAATATTGTTTAAAATCACTCTTGTCATGTAGTAATTTTCTAAAGCAGTTTTTGCACTTAATCCTCAAATCGTTCTGGCTTAAGACAGAACTGGACGCATATGAAATATGTCGTGATAGAAATTCAACGCTTCCGCAAGTTTAGCATTATTTGTGTATATGTAATATCAAAACGAACTATCAATCAAAAACAATTATTAATTTATAAGTGGTATTGAAGCGACGGTGCCATAATGAATTGAACTTTTCTGCATTGTTTGTGAATGCGTCTACAAGAAAATGCCTTCCGATCGAGCCAACAACCCGCATGACAAACTCTGACAATTGTAAAAAGTTTATTTGTACAATCTTTATACTGTGTATAATAACAAGAATAGATAATTTATTTTTAAATGTGATTATTTTTTACATGACATGTGCCAAATCGAATATTATGTTTTATTTAAGTTATATATTTAATATTATTTATGAAATAGAGATCACGATTATTTTCATATTATGTATGTAAATTTGTGAACAGAATGCTTATGTAACGGTTTCGAGCCGTTGCGTCTCACAACTAACTATTTCACATGGAACTGTGATGGCTGATTTTTCTTTATTATGCATTTTTATGATTATAAATTATTCACACCTAGAATTTCCGTATTGACAATTTAAATTCCTTCAATAGTATAATGACGATTACATCAACATTAAACTTATGTCGGTATTATTTGCTTTTCAATTACTATTTAATTATTTAAAAGGGCATAAATAATTAGTATATCTCATTAAGTCTGTTTAATTTTAACTGCTAGTCATGAGAAGTATTGCTCGTTGTTTTCATTTACAAAGCTTAGGAATATAATCATTGTACAGAATAAAACTGTTATTATCAAAATATTATTTGAAAAGGCATCAGTCATCACTCAAAAAAGAATCGGTTGTAAATAAAGAAGTCATTTATGTAAATTTCGCAGGTAAACCTTTATTTTGTAAAATTTCTAACAATTACAACATTCAAATCACATATCAAGTCTTTTCATTCAAGTAAAAATATGGACCTATCAGTTTAAATGAGTGGCCCTCGCGGTTTCCAAGCTAAAATTGACGGATAAAAAATGTCATTTCACTCTGCATTAGTTTTACAATCGAAGTTATTAAAAAAGATATATATATATATTTTTATAATTAATATACATAGTAATTTTATTTGTATCGCGAAAAATTGCTAGCAATAAATTTACAAGGATTCCTTGAAAATATAGTTCAAGAGCTGGAAAGAACGAGGCTGCTAAAATTAAAAAATATACTGACCATCTTTGCCACTGGATAGGTGTTGTATAAACCTTTTGATAAATAGTGAATTCTATTACCAAAAGAGGAAACAATAGGAATATGACCTATTCAAAAAGACGCGTACATATATGAATAAACAAATCAGATAAAATTTTGTCTTTTATTTATGTTCAAACACTTTTGAATACATTGTATGCTTTCATTAGGATTATCTTACACATACATCTTTCAGCTCGTAGCTGGTTACCTTTTTCGCATATCCATTATTGGTTTTATTACCATATCTTAAAGCGGTAAATTCCTGTTATATAACGATTATCAACGATTTATACAACATTTCCTTTATTCAAAAGTTTTAGAAATGCGGTCTTCGATACCATATTGAAACCCAATATTTTATAGGACACGCTGAGAATTTGAAACGATTTCTTATATTCTCATAATTATACGTAGTATAGTACATGCGAGATATTTTAAAATATTATCATCACAAAGCAGCATGGCATCATATTTTGTGAAAATAAAAATGATCAAAAATCAGAGGACAGCCACTCGAACAAATGTTTTAAATCAATTGTTTTAATTAGAGAGATAGCGTATCAATCAAGTCATTTGACTAACATACCGTTCGACAAATAGCGATATGTCATAGCCTCCTAATAGCAATCGTAGGGATGAAGACATATTGCCGTTTGTCAAGCCATATATTGTTTATCTTTTACAGAAAATATTATAATAATTTTTAACGCACACCATTACTTGAATTAATTGAGAATTAATTGATTCTAATCAAATTATTTGTTCAGACGATTTTTAAGTTTAAGGACTATTAAAAAAAACTATTTGAATTACTAATCATACGAATGCAAGATTAAAAACTTAAATATACAGGAAATAATAAAGAAAACTTATTTCATACAAACACGAATACAAAAAACATAAATCTTGAGTGGGTCAACAAAATGATGAATTAATTTGAATTTTTTTCTTTAATCATATTTAACAAAATAAGCCTGTGTCATATTTTTTTACAATTCAGTCAGGTTCAACAGAAGTAGAATATGAAAAGAATAAATCAAGAGAGAATAATGTGTGCGCAAACGGTTTATTCATAAAATAATATGCATCACCCGTCGTTACACAACAACAAAAAAAAGGTTTCATCGTTGGTTACAGAACCAATCAAGAAATTTTCCATCTTTTTAACATCTCAATCATCATTATTGTAAACGAGGGATAATTTACAAAACACATTTTTCTATTTGTTGATTAATACTGCTAAACGAATAATGTTGCAGATTATATTGGCAAATATCTAATTGGGACTTTATACATAAAAAGATTACTAATTGGCTTCAAATTACCGGTATTATTACAAATTACATTCAGATTTTTTTTTTATTAAATCACATGAGCCTACTCAATAAAAATAAAATAATTTTTCCAGTGAATACAGTATGAAAATTATAAGGAATTGAGAGTGTAACAGAGAATAACTTTCTTTATATTCAATAGGCCCATCATCATAGTGAGATTTTACAATACATGCACATTGGTTTTCATATGAATCAGTGTTAAATTAAATGCGATCAAATCGATAGATCATATAAAGAATCCCGCGTTGCAAAGGTGATGGGAGAGATTATTTGAATCTTTCAGCTGAATGACAATCTTCATCGACACTCAAGTTTACATGGAGAGGTAGCCTCGAGCCTGGCTGCGACGTCTGCCCACCAAGTACGCGATGAGGACAATCAGAACGAGAGCTCCGAGGGCGCAGCCCACAGCGATCGGAACTACATCAGGTACGTCAACGTAATCGCAGTCGTTAGCTGGAATACCGAAAAGGAAAAACATAAATTTAGTAAAATCACTGTGACTGCGAGATTGAGATTGTAACTCTATTTTAAATATTATTCATTTGGCTTATTTTTTACTATGAAATGAGAAAGCATCGTGTTGGCAATTATTTTAAATGAAGAGTTATTAGATTTATCAAAATTATAACAGTTTTAGTAGACGACTAGGTTAACCATATAATTTGATTGAATACCCATTCACCGATATAAATTATTATATCATAATTATCACGGTGGCAAAAATAGTAAGATAATGTAAGTGGGTTAAATGCGAATACTTTCTACACGCTTTGTGCTCAGCACAGAAGCAGTGCACTACTCTTTCCATTGAATCTCGAATCTGAATTTCAAGAAAAATAATAATGAATGTTTATTTTATTCACCATAAACTTTCCGTTGTTTGATATTGGATATATCAAAATATATTGTTTGCAAGAGATATCTAAAGCACACAAGCATATCGGTGACAGCCCATTTAGCTTTTTAATACTTTGAATATTTCTAAAACGTGTTAGAAATAAATCAAAACTATAATAGTACATCATTATATTTTGCAGTTCTGTTATCTGTAGGTAAATAATAGCAGAAGGCTATGATAGACCTAGACGAAGATAAAATTAAAACGTGAGATCCATTAGATATATTACAAGAAGATAAATAATAAATAATCATGATAAATGATAACCTTAATGAATATTATTTTATCATAAAATAAAAAAATATGTGACTATAACAAGCACAATAATGATTATTGAAAATAAAATAACGCAATTGAATATTTATTAACAGTAAGCAACATAAACTGGTACTTGTAGAATATAATTCAAGATTACAATTATAATTAATAATGGGAAGTTGTGTTTTTCTGAGAATTTTTTGCTTACAGAGGCATCATGACTTTTTCCGTAACAGTTCATAGGACAGGCATCGAACTACTGATATATTGAAGTAATCCATTTTTTTTTTTTTTTGTACATGTAGCAGCATACATTGTCAAGTTGATGAAAAACATTAATAAAAATATTAATTTTGTTTTAAAAAATTAAGGAACATTGATGAGGCGAACTAGGCATGGTCCGCCCGACTTTGTCAAACATTTTACATAAAATGTTATAACTCTTGTTAAATTATTTCATTCAATGTCCTATGAGTTTATTTGAGCATAGAAACAGTCATCCAACAATTCAGACTTGATAGAATGGGTCTATATTTCTACTTGGTCTAGAATTTCTGAGACATACCATTTTAACCAGGGCTGTGGAGTCGCGTGAAAAAAAGACGACTCAGACTACAGCTTTAAAATAATTAACGACTCTGACTCCGAGGACATTTTTTAATAATTTCATTTTAACTTTGATATATGTATACCATCAGATCATCTTTAGTCAGAGAAGCATGAAATATTAACACTTTTGACTATTTTGTTTAAATACACATCATTATATATATTTTTCAAAAAAACATCGAGCCGCTCATTTTTTACGACTCCGATTCCGGCTAAAATACCGCGACTCCGACTCCACAGCCCTGATTTTAATCCATTACCGCCCACCGTACTCGATTGAGTACACCTATTCCAAGCGTGATATGGTGTATTATTTCTTTGTTTATTTCAAAAGTAATAGCCTATTATGAAACTATATGATGGTAGTAAACTGTAAAAAAAATACAATTTGGCAAAAATGCGTATATAAATGTCAATTAGTTTATCATCAAAATATTGGTTTAAAAACAAGATTATTTAGGTTAGACATTTGAATTATCTCTTAGTATAAATAATAATACATTTTTAATTGTTTCTCATTATTATGTATACTTAGGCTCTACTCAAACTTTCATCTACCGTGTGCTATGTTGCATTTTATTGCACTATACTCAAGCGAGTACAATGGGCGTTTAGCCGTCAAAACTGCGCTAGTCTTTTCGTTTTGATTTTGATGTAGTGCGCGAAAAGTGTAATAATTCAGTTCTTACAAAGACTACAATGGCAATCCATCACGTTTTTACGAGACAAAATAACTATACAAGACTCGAAGAAGCCTTTGTATCGATTATGTCCGATGAAAATTGTTTTTTTTTTTCTAGTGTTTGTATTTTCTCATAAACTCTCAATAAATTAACATAAAAAAAAAATTTTCGCACGTGGTTTTCTTTTGGGCATTAATGGGTTAAGCTAGGATGAAAATTCATAATTGTATCAAATTCATAACGCAAATATTTTTCAGATATCATATTTTTGTATCCTAATAAGGACGATGTAGTCATTGTATTTCACCATTATCACAAAAAAACATGTGATAAAACCGCATAAAAATGAGTCATTTCATTATATTGATGAAATGTTACGTCACTTTTACAACTAAAATAAACGTAACGGACATTCATAGTTGAGTTGGCATTGAATGATAATATATAATCGCGAAAATAGCCTATATTTAATACTGTCGCATTACATCTTCTGTTTGCTTATTTACAATAAAATTGAGACGAATGAGTAATAAATCTTGAGCATAATGTACTTGCATTTTTATGCCACACAATTGTCACAACAAATTGAAAGTCAATGCAGAATCAATAAATAATAATTAGACTACTTGAGACATTTACTAAACGTATTGTTATCTTTTGCAATTATATAGCTGATAATTTTTTAATTACCCATCAGACCATTTTCAATCGAACACACAGATAACCACAGTGGTGTTAATAAAAAATACACAAAGAAATTTGATTGACTGTGAAGGGTTGTATACTCCAAATATTAATTGAAACAAGTTAGGAATTCAAACCCAATTTCGCAAGCACACTAATATAATGCCACTTCAAAATATACGTACCATTGCCGAAAGAGTTTCCTTTATCGGAGTGGAATGCTTGCAGTTGCATGCTGTTAACTTGAATAGTCGAGTTGGGCATTCCTTGGGTTTCGATGACAATGCTTTGCGGTTTGGCACATCGGTAACTCATGGATAGTGGAGTAGTGAACGATTCATGGGAATACACCAACTTCAAGGTCTGATTTGCATCTGAAATTATTTAAAACGTCACATAAACATTATTCTTGCCGTAAATCATTTGACAGTTTTATTTAATTTTTGAGATCAATCAGATAAATCACAATTGAAGAGTTAAGGACAAAAAAGAGTAATACACTAATGGTTTTTTTTTTAATTTTACAAATTGACAAAGATCAAAAGGTTCGATATGATAAATACATTCTATAATAGGGTAAAATATCAAGGTATTTCAGTTCTACAGTTTTTAAAAAGTTAAAGGTTGATAGCTATTTCGGCTTACGCCATCGTCAGAACTATGCTTTAAACGTACATTTACTTGGCTATATATACTGTCTAAGAAGAGATACACAATGCATCATATATTGTATCATATAGAAAAATATATTGATATTTATTATTGATTACATTAAGGGTTTTAACATCAATTTAATGTAATCAATAATAAATATCAATATATTTTTCTCCTAATTTACCTGTGGAAAATCCCACATTGCTTATTGTTTTTCAAATCACTTAAGCCATAGTTAATAAATTTAATGTAGCATAATTAATAATAAATATCAGTTTAAAGTATTCTAATTAATGTTTTTAAAAACCCAGACTGCTTATCTTTCTTTGTAACACTAAAATCACAGTTAATAAGTGCAATATTGTAATTAGTATGTTAGAGTGAATAATATGATGCATTGTGTATCTCTTCTTAGACAGTATATATAGCCAAGTAAATGTACGTTTAAAGCATAGTTCTGACGATGGCGTAAGCCGAAATAGCTATCAACCTTTAACTTTTTAAAAACTGTAGAACTGAAATACCTTGATATTTTACCCTATTAAAATGGAGTTCTACCAAGTAAATGCCAAATCAATAAATACATTCTATAATTTTCACTTTTCAGGTGTTGACTGTCAATTCTTGGTAGATTTGCATTATTTATCAAAACCGAACCTAATCTTTGGTAAATAATTTTAATTCTACAATTTTAGTATAAAACTATAAGACAGAATGTCACATCATCTTCAAGAAATTAAAAAAAATATATATATGATAATTAAATGCCAAAAAATGATACATATTTTATCAATTAAAATGATAAATCTGAGCATGACTAAAAAAGTGGGAGGAAAAACTAATACATAGTCAAAATTAATACATTATATAATACAGATGATAATTAATACTATCACGTTAAAACGATTCACACTGAAGAAATAAGCGTATTTTTAAAATATATGAGTTACATACATCTAATGAATACATTTTACAACATCTGTCTACTAACCGAAGGGCCCTTTGATATTCAGCACGCGATATGTTTTCTTGTGCAATATAACTTAATAAAACTGTCTTTCTACATGGCATTTTCATGCGTAACATTTTATTCTTCCAACAAAACATGTCCCGCTCTACTGAAGTTGATTCCAGCAAGGGAATCGCGTCGAAATGTAATTTTAGGCTCAATACCAATTTGTTTACAAATATTAACCTTTTTACAAAATTCCGTTGTTCATTCGCAACAAATAATAAAAATAATGCCGACTGCCAAAAACCACAAGAAATATATGTTTGTTACCCATATGTTATGAAATAATGACAATGCCATAAAAAAACATGAGAATGGCAATATATATTAACACACATTGAGCGGGAAAGGTAGTTCAACCTATGTGCCGGATCAGCTTTTAAGTTGGATTAGGCATATCTACTCGACTATTTCATATGATTATTATATACCAATCTCTTGAGGACATTCACAGCTACTCATACATCAACAAAAAAAAAAAACTTTGTTTCCTTTAAGCACTAACACTTCATATTATATGGATCACATACATATACTCTAGCAATTTTTTTATGTGATTTTGTGTGTTGTATTGTAGGTTTTGATAATTAGTAATGGTAAAGGGATGATGAGTGTGTTAAAGTATGTCTGTCTTCTTCTTGCATTTAAATTTAGTTTGGTGTGTGAGCAGAAAAAACGATATCTCAGCCATTGTAATGAAGTCTTTAAAACATATTTGGTCGTTTGTTTTAGGAATGTAAATATTAATTCATATGACGAAACCAAAAATATACTTGCTTTCTTCTAGAACTAGGTTACCCTTCTGTTGAGTGAACAAAAAAGCGAGACTTGGTAAGCCATGCACTTGTATTATGTATCACGCGTTGCACATGTGCGTGTCGAAAAAAACTTAACATGTGTGAATCGAATTTCTGAAATCCACCCCGATTTAAATTGAAAATCGGTATTGGAATTTTAGTTTTGAAAAACAACTTTATAATTGGTTGTGTTTACATATTTTTTAAACCTTAAAAAATGGCTTCAGACACTTACGAAAGTGATGACGAAATATTCGTCGATAATTTATCTGAATATTCCGGTGAAGATCAAACCAATTAGTTCTACGCGCAATACCTACCTAATCGCGATTTGATAATAACACTGCACTGGTATCATATTTAGCGGAAAAAAAAAATTTCGCCATCTTTATTTTTATGTTTTTTAATGTATTATTGTATTATTTTTAAATGAAACAAACATTATAAACAAACTATTGTGTGCATTCTTATGGCAGAGAAATATGTTTTGCCATAGTACATTTGAGTTGGCGACAATTATTCACACTGTTATTGACATATGTCTAGACGGTTTTGCATTGGGCTTTGGCTAAAACGGTCATAAATGTCTAGATATTATATAATTTATGTGTTTCCTAAATGTAAAAGCAAGTGATTAATGATATGCAATTTTGAAGTAACTTTATAATACTGAGATGGTGTGGAGCAGAGTTCCAATTTCTCAAACATTGTCAGCTAGTGTCAAAGGGTGATGTCATAACATATTTGTATGAGATATTTTGTTAAAGTGATAACATCAAAAATACGCTGCCAATTATTTTTAAGTAATCTATTTATAGTACAATGAAAGAAAACATTTCGAAAAATCTGCCGCATTCAAAAGGTTAAATTATTCATTGAAAAACAGAAGTAAGCAGCTACATGTGGTAAGTATGCATTCAAAATTGTATTAATAAATAATCACTGGTTTGGAAGATAGAGCGATTATTGCAAAATTTGTTTTTTTTTCACCTGCCGCTGATTTAAGCTGCACGTACCAGTTAGTTATTAGCAGAGCCCGCTTATAGTGTGTTAAGCTACACAACATTTGGACTATCATATGCAACCATACTCCTATATTGTATAACATGCATATTTGGGATCACTGTCAATTTAAATGAATAATTGTAGCAGTATATTACTATATCAAGAAAGTTCTTTTTACAATCCAAATTATAATAAACTTGTGTTACGAATTTAAAACAATGCCACAAAAATTTTAACAAAGAGACTCACTTCTGGATCCCGGGAAAAGGTTGCCGTCTTGAACAATATAGGCTTCCAAGGAGGAAAGGGCGAACTTGTCGGTGGTGGTATTCTTCATGAAAGTGAGGATCAGACTGTTGGACATGTTGGGACTGACGGGCCACCTCAACTTAATGTACTGAGAATCGTTTCCGCAGCTACCTTCCAGCACATGTGTGCTGTTCACTGGCAAATCGAACAGGGCAAACAATGGCTTTGAATCTGAAAATTGAACAAAAAATCATCATTAACAATATATTCAAATACATAGTACTTTCATTAGTAATACTGTGGGTGAATATTATTTTAAAGTAATAACTCTTTAATGAATGCAATGTTTAAATTTAATTTTTAAATAAAATATTTGGCATCACTTAAAAAGAAAAGACACCACAAACGCACGTCGAATTTCAAATTTAAATTGAAAGAATAAAAATTTGATAATGACCTTGTTGGGACTTGAGCCTTGATCGCTAGGGCAAAGCACTTATCAACTCCACAGAGGGCATGTATATAATTATTTTTTATCGGTGACCGCTTTTAAAGCGGAATATGTTGACTGCTAATAAAGGATCTCAACAGAAAATTTCACACTACATGATTCAAGCCCGTGACTTTGCAACTGAGTTGGCCAAAAATTCAAGGGCATTGAACACTCCCCTGGTCGTACTCAGTTTTGACAATGTCTTGGAGTCGAAATAATCAGCTATATCCAGCGGTGGGCTGCCAATACTTTAACAAAGGGCTTACTTAATTAATATCAAAATATGAAGAAAGATGGCAAATGATACATATTTAAACATTATATAACGCATCGATCTGAGAATCTTGTTGTTCTTAATTTAACAAGGGGCTCGCCGGCCACAGTAAAATCTAATAAGGGGCTCGTGCGATCCCTTGTGAGCCCAGCCCACCCCTGGCTATGTCTTATAATACTGATAAAACTAAATACTTTCCTACCTTTGCATTATTAAAATATCATGAGCAACAATAGAGGCACAAGTATCATTGCGATTGATATGATTTGAAAATTTTAACCATTAGTTTTTTTTATTTTCTCAAATAATGTTACATGCAACTATAATTGTCAATGATATACAATTCATTAACCGTGACGTTCAAAGAATTTTTGAATACTTTTCAATTTTAAGAGCAACTGAAAATTTTCACTCATACCATTTCAACGAACTTCAACAAATTTGTACGGGTCTAATATAATATTTAGTATCTAAGTAACAATGGATGTAGGTTATTTTAAACAAGACTTGATTGAATATAACTATTACTGCTTAGCAACCATAAAATTGTACTATATAAACAATGCAATGTATTTTTGAGTTACATAATTAGATTATGTATATTAAATCATTTTTTTTTTTATTCCAAACTCACTTCTGGTTTCTCTAAGGCAATCGACTCTCTCAATTTGACCTCACTGGGCAGTTTAAAAATTATAAACATGTCACATTCATTCCTTTCACAATTAAATTGAAATCTGTGTCATTTAATTTCATGCATAAAAACATTGTTAGACAATTGAATTATTAAAAACAAATGGAAGTCATCTTGATTTATATTTGGAACAGACATGGTTAAAAAACACATATACTGAACTGGATATGGATTCCTTATTGAGCTTATCTCAGCAGAACCTCTCTTTTTAAAGAGATTGGGGATAGAAGAGTAGGGCTATCAACGCAATTGGTTAGCCACGCCCCGTTTTTAGGATCGGTAGAAGGTTATTTTGGACATTACAGACAACCATGCCTTCAAATAAAAATCCATAAATAAATTGAAAAATCAAAACTGCAGGCACTGGAATTAAAACTTGCGAGCCCCCACAATAGCTTACAACGTTGATCACAGACACGGTGTGTTATCTTAGAAAAACCCAATTACTATAAAATATATCAAGTGATATTTGAACGTATAACTTTAATTATCTATATACGGTATCAAACAGAAAAACCTTGATCAAAAACAGGAAAATCAGTTTTGTACTTTTTATGACTTCATTAAATTAAATATAAAAAATCATAATGACAAAAGAAATCTTCACATGTTCAAAGGATTTAACAACAATATCAATTTTATTATAATATTTTGAGAAACTGATTGGCTCTTCAGGCTAGTGTACCCGAAATACATATTCAATCCCAGGGATGGATCATTTTATTTTTATCGCAGCAAAATTTTATTCAATCAACTCTTTGAGAGCTATTGGATTCTTTTGTGAGTTCCATCGAATAACAGAACAAGCCCCACTAGAACACAAAAATCAAAAAATATATGGTTTTTTTTTTTTGATTTTTTGTTAACATCATTAGTAACTTTCTAGGTATATATTATATTAGGACACCGGCGGTGTTCAAACATTTTTATTTTAAATTATTACTCCCAGACCACCGATCTATCACACTATATGGTATTGCCAAGAATCTTTGACCACCGACTCACCGGCGCCTGCTAGAAACAAGTATATTACCACAACCTCTACACCGATCACATATACGATTTGTATTATTTATGTGATAATTGATATCTTTAAACTAAATTTGAAATCTGACGTGTACCCAAAGAAACAAAAAAAATTAAACAACAGTTTTTTTTGTATGACAAAAGTTATCCAATCTGATCTTTATTCAATTTATTTGAATGAAATCAGTGAACTATTTCGATTAAAAATCAACAATAAAATAGGATATTATTTTCTCCGGGAGTGGTTTTGATGTGCGTGCTGTGCACATCATACAGGTTCGAAGGGTTAAATAACGTGATAAATAATTCTAACTGGATTCCATCAAGAATCTTTTTTTGTTTGTCCCTCAAACGTTTTTCAAAAAAATCATCCGACCCATATATCAAAAAGTTAACGTGACCCCTGGTTTACAACATGGGTCACTTAACTAGTCGAAAAATGGGCTGAATCTTATAAAAACATTAATGAGGCCGGTCAAAGATATTCTTGTTGGAATCATATAAGATTTTTCTAGAAGATTCGATAAGATAATTGGATAACTGCTGGTCAACAAAATAATATAATACATACATAATCTCTGCTCCCAATGTGGAACATATGGATTACTAATGGAGTATCTCAACACAAGTTGTTAAACGAGAACTGGCTGTAGTTCAATCATTCAACTGCCAATATTTTTGAGATAAAGACAAAAAGTATAGGGCTAGAAAAGCCTCCCGTTATGCCATGTTTTTAAAACTGATTGAATGAGAGGAAATGTAATATAAACATGTATGCTTTTGCACACAGAACCGAAATCGGTTGAGGAATCAATTCATGGAAGTGTCCAATCTGAGGTTAAAAAATTTTAACCATGTAACCGAAGAGGACAACGTCGACCACTCCGTTACAGGCCCGGCTAATGCTGTTAAACAATGTTCCATCAAAAAATCCATTCAGTCAAAATAACAAACTGAAACACGTTTGCAGATATTATCAACAATAATATTATGCGTTATATATTTACCATTGCCCTGGTACGTGACATTCATCTGGATAGCCATCTGCACAATAACGCAAGTAGTATTTTTTGCGTCCGTATACGCCCATTTTCCTGTATCGGCCGGTGGCAAAGGAGTAGTGGTGCCGGGAGTGGGCACAGTGGTCGGAGTCTCAGTTGTGGAGGGTGTTGTGGTATCAGGCTTCGGAGGCGGCGTTGTCGTTGGTGGTGTTGTCGTTGGCGGTATTGTTGTGGGGGGTTTGACACCGGCAACGACCACTTCAGATCCTGAAAACAAAAATTTTCAATATGTTCAATCAATAAGGCAATAAAATTAAACAAAATGGAGAAAAACACACATGAAGAATAAATACAACGTATAACGATTATATCTTCAACAGCGGGTTAGAAAAAAAAACTGGTTGATTTTAGTACTAAGGAGTTCTAGGAGGATTTCTAGGCCAGGGAGCCATGTGTCATATACTATTGGACAAGTCATCAGCCGATCCTCGCATGAGATTCTTTTGCACTGCTGTGCGTGTGCAATCACGCAGTAGTTGTGTTTTACAGTAATCTGAACATCTACAAAAATTCAAACGTCTTGTCATTCTAATCCTATTTCTATTTGATGCGCCTAACCTAGCCTAACCTAACCTAAGCCGTGATGACATTTCTAGCTCATAGTTCATATTTTTAGCCATGACTAGCGACTGTCAATTTACTAAGGTAATACTTAGATAGGTAGGAGTCTTTTCTACTCTATTTAACGCTCGTCGATGAATTTATACACTTACTATTATAATCAATTCAACATGAATGTGAATTTGAATGATGTATTATATTTTACATTGTTATGTGCTTTCAAAATAGTTCATCTTGCAATGACGTCATCGCAGATGTCACATATTGAAATTTTAGAGCATTGGAATACAGCTACAGGTAACATAAATGATTGTTATCTTTCTTCCGGTCATTCGAAAGTGGTCTCCGAATCCAGTTCCAATGGGAAACGGTTCCCAGTAGAACAACTGGAAGAGTCGATACCTCATGATCACGAAGCGAACAATACCAGGAAGCTAATAATGTACATTATTTTAAAAACAGCTATTAAACTTATTTAAATAGAAATGCAATGATTTTTTTTTTGTTTATATGTAACATTCCTAAGTATATACACTCATTTAAAAAATAATGACTTGAAAACCAACAAAGACTTTTAAATACTTAGGCTATTGACCTAAGATACCTTATTAATTTATTGAAAAATGATTATTCAGTGAAAACATTTGGGTGATATTATTAATCAGTAGCATTTATTTTGCACCTTTAACAATAATATGTAAACATTATTTGATAGGTACTGAGACAGTGGAAGCTTGTTTACAGATGGGAGGTTAATGAAATACATCGTAGTAACATATTTTTACATCGATAATAAATGTGTTTTTAATAATAAAAATCCATATTGACTTTTCGGTTGACTCGGGCACTAACCTCTTGGAACCCTGTCACAAATAGGTGAAGATTTTGAAAAGTAAAACACTTTTTTGTACTAATTTTGCATTTTCATTCAAGATTAGGACTGGTTTAACTCATCACGAGCATTAGCAACTGAAATTGGTCTCGATAATTAATAAAAAAATGCAGAACTAGTACTAATAAGTGTAAAAAAGATAGCTTCCTTGTTAAATTATGCTATTATGAAACAGCTTCATAGATTTTGTACTGGAATATGATGATTATATAATCATCTCTGTGAGGTATTTATTGTAGCTAACGATTGGGGATAGAAAATGCATGAATCAATAAAAAGAAGCCTATATAAAGTTTTTGTATCATAATATAATGACGTCATTTTTCACAGTCACAGACAAATGGGTGGGATACGAAGTATATTTTTTACATGAGCAATAAATAGCAGGAAAATATTTCTCAAAATTGCTCTTTCACTACATTACTTGGGATATCGTTACATCAATGTTACAGTAAGATAATCAACAAAAAATAGTTTTGAGTTATAAAAGCCATTATATGCTATATATAAAGACTAGTGCAATGCAATCGTAGGATACAATGTAATTACCTCACAGGGTTTAAAGCAGTGCTAAACCGTTTTGGGAGCGTGGCCCCTTTTGAGTCTTTATTTTTTTGAGGCCCCCATACCATTGTTTGTCTTCCCATGAAAATTATAATTTCAAAAACCCACCTTTTTTTATAGCTCTTCCGAGATTTTCGAATCTATAATGCCAGTAATTTATTTTATTTACAGATTTACAAAAAATAGTTGCGCGACATCCGCCATTATGCTCTTCCCTGTATCGTTTTATCAATACCCGTGGCCCCCCTAAACTGTGTTGTGGCTCCCCAAAACAAAAATAAATCTCTGTGGCCCCCTTAGAACCCACCGTTGAGAAACCCTGGTTTAAAGGACACTTAATAAAAAATGTATTAGATTATGTAAAGCACCAGCTGTCACCTCAAAACAGAGATCTTCTTTTTTTCCTACTGTTAGCATTGATGTAGTGTTATGTTTGCCTGAAAATTCATAGACAAGCTTAACAATTCAGTGGTTCCAATCCAAATTCAACAACCACAAGAAAAGGCTGATATAAAAGCTGTTTAATTTATGAAATGAATTTTAAAAAAAGTTATGATTGCAAGTGTCGCAATTCTCACTCCACAAGTCCATGAATGTAAGAATGTAAAAATGATATTTCCACCAATAATAACACACAAGTGTTTATCAGATGAGGGCAATGCAGTGTTATCGTGTTTGGGTGAAAATAGTGGATGGAGAGAGATATAATATTGATTATCTATGTAAACATGTTTGCACTGAAATCAAACTGGAATCCAGTAACTGATAACGGAGCCAGTGTTTCTCGTTTGATATATCTTTGTGTGATAACAAGTATCAAACGCTGGCAAAACCTTATCAGAAACTTCCATGGTAAAATTTCAATAAATATTTTTACACGTGACATTAATGGAGGTGGTGTCGACAAAAAAAAAAAAATTCTCTCAGACAATCAAATCAGTTAATTATCCTGAGAATCGTCCAAAATAAAAAAATAAAAAATTATCATCAATAAAGATTCATTTGATACTAAAATTTTTATGAGTTATTTGTTACAGATACAGACTGAATATTATACAAGTAATTTATAGATGATATAAAAATAAACAATATCTTTAAGTGCAGTGATACTGAATTAGGGCTTGCAATAATTTATCGTCAAATTTCAATAATTATCCATTGACTTATTAATTTATGTTATACAGAATATATGCAGAAACACTTTGTTTACAACTATTATAAATCCTCAATTAATTTTTAAAAAATGTAAAATAAATTTTCGGAATCGAAATATGCTCTCATATAAGAAAGCGCATTAATTCATTCAACTTTTAGACTTATCCTAATTTTTGTTAATATTTTTCCGGCAGATGAAAACACTTGTTTTGATTCAATACTATAAAAGTTGGTTCAACAGCCGTTTATGGAAATTTGCCAATTTGTTTTATTGCAATTGAAGAAGAATATGAATGCATAAAAAATAAAGAATATGTACCCAAATACATAAGTTTTAAAGTTATACATTATTATATAGCTGTAAAGTCTTGTGGTAGTAGCCGGTTTTTCACTCAGGCACTTTCACGTGCGATTGGGTGGTGTATATACTTAAAAACTGAAAAAACAGGTGTCTAAACCAGTGGTCGGCAACCTTTTGAGACTGGGTAAAAATATTTTTTTTGCAAAAATAAATTTGGTTAGTGGGTAGTTAAAAATATTTTTAGAAAATAATATATATATTTATATGTATAATACATAATAAATTTGCATGATATATGTGTGGCAATACTAAACACACATATAATGTTGTTATTGGTGACTTTCTTGGTCTTATTAAATAAGTAAATTGATAAAAAAAATATCACAATTTCTCAACAAAGGGTACTAAATGTTCTTTTTCTTTTTAAGGCATACACACTACCCGATGTGCGTGAGAGCGCTTGTGTATAAAGCTAGCTTTACATCTTCTGTTTACATTTTAGTAAAATTTATGCTTTAAAACGAGACAAAATGTGTGTAAATGAAGCGTGTTCAGTGTTTTTTTTGTTTTAAAGCACATTCTGTAAAATGAGAAAGAGTGATAACGGAGATGGATGGCGGATGACACCAGTTTGACAAAAAAAATGCACGTTTTAACATTGCCAGATTCAAAAAACAAAACTCTATTCGGCATCCATACATCTATAATTAACTGATATTATATTATGCTATTACATAGTTTCTCAGCTTTTTGGGTTCGTGGCCCCTTTTGAGTCTCACATTTTTCCGTGGCCCCTATACCCGTTTTGAAGTTTTTCGGAAAACATTTTATCATTGGATAATTTCAAATACCACAAAATTTTGGGATTTTCCAAAACAAAAAGATGTGACCTTCTTTTTGCTTTTCCCAGAATTTCCAATTTCTAAAACCCAGAAATTTACGGATTTTCCAAAATTTCAAAATATTTTGTTGCTTGATTTTCAAAACCTGAGAGTTTATGGATATTTGCTCGTGGCCCCCGGTTGAGAAACCCTGTGCTATTCACAATAAAATTGTCAGTAATTAACGGTAAATTACCAATTTACTGATTTACAAGTAATGCAAGCTCTGTCTGAATACTACCTAAATATGCATACTAAAAGTACAGATTAACCTTTGGTATATAAAAATATCATAAATACAATTTAGTAGGCGTGACAATGGAAATAAATTTTAAAAAAACATTGTTTTTATACAGAATCATTAAAAAAAATAAACTTTTTAACATGGGAGGTATAAAATGAAAAAATAAGAATAGAAAAAAAATTAACATTATATCTTTCTTATCGTCACTGCATTCTTAGTTGAGCAAATTACTAAGCATCTACCTAGTTTGATTACTTTGTAATTGAACAATGTTACAATACAATATCAACTAATTACTAGACAAATACCTCATTATTATTAAACCCACTGTTGTCTTATATAATCCAATCGACTCAAGTAAAGTGATGATTTATAATCTTGTATTAATATACTAAAACAAACAATGCATAAGAAACTATTTTCCTTACAAGACTTAGAGAGACTGTTTACTTATTTATATATATATACGTAATCACATTCACAAATAATGTATAATATACAAAAAAAGTTGTTCTCATAATGATTTCTACTTTACAGGAGTATGACTGTTTATTTATACCTTTTTATTTAATGAATTCATACTTATAAAAATATGTTTGTGTTTATATACAATATATTGTGTATGTATGTGGTAATCATTTTAACACTGACTCACAGACTTGTGATTGCGTTTAACAACAAAAAAATGGCAACAACAGCGATTTTATGTGAATGTGTGTGTAATATGACATTCAATAAGTATGAAGTATTTATATTCAAACTATATTCACATTACAGTAGGTATACGTCAGTGTGATTTACAACTACATTGAATTACAATATTCAATAGCTTGGTGACGTTTATTATGTACATTATTCACCCCTAGTAATCAATGAACATAATAAATATACAGAGTTATTGTTAATTCATTATAATGGTAAATAATATACATATAGATGCCTTTTTTGGATTTGACTTTGTTGATGTAATAAATTCAGAATATCAATGCACAAATATTCCTTGAACTCGTATATGAAAAAAATAATATAGGTCATGCTTTTGAACCTAATACAAAGACGTTGGCAAAAAAAATATTTGACAAATAATATGATCATGCGCTATGTTTAGGACGAAGGAGAAGGTGGGGTGGATGAAAACGTCTTTGCTTCATTCCTTATTAACTTTTTAAAGATATTGAGGAAAAAACCATTCCAGTGGTATTATAGCGAAAGCGGTATAATAAAGTACGTTTATGTATCCTCTGAAAACTTGTACTTTTTGAGATACGGAGGAATTATCGACGATAAACAAGATAGTCATACAATGGAATTTCAATTTGTTGAAAATTCATCCCCAGCAAAAATCACAAAAATATTAACATGGTAGTTTTTTTTAACCCACAATTATACAATTTTTCAATAATACACACTTAAGCCGTTTAAGTCGTTTGAGTGCTTTCCGATCTTTTTACATTGTGTTTACAAACAAATTTCAGAATTTTAATTTATTTTACTATTCCCCGACATTTATTTGCATTTAAACCAGTCGGCCTCTGCTTCACTAAATTCAATTTATAGTAAATATAGTATAAAATCTTAATTTTGTTAGTTATTCGTGAGCTATATTATTTTCAAAGAAACGAAGCTAGCCTTTACTTTCCATTCACGTATAGATCTTTATGAAATTGATTTTTAGGGCCAAAATCACAAATATTAACATGCATCAACCGAGATTTTTTTTACATGCTATATATATTTTAAGTGTGATAGAACGTTTCAACAGTGAGTAAATTTTATTTCTGGTGTTATCACTTTAGCGGCGTATTCATAAGAGATTTTTATATAAAGATGTTACAAAATATTTTTTGAATTCAGATAATGTGTAACATTTTAAAGTGAAAGATTGCCAACAAAGGTCAGAAAGGGCATGAAATCAAAACAGTTGCGAATGTCAGAGTGATTATTTAATAATTTAGCAAACATTGCAAATTTCCTATGTGGATATTCTTATTAATTGAGAATAAACATACAATCATGATAAATACATTTTAATGTCATTAAAATTAATTGATGACAAAAAAGTTTATTTATTATGACGAAAATTCGAGTTAGTGAATGATTAATCTAATGTAGTCAATATAACTTGAAGAATTCTCACCGCCAAGAGAAGTTTTATGTGTGCCGTAAAACCTACAACAATCGCCACACAAATGAAAAAAAAAAACAATTCCATACACAGGCCAGATGTTTCTGCAGTAGACTTGGTCGACGACATCAATAATAATATTAAAGTCTGAAATATTCCTATCATGGCATCTATTACACAAATAAAATAGAAATCTAACTGTAATCTACCTGAATAGCTTGCTCAAAATTATTACTGAAAGATAATAAACCGCTTAAAAATATATTATAGAAATAAAATAGAAAGCACCATACATAATGATAGAAGCCCGGAACCAGTTACGGAATTCGGAGGATATGTAGTGGCAGGAAATAGTTCAATCTGCATATGTTACTAGTGTCAGTTCGAAAATCAGCCCTCTATTTAAAAGGTTTGTTCGCATTCCACAAACTTACAATCTTTTTTCTTAAAACCTATTCATATTGGTTATACTCAGTGCTGTAATTTTAACAGTTTCGTACCGAAACATCGAAAATAGGACCGAGGAGCGACCTGGTACAAAGTGACCCCAGACAAATTTGTGTAATATTTACATTGCATTTTTTGAGGTATCATTGAAGATTACAATAAATATCAGCTAAATATTATTGGTATTAAGTGAACGGTTGAAATAAGTAGAATTTTGCAATGTGAATGTACCCTATAGGAACTCGAATGTTTGTTTCCACTTCAACTCTGATTTCTTCTCATACTTCAAAACACTATTAAAAAAAACGCTGTAATAGGAGTCTTTTCCCATGAAATAATCCATAAAGTTACATAAAGTGTAACGTTGTTGTGTAAATATTTTGTATTATGCAGAATTTGTCAGAATTCTTCATAACAATGGGCGATGTATTTCCAAAATCAAATCCACTATAAAAGTGTTTTTTTAACAGCATTTAGAATCTTCTGCGGAGAAAAATGACAGTTCTCGTGTAAAGCATTTATACGTCATAATAGACTTATTTGAGAAGATAAGTATGGTTGAGACAGTTTCTGCTACTGCTAAGAGTATATTTAAATTGAATAAAACCCCTGTGTTGAAAGCTTAATGGATGGCAATGTGAAGCTGTTTCGTAAAACAGACATTGATGCAAGTGAGATAATGCACCGAGTGCGACATGTGCACCAAACACTGCAGCAGATGATGTAGTAGATAGATTTCAGTACTAAATGTCAGCCAGTGAAAATGTTTTTCCTTTAGCTGTCTTTTTGTTTTCCAATAGAAGATACTAGAATAAAATTCAATATATACGATTTATCAAGATATTCTTAATATTCCGCAATTTAGAAATAAATTATGTGAGATTATTCTCAGAAATACATTGTCACTGGCTAAGCAGACAAATTAAGGCAGCATTCAGCAGCTCAGACGAAAATTCTCGATGGTAATATTATCTTCTTCTCGCAAGATCTGTGTGTTGGTCATCACAGGTAGGTAGTTTACAATTGTTGATGAATGTGTTCAAAGAAAGTACATTGAAGAAATCGTTATTTTCACTGTATATTACTGTAGTTATAAAAAGACTTAAGCCTACACATAACAAAATTTATGCTCAAAAAAATTACAATTCTTATTCAATAATAACAAGGGTTCAGGTTATGCAAAATACGATTCAGTATGCGTTTCAAAATGATTACTTTTCATGTAGCTTTTTGAAAATAATCTCATTAGGGTAATATGAAATATCAAAAGCAATTAACTTCTGAATTACTACCTACTTTTTAAAGTGGTAATCATGTACAGCACACATATTTGTCAATGAATCATCGATTACCTATCCTCGTATGAATTGGCTTAATATTTAATAAAAATAATATTATTGAAACCGACGATATTTCAATACTTTATAAAAACCAACCAAACAATAACTGACGTTTAAAAAATGCAAGGTAGAATAGCTTTGGTAAATAAAATGTGTTGTATGCACCAAAATGTCATCACGTCTTCAGATGAATGTAACAAAACTACCGGAATGAAGCATAAAAAGGTTGTACCCAGATGACAGTATTCGACAGCTGGAAAAACGACTTAGATACAATGAAATATTTCCTACCTTGTACGGAGACCGCTAAAAATAGGGCTATCGCCACAAACAAATTCTTTTGCACCATCTTTTTTATATTAATAAAACAAAGAACAAAACAGGAATTTCAACAATAATTCGGTATATTGTACAACGCAAAACGGCACCAATGATACACCGACTCCGTGAGTTTGATAACAGAAACAGTGTGTCGTTCTTTAGTAGCAGATACAACAAATATAGCGTTGATCTGCCATCCTTGTTTCACATATGGTAAAACTAATGCCATAGAAAAGAAAACTGAATAATACTTTATATCCTTGAAATCACAGATGACTGTCAGGAATTAAATCATGTTCACCAACGTAAGAAAATATTGAAGACAATGTTGCTACTGATAATATATATTATATTATAATTCCTATTTTCATTTGTACAACGTTCAGCAGTGATTTAAAAAATATTATTGAAATTATTAGATACGCGATGCGGACGCACAGTATTTTTTCAAAACAATTTAGGTAATTTTATTATGAAATATTTGAGTATACTGGAAGTCTCAATAAATATTTAAATTATGATATGTCCAAGTATCTTTTTGCATAAAAACCCAGTTTCACAAAACACGCTTGTATTTATGTTTAATAATACTTTAATATTGACAATTATACCAGTTACGACAATTATTTTGGAGTACTTCTTCTTTTCATATATTTTTTTTTATTATAAAAATAACAATTTTTGTATTTTTTTCATTTAGAAAATACGATCTGAGAATGAATCTTATAAAAATTAGTGATACCATTTAAGTGAATTTTATATTTGCAAGATTATTTATTCTCCCATTATATCAGCAACTTTTGTTTTTTTTTAATCTTTGTAATTTCACACAGTTATGGTAATATTTTTCTTTTTTATATAATACTAGCTGGCCCGACGAACTTCGTACCGCCTCAGGATCAATAAATGTTGTGTTAATTTATTGCATGAATTAAATTCAGTTTGAATGAATACTCAAAATGAATTAAGTTCAATAAATGGGCAAAATTCAAAATGAAAAGTATTTAAATTACATTGAAATGATGTAATTCACGTGGCACAGTCGATAGATTTAAAGGAATGCAGTAGATCAACGATTTGATTTTGAATTGTGAAGTTTAAATGATCCACATCTTTGTTTTTAGCCGCAAGAATTGCTCGTTCAATCAACCAATTGTGATTTTTGTGATTAGATGTTTGGGAACATTTTGTTGATGAAGCCGTCCTTCGTTGAGACGAAATTGCAAAAATTCGGCGGAATCGAAATCAATCCGTTCGATTCGTCAACAGGAACACGGCCGTTACCGACGATAGTCAGCAATTGCTTGGAGAAATCTTCGGCAGATGGATCGTTTAGAAATGTAACTCGCATGTTTGTCGTCAGCAGAGGCAAGCGTTTATTTCATCGGCAACGGTCAATCTTGGAATGACTGGTAGTGTTTGGCAGAAATCGCCAGATAGTAGAATCATTGCGCCTGCAAAACATCTTGAGTCACTGCGCAGATCTTTCATAGTTCGGTTGAGTGCTTCCAATGCGCGTTTGTGTGCCATTGTGCATTCATCCCAGTTGATGATTTTACTCGCTTCCAAAACTTCGGCCATTGCTGAGTGTTTCGCAATATTGCATGTCGGTTTTTCAGTCGTTTGGAGGTTTAACGGAAATTTCAACGCTGATTGAGCCGTTCGGCATGCTTTTATCAACGTAGCCGCTATTCCAGAAGAAGAAACTGCTACAACAATTTCGGATCTCGCACGAACAGTAGCCATAATCAATGACATGAGGAATATCTCCCCAGTTCCACCGGGCGCGTCAAGGCAAAATAAGCCACCATTTCCATCATAAATTGCATTCATTAACGTATCGTACACTTCCCTCTATTGTGGGTTCAACAGTGGTAAATTCGTTTGAACTGATTGGTTCAATGCATCTCGAAAATATTCACGTTCACGTTCCAATTTTCGATTGAAAGCGTCGTTCATTCCACGATCTGGCGTTGGCATTCCTAACTTGACTAACAAACTGCCGCACATGAGGTAACACATGTCTTCGATCTAAAGCAAAGCCTGGTTATGTATCTCTTCATTCATCTCGAGATCGGGATTCCCTGAACTGACACGAATTTGATGTAAAATGTCTTCTGACATGTCATCCTTGTACCTTGTTTCACAGTTCACATGGATTCGATGGAAAGCATGTCAAAATAATGATAGAAAATTATGTGCGTATCTGATTTGGAGATTCAGAAAGAATTTCCAAGTCAGAAAACATAACCTCATTTCAATATTATCCGATTTTCTTTCGTTTTCATTTCATATCATCGATTTTTTTATTCTAATCCATACTCTAAATTTAAAAGTATTTAAAAGTCGATCGTGTCAGTGCCATCTAGTGTCATCTATCTGAACCCAGCATAAAACAAAATGTTCATTATTTGAAAACTCTATGAGAATATTAATTTTCTTTATAATTTCTTTTCCGTGATATTTTTCCGATGTTTTAATGCTTATTCTGCTATTCTAGCCGGAGAGGAATTTAATAAATCAAAGATCATTGAAATCCGTGCAGCAATTCTCGAGATATACGTGGTGTAAATAACCCCGCTTTGTTTTATGTATATAGATTATTTTGTCAATTAAACACCAGTTTAGACGTGTCCGTGCATTTCAAGTTTTTGTATAATTCATAATTTGCATATGGCCCAAAATCGTCAAAACACTTTTTTGCGCATGTGTGGGTTACGCCCTTCTTGCTTTCCATAGTCGATATAATTGTTGACAAAACATAAAAAAGAAATTGTACAATTTTCGTTGAACTTCATAAAAATAGTCAATTGAAACTTTCTTTGTTAATAATTTCGCATTCGACATTATATAAGAGAAAAACCGTTTAATTAAATAAAGAATGCTTTTCCATCAAGTATTGACAGTGGACACAGGAATTACGTACGTAGCAGTATGCATTTAAAAATAACCATAAAGTAATGGCTTACTAACGTTATGTAATATAATTCACAATGTACTTTTGCTGTCAAATATCACGAAATATTTTTTTGACGTTCTATATATAAATAGTATAGTATTAATTGAAGTGAAAAGAGTACAGTTTCTAATTCCAAATAAAACTAATCTAAGAATATTGAATAAATAACAAACAAACAATCACACCTAATGCACGAAACACATTTAAATGTAATGTCAATATTTAGACCAGAGATTTGACAGATATGAAATCGAAACAATCGAACACAATCGAACATCAAATTTGAATTGTCAATTCGATACAAACGTTCGTGCAAACATCGTAATATTGTTGTCAAAAAATGTATCATACCTAATTATAAACATAACCTCATTTCAATAGTATTCGATTTTCTTTCGTTTTTATTTCATATCATCGATTATACTCTAAATTCAAAATTATTTAAAAGTCTATCGTATAAATACAGTGCCATCTAGTGTCATCTACCTGAACCGAGCTTAAAACAACATGTCATTATTTGACCTATTCCTCATTTGAAAATTTTGTTCTGTATGAAGATATTAATTTTCTTCATAATTTATTTTCCGTGATATTTTTCCGATGTTTTAATGCTTATTCTGCTATTCTAGGCAAAAAGGAATTTTATAAAGCAAAGATCATTAAAATCCTTGGAGTAATTCTCGAGATATACGTGGTGTAAATAACCCGACTTTGTTTTATATATATATAATATGGATGTTTTTTGAAATTAACTCCTACGCAGTGGCGTAGCAAGAGGGCTGCGGCAGGGCGGATCCCCCGGGTGGCACATTTTTGGAGGCGGTATTTTCAAAAATTAATACAATATTATATTTATACATGAAAAAAATTAAGCCATCTGTAGTAAAAACTTATAGAACATTGTTAAAAAGTAGAAGGAGTGATCAAAAACAAAAAAAAGTAGAGGAAATGTGAGGGCGGCAAATTCAAGGTCTACCCCGGAGGCTGGACCTTTTCCTACGACACTGCTCCTACAAAAAAAGAAAATTAAGTAAACAATGATGTTCAAACAATTTTATTCAATGAAATCGTTCATATTCATATGAGGTGCGTGCTTATGGCTTTAGAATCTTAGATGGCTCAAAATAGCTTACATTATTAACGGCTCATAGATGTAGTTATTTTTTAATCAGTTTTCAGTACTAATTTATATTTTACAAATAATTTTAAAGTATTCTACAAATTTTACTGCGTCAGGGTGTCTCAAATGCTTCTTCACCATTGATTGGATTTAGTAAGGGCATGGGTGTCCAACCGGTAGATCCCAAAGCAAAATTTGGTCGATTTCGAAAGCTTCCGTGAATTTCGAAAAAGTATATAATTTAAATAATAAATATACTAAAATTGAATTATTTTTTAAGCACATATGTATAACAAAGTGGTTAAATGATTGAAACATTAACATGCATAGATGAATGAAAAACTATTTTAGAAAAAAAGTTGCTCTTTGTGAATTTCTTGTTATTTCTATCCATACTAAAAATCCCCCCTGTGAGCCCCAAAATAAACCCCTTTCAATTTATTTTTTTTACTCTAGGATGTGTTTTGTGCTTAAGGAGGTGTGTTTACGTGTTTTTTTTTTTAATATTTACAATTTGACCTCTTTAGATCAAGATAATTTCAACACAAATATATTAAAGTACTGTCAATAATGTCATGTTTTGATAAATTATTAACTTACAGTTTCAAAAAGTCCATTAAAAATAAACGGAAATTACTTGCTTGTGTGCTTTTTGGTAGTCGTTTTCATCCTCACGGCTAATGACTTACTCAAGTCTGTATCCTTTTAACCAGTTTTGAGTGAAAGCAACGATATTTAGGTAGAAAAGGGATGAATAGTGGGATAGTAACGGTGTTTACTGTGACCATAATTCGACTGTGGAAAGGAAAAAGGACGTAACATACACTTTTTTCAAAACAGTTTTTTGTAGCTAATCACAATGTATACAACTTGATACACGTTCTATCAAAATGCCAAATTAGTATCTAAATTAATCTTTTAAGTTTGAAAAAAGAAGGGCCTGGGGAAAATGTGATCAGGAAAAAAGACGCAAAAAAGATTTTTTCGAAAAAAATATTCAATCAGATAAAGTCAATTGAAACCTAGTTTATTAGTCTCCATGCACTTCAAAATTGTGTATATTTCATAATTTTCATTTGGCCTAAAATCATCAAAAAGAGTTTTTTGTGTATCTTGTAAAATTTTTTAACAGTCGAATAGTCTCGATCTTCCTTGGAGGGTCGATCATCAGTTTGAAGCGAACGGAGCCAAGAGTGTCATGTCGGTCGTATTGGTTGTGTTGGATGTTCTTGGCCCACGCCTTACACTCGATGTTGATTATGACTCCGGCTGAAAAGACGCACAACACATCATATTTAATGCCAATACTAAGTGACTTATCCAAAAATCAGCGGATTTAAAACATTTTAATTTCCCACAAAATCATAAGACCGGTCATGTAAGTGCAATGATTGTGCCCAAACATCATTCACTTAAGAGATGTCTGGCAATTTGAAATGATATTGCTTGAAATCCACTGATTTAGTGATACAGCGCTTTACATCGAATGTACAATAATAACTTCATTACACTTTTTAAAAAATATGGAAATCAATTATGCCACTCCATTAAATTTTATTTTAAAAGCTTTTTTTTATTATTCGATAAACTTGTTTTTCTTTTCTGCATCACACCGAAGATGATATCTCTTCAATGATACAGTTAAAATACATTTTTTTAGATACAATTTGACAGGCAACAATAATTAATAATAAACAATACAAAGGTATTAATAAAGGTTAATTAAATACATAGAATTGGTATAACTACACGTAAAAAAATAATTAAATAATAATAAGCAAAAATGATACTTAATGGCACTAATAAAACAACTTTTAATTTTGAAATAGATGTGATTAAGGATTGAATGGTGAGGGGCAGGGAGGTAAATTTTTACTCCAAAAGAAGTAGCAAATTTCTTGAAGTGACAGAAATTTTCTGGAGACGAAACTAGATCTGGATGCCCAATAGGATCATCACGGTTATTTCTACATAATGAAAACAATATACCTCTTTCTACGGACATAATCGGACAATTCCAGAGAATATGCTCTGAATCTTGATTGCTGTCACCAAAAGGGCAGTGTGGTTAAGTTTGATTTTAAATTGATGTAACTTGATATTAAATGCTCCGTGTCCGGTGATAATTGTGAGGTCCAGTGATCCGGAGAGAGCCAGGTTGCATTCTGACGAAAAACAATATCGGGGAAAAATAAATAGGTAATTTTACCACGAAGGGACTGTGCCAAGTAGTTAATAAGGCTCTCAAGCAGCTTCCGGAAAAGGGCATTAATTCGCTAGTAAACATTATCAATGCGTGCTTGAGATTACAATATTTTCCGGCACGATGGAAAGAAGCTGATATTATTCTCATTCCAAAACCTGGAAAAGATCATACTCTTCCAGTAAATCACCGGCCAATAAGTCTGCTCCCCGCAATGAGCAAAGTCTTAGAGCGTGTAATTAAGATTAGGTTACAAGAAGTAGTTACGGTGAAAAAAATCATCCCAGACACTCAACACGGCTTTCGTGCTAGCCACTCGACAAACCACCAACTCCTCCGAGTAACGGAGTTTATCACAAGTGGATTCATTCTTAAAGAAGTCACGGCTGGCCTCTTTTTAGATATCGCAAAAGCCTTCGACAGAGTATGGACCGAAGGGCTTGTATTCAAAATGTCGAAGGCTGGTATAGGGTCACCGCTGGTAAAAATTCTCAACTCATTCATGACAGGCAGATGTTTCAACGTTAAAATGGATGGAATTCGATCCTCATCAAGGTCAACTCGGGCGGGAGTTCCGCAAGGCTCTGTTTTGGGACCCATACTATACAATATATACACCTATGACATTCCTTCCGGCGGAGAAAACGACGCAATTATAGCACAATATGCAGATGATACGGCTATTTTAGCTAAATCTCGAAATCGACAAGGCGCTGTCACGCAGGTTCAATCAGCTGCCGATACAATAGCAGACTGGTGCGACAAATGGCGAATCAAAATTAATACCGAAAAGAGCGCGGCAGTAATGTTTTCAAAGGGTTTTATTAGAAAACCTAATTTTGCTTGCATACGCATGCACAACGCAGAGATCAAGTGGTCCAATTCGGTTAAGTATCTTGGACTCACGCTAGATAGTCGACTTAAATTTAATGAACACGTCGCGATTAAAAAACGTCAAGCTAATGCTACAAAGGCAAGGTTGTATTTTATGCTTAACGCGAGAAGCAAACTTACTCTCAAAAGCAAGCTGCTCCTCTACACTGCAATTACTCGACCAATCATGGTGTACGCTGCTCCAATATGGACGTATGCTCACCGTAAACATATGAAGACTCTCCAGATTGTCCAAAATAAATCACTGAGACAGATATGTAACGCCCCGTGGTACGTGCGTAACTCGCTGCTTCACAGAGACTTGAAAATACCTACCATCCGCGAGTTCGTTCGTGAAATATCACAAAAGTTTCACAGCGAGGTAGGAAAACATTTTAACCCAACGATCTCTGATCTCCACAACTATGACGAGACACTGCCTGAGAATCGTTTTAGACCCAGAGCAGTCCTGCTCGACGACCCTCCATAGATCTTATGTTGTCTAAAATTGTCAATTTTAGAACGAACTTAGCATCACGAAAATGACTCTCTTTGTTTAAATGTTTTTTGTGTACTGTATGTGTGTATGTATGTATGCGCATGTGTGTGTACATGTACGGATATAGTATGGAGGAAGCATATGGAATGTGATTTGCAAAATAATGCATATGGAGTTCCCGTGAACTTCTTATCTCTGTAGTGATCGCGCCCTTCCGTCTGCAAACGACGGTAAGGGGATGCAATTTACAATTTTTCAAAATCTTTACCGATGAAGGAGACTGGAAGAACCTTGGTGCGTCCTGGTACTTGAAGCTCCATAAATTTGATATCAAAAAAAAAAAAAAAATGGTTAGTGAGCAGAGTTTTTTCACTTTAACTTTTAAAAAATCTTGTGAATCCAACGGGTGAAGAGTTGTGCGACCAATTTGCGCTGGTTTCCCGTGCAAAATGTGATGAATTGCAGCTCGTCTTTGAACCTCTATATCATAGGTTCCCAAAGTGGTCCGTACGGACCCCCGGGGGTCCGGGGGTCCGTACGGTCCGATTCCATTTCTGATCGTATCAAATATCATAACGTTTTTGTAAAGAATAACACATAAAATAAAAATAAATACATACATGCTGCTTGTATCGCATCATATTTGGGTATTAATAAAATTGTAAAATATGTAAAAATATACTAACTCCTAGGATTCTCGAAGACTACAGCCACAAGTGGGCTAAGATACCCTTCCGTATTCGTGAACGGGAAGAAGTATCCTGGAAAACCACGCATTGGTATGTATTGGATGGAGCCGATGTTCTCAATGTCTTCATAACTCTCACCCTCACACGACAGCCATACAGTATTCTGTACCACAAAAAAAACTCAATCAGTGAATGTCATTGAAACGAAAAGTGATATATTTGATGGCATATTCTTTATTCACATAATATTAGAGACACTAATTTTGTGCATCTATTTTTGTAAATTTTAGCATTTTCATTTTTCATTTTAGCGTTTTAGGGCATTAAAAATGTTCAATTTTAGCAGCAATTAGCATTTATTTATTTTAAGGGTTGAATTTCAAATAATAAACAATTTTGATGAATTTTAATAAAACTTATATACACATATACAATTTAAAGACAACACAACAATTCAATCCCTTTTATATTACATCGTGTTGTCCACCAAAGAGATAGTGATTATCAATTTGGATCATAAAATATATTTTTAAAAATGTATTCGAAACTTACAGCTATGCCAGGACGTTCCTTGATGTACTTCTTTAGATCTCCTGGCATTTTTTTTGGTAGACTATCAGTGTCGTTGTATGTCTCGGGCTTCCAATTATAAATCTGCAAAATTTAAACAAACAAAACACCTCCACATAAATTTTTATTGTTAGTGAAGCCACGGGCAAATTTTGCGAAATCAGTAAATTGTTGTGTTTTAGAAATTGGAATGTCTGAGAAAAGCTAAAAGAAAGCTTTCACGGCGTTCATTTAGGAAAATGCGTAAATTCATGGGATTTACGATTCGAAGATCTTGGAAGAACTAAAGAAAAAATCTCACGTTATTTCCCAACCCCAAAATTCAAAATATAAAACTTATACTTAAATATTAAAAAAAGAGGTATGGAGGTCACGGAAAAATATGACACTCAAAGGAGTACACGGGCCGGGCTCCCGGTAAATTGCTCGAATAACAAGATAATCAATTTGTTTCCGTTTGTTCTGTCCGTTTGTTCTGTCTTAGCCCTAGTCTTCCATGTGTTCTTGAAATATATATAAACAGTTTGAGTAACTACTCAATAAGCAGTTCTCGTAGAAACACTTCTGTTGAGATAAACTCCATTAAAAGATCACATGTTCCGCATTTGGAGCGAACACGGTTAAAATAAATACTTACGAAAATTATTTTTATATTTCACTCTCTAAACAAGTTTCGCACAAGATAAAAATGAAATTCGTAGAAAAAGTCGTGAAAAATCGTTTAAATAACCAAGCAATTCGAATAATTTGTAATTCGAGCAATTTACCGGCTCCCCACGGGCCCAATAAGGTTGAAAAACTATTGTGTACCAAACAAAATTTTTTTTTTTCATAAGATAATAATTGAGCTTCTCTATTTAAACTAATATTATGGTTAGCCACATTATTTACATTTGGAAAGTGCATAAAAAAGGGTATTGATAATTTGAAGATTAAATTAAATATATACTATACCAAAGAAATACTAAGGTTCGGTTATTATAGCTTAAAAATAATACTTATGAAAATAAATACTTTTTAAGTAATTGAATAAGTATACCGAATCATTCTTTTGAAAAACTTTTTGAGTTTTCAATATAATTTTGGTATGTTTGTATGAATGATAAGGTTGAAATTTAATTAACGATGATATTTTTATAGTATTCAGGCAGTATCCATCATAACAATGTGACATACAATTTGAATCGAAATCATGATCATCATACAAGGCAATATGCAAACTTTCTTTACTAGCATTATAGTGTTTACAAAGAAGCACAACGATGATTATTAGCAAACATAATTACCAGTGGCGGTTCCTGACCTGAAATCTTGGGTGGGCTAGAGAAAAGCATATTTCCACTTCACTTTATACATTAATCTACAAGCAAATTAACAAATATTACGACACTACTGCAATGCATAAATTTTTATATAATAAAATCAATGCTAATGTAACTAAGAAATAATAGAATAATAACAGGGAATCCTTAAATTCGTCTCTTTCAAAGTGAAATAACAAGTACCTACTAAAAGCAGTATAGAACTGTCACTTGCTGTCACTGAAAGTCAATACCTATCACTTTCATACAATACAACGATATTGGTTTTGTGTTTCAATGCATAAGTATGCGTAATGGGCTGAATCAGATCAGCCCCCAACGATCAACAGAAGTTCGACAGATTGAAACACTATCCTTTGTGTTTGATGACGTTTCCGTACATACAAATACAAAAAAAATCTAATCGTGCTTGATTGCGCCCCAGTGTAAAGAAATATGTCATGATATTGTCTGTGGTTACGGACTTAACGGGCGCTAGCCCCTGAGTGGTGTTGCCAGTGACGTAACGTTCCTGTTCCCTGTGAAGTATTTATAGGGTTATTGTTTTTTTATGCCGGCTCAGTTTAAAATTGTAATACAAAACACAATCGAGAATATGATTGTAGGTAGACGTAACATTGTCTTATATTGACAGAGGAAAATTAAAACAAAGATATTATATTCATTTGGGAAAGGTAAGTTACGCTTATAAATGTATTTATTTTGTTCAGCGGCCGAATTGCTGTTGATTTTTATTCAGCCATCTAATGTTTTGGGTGAAAAATGCAGGTCGGGCTTAGCCCACCTAGCCCAGTACCTAGAACCGCCACTGATAATTACGTCTTCCAGCTTGAGGAATATACAGGGCGCTGATTTATGATAGTTATAATTGTCTTTCGAGATGCACGGCTTCCATTTGCCAACAGGAACGTTGCACACCTTTCCTTCTATTGGAGGATTGTCGTAGTCGCAATCCACACGGTTGTCAACTCCTGGCTCGTTCAAGTCATTCTCCAAGTACGCTAGAAATCAACACAATCCATTAATTAATACCACTTTTAGGCAGAGTTTCTAGAAATACAAAATAAAAATTTCAAAGCAATGATCTTCCATAAAAAAATAAGCCTAGATTATCAGCGCTAATAGTAAAAGGGTAACGATTGATTTTGGAAGATGGTGGACCAAGTAGGTGTGAATTGTAAGACAACATTGCCTGTACTTCGACTAAGCCCCTGCCATCACCTAATTGCAATAATATTTTTCAAAACTATAACGTTTATAGGAATAAACAACGATCACACCTGTACCATAGCTCTAAAGAAGAAGATGATTATACACGTCTTTATAAACAGTTTAATAGAAGTAGTAGCTATGAATAGATTGAGAAAAACTTATACATATTTATATAAAGAAAATCATGTGAAAACAAATATTTCAAAAAGCATGCGTTTCCGAGTTGTTACACAGCATCGGTTCTTTGTTGAAGCTCCTCCTTATTCTAGTGTTTTTTGCAGATTGCAATATTATATAAAAATATTAGGTTAAGTCATGAATAAATAAATATATGTAGTTGTAATACTTACATTTTAAGAAATTATCAATTTCATTGGTCCAGTAGTTGACGTTTCCCATATCATTAACTTTGTACCAGATGAGTTTGCTCCCAACATTGGGTGGCATGGGCTGGTATTCAAGACCTGAAGATAAAAGAAACCATCGCTTAGTATTGCTTAGTGCTATTCAACATAACAAAATTAATCTTGATCTTGTTATTGATATTTAACTTAACAAGAGTATTTATGACGTGCGGAGTCAAGTAAGATTTTTAATACTATTAATTTAATTTTAATTTTTTAATTTAATTTCTCACTGAGAGTAAAATATTTTTCTGATGTAATATCTTTAAAAGCGGAGTAGCGTATTTATAAGAGATTTATATGTAATCTATATAGGACTGTGGAGTCGGAATCAGAGTCGTAGAGTCAGACTGTTTTAACAAGAGTTGGACTCGAAAAAAACTAACAACTTTGAGACTATTTAAAAAAAAGTGTATTCAAATTCCTGCAGTCAAAAGCTAAGCCTACTAAGACTAAAAAATATGCTTAAAGCCGTGTTTTAAGCTAAGGAACGGAGTCGTCTTATTTCTTGACGACTCCACAGCCCTGAATATAGATGATGTTACAAAATATTGTTTGTATTCCAAGTTTGCTAACAAATGTCATAAAGGGCATGAAATCATAGCAGCTGCGAATGTACGAGTGATTATTTATTAATTTAGTAAATTTTGCAAATTTCCCTGAATAAACAAACAATTGTGATAAATACATTTTAGTGGCATTACAATTAATTGACGTAAAATCAGTATTTTTTACCGTAACGTAATCTATAGTAGTTGATAAAAATAATATTTGCCTTAAAAACTACAAATCAAAACAAATTTAAATAAACATTTCACGTCGCAGCATTTTCCGATTCATGCGTGTTGTTATGAAGAAATTATTACGCCGATCTCTGACAAAGGTTTTCTTAGCAAGTTTAAGACTTTATCTTCAAGCTATGCGATATTGTCCAAGGCAATGTAAGGAGTTTCTAGATGCAAGATATTTAAAATAGATTCAACTTCAGACATATCGTCATTATTGTCCTAAGCGATTTTCAATTGGAAGGCTTACAAAATGAGAGGTTACTGCGAAAAGTGTTTAATTCGATATTTAGTCCGACTGCTTCATTTAATATTTCGATTCATGATTGTCATTCTCGGGTAGTCTTAACCATTTGAGTGGTGGGTTATTTTTTACTAAATTAGGTTATTTCTTATATTTTGATTATTTGTAGTATTGCCACACATAAGAATATAAAAACATCTTTTTTGGATACGGACTAATCTGGGAAGAATATTAGTTATTATTTCAAGAAGTAAATATTTTTTTACATTATAAAACTCATAGTTAAAAATGTAAAGTATACTAGTTCATTATTACCTTTGAATATTTTTCTAGAAGCTATTACTTCGCTTTTGCGTCAAGATCTCTTTTGCTCTCATATGTCTACATGTGCCGCTCTATAGACCAGAAAGGAATAGATCCAAAATACAATTTTACGCTCAATATTGTATGGCTACCGATTTGTTTACAAATGTTACCCTTTTTTAAAAAACATTTCTTTCATTTGCTATACAAAATTAAAATAATGTGATGGTCAAAAGTTACTAATTTTAAGTAAGTTACTTAATTTGACGAATGTAGCATTAAAAGTTATCAGCTATCAACAAAATGCTGCGACAACATAAGTGATGACGACCGTTTAAGGCAGTATCGACAAACTCATTATTCAACTGAGCCAAATATCAACTATACAATGATTGAGATTTCTTTTGAGAGCCAATTTTTTTTTACTTAAACCATACAGGGAGGTAAATTGTTATTAACTTGATAAGGGTACTCCTATGATGACTTTTGCTAAAAATGTCTTAAATTTGATTGATGCACGTTCGCTTAGATTGCCCCTTCCAACTCTAAGTTTTAAGACCGAAAACCGACTTCTGCGCGAACTTTCAATCGCACTGTATGTTGTATTTTGTAGAAGACTCACACTCAAGGGGTTAAAGAGCCGCAGTTTTCCGACCACTGGTTTAAGGTGATATCCCAAAATACCGCAGGAAACCGATCGGAAAGATGAATTGAAAGTTATCAGTTGAAATTTAAAAGCTGACGGCAGCAAATTGGACCTAGCAATGGCTACAAGAATAATTTCAAACCAATACCGTTAACTGTTTAAGAAACGTTCTTGTGACGGGTAGACAAAAAAAACTTTCTGTTTTAAATTTTAGATTAGATCATCCAATATCAATTCGAATAATATATCGTAACACCGAATCACCATATGATTGAAACACATTGCTTCAAAGGCGGCACTCTCTGAAGTATTTATTCCATGCGCTCAAAATATTAATTTATTACATGAAATCAAATGCCACAAATTCTTGACTTTTCGCAGGATTCAAAAATCGAATAAAACTTTTTCAACATTGGTTTGGAGAAGTTATCAACAATACATTTAGTGGCAGATCACCCCATAATCAAATGGGGCGGACGCATGGGGACTCCAAATCATATCTCTCTTTGTTACAGGTTAAGCAAAAAATAAAACCGTACCAGTTAAGTTATGCCTCATTTCTCGAGTAACAAATCTTCTTAAAAGTGTCATGCGTGTGGAAATTAAACAATATCATTTTTAATGACCGAAGACATTCTTCCTTTAAAAACATATTCATAGATGGCAGCGATAAAGTAAGACAATACTATTATAATTATATGTTAAATAATAATTAATATCTCAAAATTAATTAAACCTAATTGCGTGGGTTATATTTTATATAAGCTTTTTTGAGAACTCTTAGATTCGCAGGACTAAAGTGCTCGCACTTCATTCGACTAAGGGTTAATTTACATCAAGATGCAATGAAATATTTCTTACCCTGTACAGATACCGCTAAAAATAAGTCTATCGCTCCACACAAATCTTGATGTAAATCTGCAGCATCATTTTTGATTTTACTAACGTTAGTAGTTATTAGTCTAACATAAAACGGCACCAACAAAAGACTGACTCCTTGAGTTTGATAACAGAAACAGCAAGTAACATTCTTTGGTAGCAGTAGCATATACTTAAATATTGTGTCGTTCTGTCATCTTTATTTCACATACAGTAAAACAAGTGGCAAAGAAAAGAACACTAAATAATATTATTTAGTCTTGAAAGAATTGATGATTGTTACCAGGGCTTCAAACCGGAAAGGAACCGAAAACCGTTATTTTTGCCGGAACGAAAATCGGAACTGAACCGAAAAAAATATCGGCTTCTTTTTCGGTTCACGCTAGTATTTTGGGCAGATCGGTAAATTACGGGTTTTGAGATTTTCAAATTCCTCGGTGGGCTAAAAAAAAACTCGAATTCCTGGGCTTTTGGATTCGAGCTGAACTGAAAACTGAAAACCGAAAACCGTTAAAAACCGTTATTTTTGCTGGAACCGAACCGATATATATATATTTACTTGAACCGGAACGAAGAAAATAGCGGTTCGAAGCCCTGATTGTTACTCAATAATCCATGTTCACCAACATGAGAAAATAGTCCAGATAATGTCGCTACTAGTAATATTTTCTTATAGATTATAATACTATTTTATCTACACATTAAGAGCGGTCATGGATTAAAAAAAATATGATAACACGTCGACAAAAATCCAAAGATAAATCTTTAAGACTTTTCTAATATTGTCTGGTAAGTCGGTATCTACATAATCTACATAAATGCATGTTATGAGTAGGGAATCCAATTCCGGGATCCATTACAGTTTTCGATACATTTCAATACCGGGATTAAAAGACATGATCCCGAAACTTTCGGGATTGATTTAAATACAGAAACGTGTTGGTTTTCTAGTCGACAGTTCACGCATATGCAATAAACGATGCCCAATTTAAATTATTTGCGATTAGATTTACTGCAGTTACTGAGTTATCGCAGAAGATAAGGTAATTTGATTCCAAGCATATTAAATTTCTTCGACGCATTTTAGTGAATTATATTTTAATGCATTTGACGACAGTAATTACTTTATGTTATCAAATATCAATGGCATCGTTTGTTTTGCGAGATTTATTTTTCTATTGTTCATAAATAATAATTTTGTACCGTAAACCGAAACTTAAGACTAAAAGGCGAAACAATTGATGCTATGGTACGGGCATATTTTAAAATAATATTTAAATTACTTCTATTTACTCCAATAAAACTATTAAAAATGTATGTACACAACAATTTTAGAACTCTTCACTCTTGCAGTCTGAAGTAGGTAGGTACTTTTTTCAGCTATAGACATAAATTATTTTAAGTTATATTGCGTATTTTTAGATAATGTATGCACATTAAGTTCGTTTAATAATTAGGACGCATATATTTTTTACGAGTAGTTAAAAAATTCACACCTTCACCTGTTCATCGCGAATAGATGAGACTAAGAGAGCCTTTTGGTAACGCATTGGCAGCCCACAGCTGGTTATATAATATAATATATAATAAATTATTTAATTTATTTTTGGCAAATATCATAATTTTTTATTTCTTAAAAAAACGTATTTTAATGAAACTGTTTTCGGGACCAGTCCCGGGATCCCGGATCGAAAAATTCTAATCCTGAAATTCCGGCATCAATATTTTGGCTCGGGATTGAATTCCCTAGTTATGAGTTAAGCTCGATTTTAGAAATGCCATAATCATATTTATTAGTTACGCAAAGCTATATCTCATACATATAAACGTAAACATTTGTTATACCGATAATGAAATTACAATGTTAGAAGCACAAATGTAAGCTACGTGTAGCTTAGTGAACTTGAAACTATCTTTATCTATGATCCTAAGCCCTCGTATGTATGATACGGTATGATTTATAGTCACCTGCTCCTACTACCACTTTTGTGATGAACTGACAGACATTTAAAATTTGTAGCTAAATTAATTGTGTTTAAATTTTTGTTATCATGTAACCCGTAATATCAATTGTTTTATTGTTTATGGCCTTAAATGGCAACATTGTTTTTCGATACCCGATGCGATTTTTGTTTCTTTCTTTCTTGCTTTTCGGAACACGAACCGAACACAACGTGTGTGGGGGACAATTCTCGGTCCTGGAACTTGCTTCCAGTGACCTTTAATTTAGAGTCACTTGTGTTTTTTTTTCTTTTGTGGTTTTGTGCGATACGTTATTCACAAAATGACGTATGAAAAGCTAGATGTTGAAGATGAAAAAACTGATATTTTTCCACCTCGACGAAAATTAAATTAATTTTTTTCTCTGTAGCGCGCGGACTTTAGTATAATTTCTTCTTAACTTCTATAAAATCGTGGTGCAAGCTGGGTATAAATTTATAATTTTGTTTGTTAAATATTGTATGTGATTAAACTTTGGTGATTGTAAATTCCTAAATAAACGTTTTCGTAACACTTGAGCGATGGTTTTTATTTAATTCTACCTACCTGTTTACGTCGAGTTCATTCAAACTGTTATTGGTCTTAATGACTTTTATTAGTGGGGATTTATTCTTGGGGTATAACATCGTGAACAAAAGTAGAAATTTCTCACAATAAATGAAACTCGATCAAAAATAAATTACGAGTAATGCCAATATATAATTAAACTTAAAAATTGTTTTTTTTTTAAGTTTAAAAAAAATAAAAAATAATTGACATTACAGCTTACGCCAATGCGTCAAATATTTTTAAAGTTGAAAGTCACATGAGATCAACTCAAGGAGAATTGACTTCACAAACACCCATGTCTTAGATCTCAAATGAATATTGAAAAAATCCAATTTTGACATTGACCTTACCGGGAATCGAACCCGGACCCACCTGATCGGTAGAGCAAGCTCTTACCAACTAGACCAAAGCGGGCGACAATTCATTTATCATCAATCGTTTTGAAATTACCAACAAGGACTCTATACCTAACTCTATTTTACTTTCCTGCAATATCTTTCAAGCTAATCGTAGCACTACATCGCATGTGCGACGTAGCTTGTAATTTGAATTGCAATCGTAGCAGCTCGTTTCCGGTGTTGCATTTTATGGGGTCGCTTAGGTATACCTTTATTTATAAACCTAATTTTTATGTTATATACTATCTAACTAGAGTAGAAAGAATGTGACTCCTCAAGAAACCATTAAATTACTTGATACAGTATATCAATAAGATTTATATTTGAAATATTTCTTCTCTTGCAATGCGATGTCCATCTTTTATTCCTCAAATGTCACTTTTTTCTTTCTTTTTGTTTACCACTTCCGTTCCTAATGTGAAGCATATGGACTCCTAATGGAGCTTATCTCAACAGAAGTGTTTCTACGAGAACTGTTTGTTACTCAGTTGCTCGACCTCTCTTTTTCCAAAGAGAATAGGAATAGAAGGAAATGGGCTAGGACAGGACTAATCACTCTCAATACACCCCGTTTATAGGATAGGACGGGTGGGAGGAAGGAATTCAAGACATCACGTACATCCATGCCTTCGAACAGAAATTCATAAATTGATTGAAAAATCAATTTATAAAACTGTCAGTACTGGGATTCGAACCCGTGACCTCCGTAACCGAAGCCAACGATGTTGACCTCTCGACCACCCAGGCAAAAGGTTTCTTTGGTCTCCTTTAATTCAGAAGAGTTCATCTTATAGATGGTCATCGGTGACCAGAATGACGAAAGACCGAATGACGACTATTTTATCAAAAAAATAAGAAAAAAATACTGTGTAGAAAAGTCAATTTATTTAAGGGATTTATTGATCTATTTTTGCAAAACTGTTTCATCAAAAATAATCAGTTTTTATACAACGAATATAAAAAAAATATATGATGCTTTTTTAAAGGAAAAGTTTACAACGCCATTGTATCATGTATCTTAAGTCCCGTTAAAAATCAGTAAAATAAAATATTTAAAAAATAAAAATAGAAATCTACAAAATACTACTTTTGGGATAGATTACCAACCATCAACTTTTTTTAAATTATTGAAAACATTTATTTCATGTATTTCGGTGAAGTGAATTGGCCACCGAGATTATGCGATTTAACGCCTTTAGACTTCTTTCCTTTGGGGCTATCTTAAATCGCAAGTCTTTACGAACAAATCGCAAACGATTGACGCCCTCAAAGTCAACACAACAAACGCCATCCAACAATTTCAGTCAGATTTACGCGACAAAGTCATTGAAAATTGGACCTCCCGAATATGTCCCACCAAGCAAAGCCGCGTCGGAAATTTAAGCGACGTTATATTCCACACTTAATGCTATAAAATATATGTACTTTCAAATGAAAAAAAAATGAGTGATATCTCACACACAACGTTATATCTCTTATTCCCTATTATATATTAAAACAATTAATTACAGTGTTTTGCCACAATAGTATTGAATGGCAATAATGATTTGATTACTAATAAAATACAAATATATTTTAATAAAAAATGAAAACAGAATGTCGTTATATTTTGTATATTTTATTTGATCGAAATATTCATACACATACACATATTCAAATATACAAATAATAATGGTACTGATAGATATAAAAAAAACATACATTTATATTTTGCTAAATACATACTAGCATCCGGGAACCCGTAATCCCGGGATCCCGTTCAATTTTCTGATCCCGAAATCCTGGGATTGACATGGACGTGATGCTGGGATTTCGGGATTGAGAAATTTTTAGCAAATCCCTAAAATTGACACGAAATTGTGGGGTTCAAATTCGTCGGTGAGCTAAAAAAAAAAACGAGCTTGTGTGATAATGTGGGGAAAAAGTATACCAAATTGAGAATTTCAAATTCCTCGGTGAGCTAATCCCAATCCCGGGATTGGATAAAGGCTCCGGGATTGGATACCATAGTACATACGACCATAAGAGTGGTGTAGCTAGAAATTTAGGGCCCTCGTGCAAACGTCACGCAAAGCCTCCGCGGAATTTGTTATATTCAGTATGTATAATTTTAGGGGGCTCTTTTCTCTGTGCCTCTTGCATTACATTAATTACTCTGCGATGAGGTGACTACGCCGCCGGACCATAATAGTTTTAATATTCTTAATGCTGTGAATTTAGCGGACTTCTTGAAAGCATCGAATATCATAACAGGAATGGATTCACTTGATCTCTAAATGTATTTGTCTAAATGTCTTTCCCGAGAAGTTTTTTTTGTAAGTTTATATGCATTCCTCGTAACACCAGCATTCCACGGAACATGGCTTAGGAAGCCTTGTCTCAAAGGATAGAATTGAAAAGATTTTTTTTTTCATCGGTTACATATTTGTTGCCGTCTGACAGTTATGAAACATCAAGGCTTTAATGAAAAAACAGCCTAAAAAATAAAATGTTCTTCAATCACCTTCAGTCGATATCTTAATTTATACTGATATACCTAATTTGTTAACAATAATAATATTTTTGACGCAATGGAGCGCTCTTAATCGATCAACAGCTCGAAGTGAACGGAGCCACGGCTGTCATGTCGGTCGTTTTGGATGTTCTTTGCCCACGCCTTACACTCGATGTTGATAAGGACTCCGGCTGAAAAGACGAATGACACATCATTGCCAATACTTAGTGACTTATCTAGTGGATTCTAATTTACCAAAAAATCATAAGACCAGTTATGTAAGTGTTTGCAGTAATTGTGCCCGATCATCATTCCACATTATAGGCGGGAAACGTATAAATACGTTTATCGCGTACTGTAGATTTTGGTGGTATATTGACTCATAATTTAATGGTTTCTTCAAAATAACTGCTGCGGCAAGTGACCCCTTTTGACAATAAGCAATAAAACTCATAATTTATTATGCCCTGAATGTTAGTTCACATATAGTATTTTTTTTAAAAAGGCGACACATGTTTCTCGAATATTAAAGGGATCAGATTTCACACTTCCAGTGATTGTAAATTTGTAGGAATGAGGATTTTATACTACAATTATTTATATAATTGTATGGTATAGATTAATGTTATTTTGAATACAGAATATTTTGAATATTTCATATTGATAACAAGTGGAGTGCTATCTACTAAATTAATAACAGGTTTTTATATTCAGCTTAGAAAGGTAGTGAAATTATGATGTATTCAAAATGTTATTATTATTATTTTTTTTAATTTCAGCCAAAATTATTGTTTGGTATAGAAGTTGTGTTGATTTTAAGAATGTAATATATTATGGCGCTAATCACTAAAAAACGCCCGCATACAAAGTGTCAAGAGATGTCTGAAAATTTTTAATGTTATTTTTGAAACCACTGCTTTAGTAATACAGCATTTTACATCGAATGGACAATCATAAATTCATTACATTTTTGAAAAATATGGAAATCAATTCTGTGTATTAAACCTGCGGAAGCCTGCTGCCTCACCAGCCAGCCCTTCTGCTACTCTTTAATCTGACTTACATATTCTCCGAAAAAACGCTTATATAACATAACGTCTTAGTAAAGAATAACATATAAAATAAAAATACATACATACATGCTGCTTGTATCGCATAATATTTGGGTATTAATGAAATTGTATAATATTAAAAAATATACTAACGCCTAGGACGCTCGAAGAATAAAGCCACTAGGGGGCTAAGGTATCCTTCCGTATTCGTGAACGGGAAGAAATATCCTGGAAAACCACGCATCGGTATGTATTGGATGGGGCCGATGTTCTCATTGTCTGCAGGATTCTCACCCTCGCACGACACCCACACAGTATTCTGTACCACAAAAAAAACTCAATCAGTGAATGACATTGAAACGAACAGTGATATATTTGATGGCATATTCTTCATTATCATATTATTGATAATCAACATGTTCAGAATTGTTTGCACACCTAAACTACAGTGGCAAATGATTTTTTGTATTAATATCATAAACACACAATCAAAATAACAAGTGTTTTATAAAAAATATATACAGTCGCTAATATAATTGCTAAAGTAACTTATATTTCTTATACTTATCTTAACTGTCTTGTGTGTATTGCGGACTGTCTGGGACACACAGCTGTACTCGATTAAAACCAAATGCCACTTATTCAACGCTTGCATTCTGCTGGTACTGCTTTACGGTTGCGAATCATGGCACCTGACGAAGACTCAGAAAAACCGTATACTGAGCTTCGAGAACAGATACTTGCGTCGGATAATGGGGGTGAGGTGGTTTGATTTTGTGAGGAATTCAGAGATAAGGGAGCGTACAAGACAGCGTCCTGTCACGTCAGTGGTTATGGAGAGACGTTGGAACTGGCTGGGTCACGTGCTGCGGATGCCTCCGGAAAGCCTCAATCCTGCCTGCCTTTTCTTTCGACCGGTGGGATTCCGGCGTCCCGGACGTCCGTCGGGTACTATCCATAGGATGTACTCGGCGGAACTGAGGGATGCTGGCATGTCATGGGAGGAAGCAAAGCAATTGGCAGGAGACAGGGAAACGTGGAGGTGCCGCGTGGCGGCCATATGCTCCACATAGGGAGCGAACATGGCCAAAGAAGAAGAACTTATAAGTAAAATATATTTGTTTTGAATTGTGAAAGATTCTTTGAATGAAATCAACTATGATAAATATAACTTCTAAATTATCGCAACGTTTAATATAAACGTCAATTTGACGCTTTTGGAATTAATACTTTCATAAATAAATCATCATACGCAACCAGTAAATATATTATTTATGTTTTTGCTAATGCATAATTTTATTTCGAACAGATCGGAAACAAGTTTCTGATGCTTAAAATCTTACAGACCTCATGTATGATCATCCCTGTTATATTACATTGTGCTGTACACTAAAGAGACAGTGATCATAAACTATAAAATAAATGAAGTATTAGAAACTAACCATTCTAGGACGGTAATCATTTCTATTGATGTAGTACTTCAGATCACTCGACATTTTTTGTGGCAGTACATCAGTGCTGTTGTATGTCTCGGGCTTCCAATTATTAATCTGCAAAATTTAAACAAATTTTTAGAGAACTTTTTTTAGGGGAGCCACAGTAGAATTTTGGGTTCCCGGTAAATTGCTCGAATAACAAGATAATCAATTTGTTTTCCGTGTCAATCAATGTGTTCTGGAAATATATAGAAACAGTTTGAGTAACTAATTAATAAGCAGTTCTCGTAGAAACACTTCTGTTGAGATAAACTCCATTAAAGGATCATATGTTCCGCATTTGGAGCGAACACGGTTAAAATAAATACTTACGAAAATTATTTTTATATTTCACTCTCTAAACAAGTGTCGCACAAGATAAAAATGAAATTCGTAGAAAAAGTCGTGAAAAATCGTTTAAATAACCAAGCAATTCGAATAATTTGTAATTCGAGCAATTTCCGTTCGAGCAATTTACCGGCTCCCAGAATTTTGGGAGACCAAGGGCATATTTTGTGAAATTCGTAAATTGCTGTGTTTAAGACATTGGAATGTCTGAGAAGACCTAAAAAAAGCTCTCACGGCGTTCATTTAGGAAAATCCGTAAATTCCTAGGATTTGGATTCGAAGTTCTTGAAAGAGGTAAAAAGAAAAAGGGTCTCACGTCTTTTCCCAGCCCCAAAATTCAATATATAAAACATCTAGATAAATATTACAAAACAGGTATGGGGGCCACAGAGAAATATGACATTCAAAAGGGGACACGTGCCCAAAAAGATTGAGAAACTATGATGTAACTAATTAAATAATTTGCATGAGATAATAATTGAGCGTCTCTATTTAAACTAATATTTTGGTTAGTCAGATTATTTACATGTCGTAAGTGCATTAAAAAGGGTATTAATTAGTAATTGAGGCTATTATTTGCAAACCCGGCTCATTCCAAAATTAAGGTTCAGTTAGTATAGCTTAAAAATAATACTAATGAAAATAAATACTTTTTAAGTAATTACATATATAAAAAAACTTTTTGTGTTTTCAATATTAGTTTGGAACGTTTGTATGATAAAGATGAAATTTAATCAACGATGATATTTTTATAATATTCAGAATCCATCATGACATGTGAAAAAATTTGAATCTTAATCATGATTACTATATAAGGCAATATGCAAACTTTCTTTACTAGCATTATAGTGTTTACAAAGAAGCACAACGATGATTATTAGCAAACATAATTACGTCTTCCAGCTTGAGGAATATACAGGGCGCTGATTTATGATAGTTATAATTGTTTTTCGAGATGCACGGCTTCCATTTGTCAACAGGAACGTTGCACACCTTTCCTTCTATTGGAGGATTGTCGTAGTCGCAATCGACACGGTTGTCAACTCCTGGCACGTTCAAGTCATTCTCCGAGTACGCTAGAAATCGACACGATCCATTAATTAATACCACTCTTAGGCAGAATTTCTAGAAACACAAAATAAAAATTTCAAAGCAATGATCTTCCATTAAAAAAATAAACCTAGATTATCAGCGCTTATGGTAAAGGGGTAACGATTGATTTTGGAAGATGGTGGACCAAGTAATTGTGAATTGTAAGGTAACATTGCGTGCACTTCGATCATCTACGTACGTACCCCCACCCATCCCCTCGCCGTGACCTAATTGCAATAATAATATAGAAAAATATAACGTTTAAAAATATAGTGTTTATGAATAAATCAATTATTGTAATACTTACGTGTTAAGAAATTATCAATTTCATTGGTCCAGTAGTTGACGTTGGCTTCGTCATTAGCATTGTACCATATGAGTGTGCTCTCAACATTGGGTGGCATGGGCCGGAATTCAAGACCTGAAGATAAAAGAAACCATCGCTTAGTATTTACTTAAATATTGCTTAGTGTCTTTTCAATAAAACAAAATTAATCTTGATCTTGTAACTGATATTTAACTTTACAAGAGTATTTATGACGTGCGGAATGGATAGGAATCAAGTAAGTGTTTTTTTATACTAGATATATTATAATTGGGAGCCGGTAAATTGCTCGAATGTAATTGCTCGAATGTAGAATTCCTCGAATTAAAAATTGCTCGAAATGCAAGTTGCTCGACATGCAATTCCTCGAATATCAATTGCTCGAATTGCTTGGTTATTTAAACGGTTTTAATACAGTTTAGTGTTTATCACTTGGCATTTTATTACACAGTATGTACTCTTAGTTTGTAAGCCGAACTTTGTATCAAATTGTATATTATTGCTGTACTATTTATCATTGCCTCGATAATTATTATTTTTTAGATAGACATTTAAGAAATACTACCTATGTAAGTTGATCTTAATTCAATATAAAATCAGTATTGTCTACTTTTACAAGGAGAGCCCAAAATCACTCATAATAAAAATGTTTATAGATAAGGGGTGTAACGTCTTTGTGATAGCGGTGGTAACTGGCATAATATAAATTATCGAGTAAATATCCAATATGACGGTTATTATTATTTTTAAATTAATAGCTGCGTCAATAAGTTAATAATATTCTTAAAGAAAATATATTCTGTGTGATTTGTAAAAGTGGAAAAATTAAAATTTTCGAGGAATTTGTAATTCGAGCATTTGGTTATTCGAGGATCTTATTATTCGAGCAATTTCCGTTCGAGCAATTGCATTCGAGCAATTTACCGGGAATCATTATAATTGCCATTGAATAGTCTCACTGAGAGTAAATTATTTTTCTGATGTAATGTCTTTAAATATTTAATCAGACTGTTTTAACCTGAGTCGGAATCGAAAAAAACTAACAACTACGCGTCCATTAAAAAGAATGTGTATTCAAATTGCTGCGGTCAAAAGTGGCGCCACTGCATGCTACTAAGCCTAAAAAATATATTTAAAGCCGTGTTTTAACCTGAGGTCGGAGTCGTCTTAATTCTTGACGACTCCACAGCCCTGAATATAGATAATGTTACAAAATATTTTGTTGTATTCCAAGGTTGCTAGCTAATGTCATAAATGGCATGAAATGATAACAGCCGTGAATGACTGATTATTTATTAATTAAATAAATATTGAAAATTTCCCTGAATAAACAACCAATCGTGATAAAATACATTTTAACGCTATTAAAATTAATTGACTTGAAATAAGTATTTCCGATTATTTATAAAGTTCATAAATAATCTGAAGTAGTTGATAAAAATTAATATTTGCCTTAAGAACTACAAACCAAAACAAATTTAAATAAACATTTCACGTCGCAGTATTTCCTGATTAATGCGTGTTGTTATGAATAAATTATTACGCCGATCCTGACAAAGGTTTTTTTAGCAAGCTTAAAACATTATCTTCGAGCTATGCGAGTGCCTCGATGTCGATGCCATCGATATTGTTCAAGGCAATGTAAGGAGTTTCTGCAAGATATTTAAATATCTCAATCTTCAGACATATCGTCATTATTGTGCTGAGCGATTTTCAGTCGGAAGGCTTGCAAATTGAGAGGTTACTGCGAAAAGTGTTTAATTCGATATTTAATCCGATCGTACAGCTTCTATTGATATTTGATATTCATGATTGTCATTCTCGAGTAGCCTTAATACCGGAGCGCTTCACATTCAATCGCATCTACGGTTCGGAGATCTATTTTGGACCCCTAACTTTGTACAACAACAGTTGTAAAGCAAGGCATCCAATGAACCGTCCAAAGCAACTAACCGGTTAGCGTTTCTTTTTCAAAAAACCAATTGTCAGAACTTAGTTCTGATGATGGCGAAAGCCGAAATAGCTATCAACAAATAAATATAAAACTGTATAACTAAATACGTTGCTATTCTTACTCCATTATAATGGAGTTATATCAAGTAAATGCCAAGTCAATCAACAACTCTTTGTTACAGGTTAAGCAAAAAATGAAACCGTGGCAATTAGTAATGAATGCCTCATTCTTCGAGTAACAAATCTTCTTAAAAGTGTTTTTTGTCGCCACAGCAACAGACGTATGTAAATGGAGACATTCTTCATTTAAAAAAATATTCGTGGATGGCAGCAATAAAGTAAGACAATATTTATATAATTCTATGTTTAATAATAATTAATATCTCAAAATTAATTAAACTTAATTTTGTGTGTTATATTTTATATAAGCTATTTTGAGAACCCTTATTCGCAGGCCCAAAGTGCGTACTTCATTCGACTATGGGTTAATTTACATTAAGATGCAATGAAATATTTCTTACCTTGTACAGATACCGCTAAAAATAAGGCTATCACTACGCACAAATCCTTTTGCACCATCATTTTTGATTACATAAAACAAAGAACTAAACTATTTATTAGTTTAGTTCTTTGTTTCTTTCTTCTATTTAAAAGTATTTTTAATATTATTCTGTATATCGTCCAACGTAAAACCGCTACAACGAAAGACTGAATCCGTGAGTTTGATAACGAAATCAGTATGTCATTCTTAAGTAGCAGTAGCAGATACTAAAAATATAGTGTCGATCTGTCATCTTTATTTCATATACAGTAAAACAAGTGGCAAAAAAAAGATAACTAAATCGTATCGTCTATTCTTGAAATCACCCAAGACTGTCGGGAAAGTTCACCAATTTGAGAAAATATTGACGATAATGTCGCTACTAGTAATATTTTCGTATACATTTTTTTTTATTCCATGTCCGCTCCCAATATGGAACATATGGACTCCTAATGGAGTTTATCTCAACAGATTTTTTTTTTCTACGAGAACTGCTTGTTACTCAGTTGCTCAACCTCTCTTTTTCCAAAGAGAGTAGGAATAGAAGGAAAGGGCAAGGACAGGACTAGTGGTTAGCTAATCGCTCTCTATACGCCCCGTTCATAGGATAGGGTGGGTAGGAGGGGGGAATTCAAGACATCACATACATCCATGCCTTTGAACAGAAATTCATAAATCAATTGAAAAATCAATTTATAAAACTGCCCGTACCAGGATTCGAACCCGTGCCCTCCGTAGCGGTAGCCAACGATGTTGACCACTCGACCACACAGGCGGTAAATTATAATACTTATTTTAATTTTCACTATAACCCGGCATTACACACAAGCGCTTTCAGTAGCGATTAGGTGGTTACGTAAGCTTGGCAAGAGAAAGGTGAGTAAGCGTTATCTATCGTTATAAAAAATGAAAATTACCCAGTGTGCTTTAAACGGAAAATAACTGGTACCGCACATTGTTAATAAAATGTGATAAAATGCAAAGGGCGCAAAAATCCCACACATAGACAGTCTTCCGCTATACGTGTATAGCCTGGCACGTGTTGAATACATTTGACTGTATGCGCGGCACAGACTACCGTCTCGCAGTAACGACAATGGAATGCGACTGTGCAATTGGGAAATTTGCGGCAAATATTTCATATATCCGTAATTCGGGGTAGTGTAATTGGGGGTTCTACTATAGTTGTGAATTGTAAAACAACATTGCGTGTACTTCGATTACGCCGTCCATCCCTCTGCCATTAGTATATTTCAATAATTATTTAAAAAATATAACGTTTTGTGATTAACGAATTATTGTAAATCTTACGTTTTAAGAAATTATCAATTTCATTGGTCCAGTGGTTGACGTTCTCCTCATCATAAGCTTTGTACCAGATGAGTTTGCTCTCAACATTGGGTGGCATAAGTCGGAATTTAAGACCTAGAGATCAAATAGGCCATCGATTAATTCTGCTTAAATATTGCTTAAAACTATTTCAATTAATACTGATGTTGTAACTGATATGTAATTTTACAATTATTATAACGCACGGAATAGATGGGAATTAACCATTTTTTTTTTATTAAATATGTATTTTATTATTGTCTTTGATTTTTCTAACTGTGAATAAATGTTATTTGTGTTGTTATCACTTTCTTAACAGATCGGCGTATAAAATAATTTTATTTTATACAGATGTTGACACAAAATTTATTTTTGTATTCCGATAATGTGTAACATTTATGTTGAGAAAGATTGTCAGCAAAGGTCAGAAAGAGCACCATATTAGTCGGAGTGATTATTAATGATTTAGCAAATATTGCAAATTTCCTATAAAGACATTCGTGTTACATTATAAATAAACAAAAAGTTATGATAAATATTTATTTTTTTCATATCCGCTCCCTAGTCGGAGCATATTTCCACCACATGGTTCCTCCGAGATTCTCTGTCCCCCGTCCTTACGAAAAATTAGATTTTTAATTTTAAATAACGTCAAATAATAATTGTTAGAAAAGGTATTTTAACAGAAGTTTTTTTTTTCTGTCTTTTACTCAGTTGCTTGACTTATTTTTTTCAAAGAGAATAGTAGGGATAGAAGGATAAGGCTAGGACAGAACTAATGTTAAATTCATCGCTCTCGTTACGCCCCGTTATTGAAGGATGAGAAGGATGGGAGGAAAATTTAGACATCACAAACACCAATACCTTCGAACAGAAATCGATCGAAAAAATACTGTTCGTACTAGGACTCGAACCTGTGAGATCCGGCACGAAAGCCAGCAACGTTGACCACTGCACTATAGGACCCGATAGATTCTATCATACTTCGTTAATATTTATTTTGGTGAAGAATTATGATTCAGAAGTCGTTGTAAACCAAATTTTGTTCCCTTTTTATTATTGCTTATGTGAGATTAAAATTTTAAAAACATGCACTGTGAAAGGTGAAAAAACTAATTTTAACATAGCGCTATCCAGCTACAAGGCTTTGAAACGAAAAGTAATATGAAATATTTATAAAAGTGCATTTAATAAGGTAATAAGTAATAATAAAGATTTTTTTTTTTTTTTAAACTTATTATTTATTAATCTAGAACCAACAATTAGCCTTTCAAATCTTGTGGCAGAATAAAACGAATTTATACAGCAACGATATCAAAATACAGTCTTTAGCAAAATTCAGTCAATAATATTAATACATTTGTTAAAGATTAAGCAGAGTTTAAATAATTTAAAAATTTAAATTTTTTTTAAAAATAATTGACATTACAGCTTACGCCAATGCGTCAACTATTTTTAAAGTTGAAAGATCATACGAGATATACTCGATGAGAATTTTTGAAAGTCACATGAGATTAACCCAGGGAGAATTAACTTCACAAACACCCATGTCTTAGATCTCATATTAAAATTGAAAAAAATCCAATTTTGACATTGACCTTACCGGGAATCGAACCCGGACCCACCTGATCGGAAGAGCAAGCTCTTACCAACTAGACCAAAGCGGGCGACTAAAAACCGAGTTAAACCCGTGACAGATTAGCTATGCCTCTTTAATCTAGTAATATTTTTGTAAGTGTTTTTTTTTTGCTATACTGTTTGTGCGACGTAGCATGTCATTCAATGCAGCCGTAGCAACTCGCATCTGGTGATGTGAAGTCGTCTTCGTATATCTGGTTTCTAAATATTTAATAATTAAATCTAGACTAGCTTATGTTTTTTACTGTTACTCCAGAGTAAAAAGCTCTTAACTCTGTAAACGACGATTGAATCACATGATATAGATAATGTTAATAAGGTTTCTTCTTATCCTATGTGGTACCCATCTTTACGCAATCTTATATCAGTTCAGCGCTCCGTAGGTTGGATGGCTGGATTCTATGGATGACTATTGTTGACTTGGACGACAGAAGACTAAATTATGTATTTTATCAAAAATATTGTCATGTAAAAAAAACAATGTGCATAAAGAAATCATTTCATTTGAGAGAATTTTTTTTTTAACTGTGTAAAGTTTTTTTGTTCAAAATTGCGTTTCAAAAAACATAAGTTACTTTTGAAAAGAGAAAGGTATACAACGGCATTGTATTTTAAGTTTAGTTAAATTTTAAATTATTTAAAATATGTCGGTATTTTTGGTCTAAAGAGTATATTAAATAAGTTAACAAAGTACTACTTCAATGATAAATAACCAATCATGAATTTTATTTTAATTATTTAATTCATTGATTTCAGTTATCATTTTTTTTATATTTATGTGTTCAATTCAATTTATAATAGAACAAAAAAATATACTAGTGAGTCCACTTTTCAGGTATTTTTAAAACGCAGTTTTCTGATTATTAAATAAAATCTTTTAATTTACCATCTATGTAATGGGCTAATTCAGGCTTCCTTGAATTTCATCTGAGAAAAATCTGTTCAATCCTTCATTTATTGACTCTTCTGTTTTTATCTTTAAAAGAATAGAACAAGCCGATTGATCTATTTTGTGTCTACACCGTATCAATAAATCAGCCGTAGCACCGTAGCGCCTGCAGTATCGTAGCACACACATAGCACAGCGAAAGTCGTAGCATTTGATAGCCAAGTATTAAATTGTGCAACGCTTAAATATAACTAGTTACTGGTAAGTAACGCCATTCTCTTTTTTGCATGAGGTACTTTTTTGGACTGAGTTGATTTGTGTTTAGTGTATCAGAAATTTTAATAATTCAATTTACTTGTAGGTAAAATGAATCTTATATTATATATTGTATTATGTTTTGTTTTTTCAGATAAATGATGTCAGATGTCAGATAAAATACTTAATATTATCTAATATACAATGCATCTTGATTTTTAGGTATTTTAAATAATTCAATTCTATATTTTTTTGAGTCTCTTTTAGTTGGAAGTTTTTCATTTCCATAATCGTTTCAATAAATGTAATTAGGATGTGGGAGGAGTTGTTGAAATAAAACGAAAGATTATTTTATAACCACTATGGATGTTTTATTAATTTCTTTTAAAAATGTTTACATTAAGCATAAATGAAATTGTTTGAAATGATTACTTAACTTTTTGCATGCAGTTTTATTTATGCACACTTAATTTTTAAACATTTTGTACACGTGTGCTCTGTCACGAATGTTTTCCGGGGGCGCACAGGGCCCCCTTCACAAGTCGCGATCCATCTTTCCCTTCCCTTCCTTGGCCCCCAAAGCAGCCAACGCTGCATCAAAAGCGATCGCCTCTCATCTTACCCCCACCATTGTACCGTCTCACGCAAACCTTTCACTTGCTACATTCACCCATTCCACCTCCCAACTGCAACGACTGCAGTGGCAATTATTTAACAACTAATTTTAAAACAGCGACTACCAAACATAGAAACGCTTACCCAAACTCCAGACTGTCGGAAGTACTTAAATTTGTCTATGCCGCATTAGCGTAAAGCAGCATTTTCACAAATTGTAGACCTCAGAGACCGGAGTTTGGTAATGTTGGCGACTGATGGTGGCTGTGTGAAAATTGTCGGGTAGTAATTGTCGCCGCCGCCAATCGCTAGCGCACTCGAGGCCTGGTTGTATGCCGCCTGCACTGCCGGCAGATGAGCCGACGTGACGTCGCGTAAGGCGTCGGAAACATGCGACAGAGCACAATAATCGGTAGCGGTCGAGCGACTTGGAGCGGCGAGGCGCGCCCGGTGCGGTGCGGCCGCGCGCCTCGCCGGACGCTCGCTGTGTCCTCAAAATGTGCTTAACTTAGTACTAAAACCAATACGTTAACGAGATACATTATAATCGTGTGTTGTGAGTTGTGTCTGGCGGGTCGACCGATGAACGGCGGTATCTCGATGAAATGTTAATCGCGGTGACAAGAGACGATACCGGATATCGCTGACAAACAGAGATGCAGAAATGATCGTTATACAATAATAGTACGGTACGTAATGTAATGTAATGTAAAGGTAATAGTGATAATACTCATCGAACAGAGGCGATCGGGTCGGGCGCCGAGTCGCCGGTCGCCCGCCGCATTCGCGGATCGTCCTTCGGCATCAAAAGTTAAGTTTTTATTGTGAAATATTCAATTACTTTACAATGTTTAGTTTTTTTTTTTGGATAGTTCCCTAAAAGTATATCTAAACTATATGGAGTACAGATAACACTTAAGTACGTACATACTAACTATTTATAACAATTTCATTAATTCATTAATGGATAGGTAATCTTTCTGCGTTAAAAACTAGCGTAACAGTGCTTAACATGTAGTGCGGGCCGCGGCCGGCGACACACTGCGACATTACCACTATATAAAACAATACAATTCACATTGATTTTGCAAATCACTCTATTAATTATTTTTATCATTTTGAACAACGAAATCTTATTTACACAACGTAACTCTTTTCATTCGTAAATAATACATGATGAAGTGTGAACGCTCCTCGTTCTGCGTTTCGCGACACGATACAATGTTTGTGAATGTATTTGTAAATGTTAATGTAGGTATTCGGCGAAGGGCAGACAGACGGGAGCCTCCGCCTCCGCCTCTGCCTCCGCCTGCGCTCCTTCGAGACATAAATAGCTGAAAAAGCGAACTGTACCGACTCACACGATTCGTATAGAGCTAGAAAAACTAACAAGTGGCAGGGCAGAATTTGAATATTCATTTTAAAATTAGCTAGTGATTACTCTTATTAATTTCAACTAATTAATTATCAATTAAATCATTTTATTAATTCATTATTAATATATGAATCTATGATATTATCTAAAAACCGACACCCGGTAGTGAGTTCGCCTACTCGCCAAGCATTAGGAAGCTGCGCCCGTCTCCACTCCCCATTCTCAATTATTTTACTTTTAAGTATTTCGTTAAGTCAATTTCCGCACCTTCCCTCCTTTATCATATTATAATTATATTTATTTTATATTTTAACGTACTAAAAGAGAGGCCTAACGAAATGAAGGTCGACGCGCGCCACACCCTTCGCCCTTCGCCCCCCCTCCCCACGCCCTCTCTCGCCCTTCACCCTTCACCCCGGCCCTCTCGCCCGCTCCCCCCGCGATCCTCCCCGCGCCATTTACATTTAAACATTGTGCATAGCGTCACGGCAAATCTTCAATGTCGATTCGCCAAGCGGGTGAAAAGGATTCGTCAACAACGAAACTGACATACATCGCATTAAACATATTATTATCGTTCGGGTGTCTCGTCCCCGAAGCGGGATTATCGTTCGATCGAGATTCATTTTTTTTTCTTTTATTTATTCCAATATACATAATAATCACAATAATAATAATAATAATGACTGACGCACGCACACACGCACGCGGCAAACATGACACACGCACACACACCACAATGAACACGTTTGTACAAGCACATTAATCAATAATTTACGAAAATTAAAACGAGAGCGACAACGGCCGATCGGAGTTCGACAGGACGCCTATCACTTCGGAGACTGATGACCGGATGACCGGATGACCGGATGAACAACAGAACAAATGAGTAGGGTGACAGGGAGACCTGCGTCCTGTTCGCCAGTGGGGTACACTTTGTGAATGTTTTATCAATATATATCATATATATATATATATCATTATTAATTTATTTATTTAATAATTAATGTATGTGTGGGGGGGATTATAATACGAAACGATAGACACGGAAACGGAACATGTGGCTCAAAGAAAGTCTCCAAATGACGGAACTGAAAATTTTTGTTGTTATTGTTGTCGGTGAAACGAATCTGATATAATGTGTTAATAATAATAATATTGTCGGCGCGACTGTGCGCTCTTAATCCACCATCAGCTCGAAGTGAACGGAGCCACGACGATCGTGTCGGTCGTGGTGGATGTTCTTGGCCCACGCCTTACACTCGATGTTGATAAGGACTCCGGCTGAAAAGACACATGACACATCATTACCGATACTTGGTGATCTATCAAAAAAGCAGCGGATCCCAAACATATTAATATCTCACAAAACCATAAGACCAGTTTTTGCAGTAGTTGTGCCCGATCATCATTCAAATAAGAGATATCTGGTCATTTTGAATGATATTGTTTAAAATCCACTGCTTTAGAGATTCAATATTTTACATCTTATAAAAAATAGCTGCTTGCATTAATTTTAAAAATTAAATAAAAATCAATACTGCTATTTCATTAAGTTTAATTTTAAATATACACAACTTTAGTTAAATGATTACTATATATATATGTGTACCTTAGAGAATAAATCACGGAAGTACGTGCAGCTGAATTTTTATGCTATAGTAGTATATGAATTATTTTATTAATAATAAAGAATATCAAATTGAAGTGTGTAACTCAATAACCGATATACATTCAATTTTATATATGTTGTGCTTTATTAAAGTAAATAATCAACTTCATTTTAAGCGACTGAAGTCGTCTACAGGAAAAAAACGTTTAATAATATTATCTATGAAAAATCAAGATTGAAATAATCTAAGCCGTATCGCCATGATGAAAATGTGTCTATAAATTTTATGATGGTAGTCATAATAGCTAGAATTCAATATATAGTTGTATCATATAGACAAAAAAGGAGAGTGAAAATACCATGAGATATATTTAACTCTAGGCTATAGCATTTTATTTTGTTATTTTTACATGCGATCACATGTGATAGAGATTTGAATTTTACGTCATTGTAATTTTCATCTCAAAATAAAATGGAAAATATTAAATAGTGTAGAAATAAAAAGACTGCTGCACATCCATCATTCGATAAAAGACGTTGAAAGTAATACAAGGTTCCAGCTGTAGGTGGCGCGACCGCGAGAGATGCGGAGCCGCGATAGAGCGAATGAATTTGATTCGGACGTCGGCGGCGCGCATCGGCCAAATCAATATCGCGTCACGTGCGACGGGCGGAAAAGGCGCCGCGCCGGCACTGGGTTAGTGGGCGCGCAGGCGCACTGCCCCGCCGGAACCGACTGCCCCTCTGCCACACTTTCATCTGTGTTACATATTATTCGCCGAAAAAAACTTCTAACCTTAGATTTTGATGTTATATTTTACCTTTGCGATTACACAATAGATGTGTTTCGTTTGTTTTATACTGTCGCAAAGCTTAAAAGAGAAGCATTATGCAATTCTTTCAAATATTTTAAGTTAAAAAAAAATCATAATAACAGATATTCTTTGTCAATGTATCATGCACGCAAAGTGCGATCGTTTTTTAAGACTAATCGCATATGACATAAGACTCTTGGGTTAGTTTTTTTCTTTGAGCCAATATAAATGTTTCCTTTTATATTTGGCAACAACCATTTTTTTAATAATGAAACTTTATTCATTCGCCAGCTTCAAGGACTTTTTGACTGATCAACTCATTGCCAAGAGAAGAGGACTTTTTCAATAACAGTACTTGTTAACTGTTTTTTTTTTAACCATGTCCGCTCCCAATGTGGAGCATATGAACTCCCAATGGAGTTTATCTCAACAGATGTGTTTCTACGAGAACTGCTTGTTACTCAGTTGCTCAACCTCTCTATTACTAAAGAGAATAGGAATAGAAGGATAGGGCTAGGACAGGACTAGTGGTTAGCTAATCACTCTCGATACGCCCCGTTCATAGGATAGGATGGGAAGTTAACTGTTTGTTAAGTTTTACTTTTTTATTTCGTGATTTTGATGTATTATGTACTGTTTTTTATTTAAGTTATACTTGTCAAGTGCATGGTGAATTTACGTCAGCTATAATGTCATGTACTGTACTTTTAATTTTTAAACAATAAATAAATTAAACAAAACATCAATATAATAACATGACGCTTGCAGTGTATTTATGTAAATACTTAAAATTATATAAATTTCCAACATTGATTGATTTAAAAATTATATATTTTTCTATAAAACAGAACAAAATATGTTTTGTTTAATGTGGTACTATACCTAGAACCTATCACATTTAATTTATATCAATTTTCGCTTAAAATGGTGTTTAGCCACAGTCATCTTCGTCAGACAACAAAACACATCTTTGTTCTGTCAGTTAAGTAAATAGCATTATTTGTAACGGCTAAATGGCTTTTATGTAGTACAAATTTGTGTACGATTTTCTTTTTAATATGTAGAAGAGACTAATTTAAATTATTATTCGTATTAAAGATCAATCTTATAGTCTTCAGTTAATTTTTTTTTACATATAAAATTTTAATGCATTACTATGCCTGTACCGTGTGATATTTCGGTAATAATTAATTAGTAAAATAAATATATAAATATACTAACGCCTAGGATGCTCGAAGAATACAGCCACTAGGGGGCTGAGATACCCGTCCGTATTCGTGAACGGGAAGAAGTATCCTGGAAAACCGCGCTTTGGTAAGTACTGAATGGCGCCGATGTTCTCAATGTCTGCAGGATTTTCACCCTCGCACGACACCCACACAGTTTCCTGTACCAAAAAAATAAAAACAATTAATGAATGTCATCAACGTCATGAAATCTACAACTTTCAATGATTACTGCAACGTTTCACAGAAATGCTAATTTGACGCCGATAGAAATTAATGCTTTCATAAAAATGCAAATGTATTATTTACGTTTTTAAATGAACTATTTGATTTTACACAAATCACAAATAATATTTTATATAACATTGTATTGTGCACCATAGAGATAGTGAGTAGCTATATATGATGAACATAAAAAGTAATTAACGTATTTGAAACTTACAGCCATATTAGGATGGTCTTTTACACTATTGATGTGCTTCTTCAGATCTTCGGGCATTTTTTGTGGCAGTACATCAGTGTCGTTGTATGTCTCGGGCTTCCAATTATAAATCTGCAAAATTTTAACAAATTATATACCACCCAATATCATGTTACGAACGATATTGTTTGCATAATATAATTATTGATTTTTTTTATTTAAAATTATAGAGTAATTCACAGTATTTACATTTCTTTACTGCATAAAAACATATAAATAATTAGAATACTAAAAAAAAATATATTGCAATGATATGATGAGATTCAGTTAAAAGTTTAAAATTAATTGACAAAGAAAATTAATACTATTAATAATGAATTTAATGAAATAATTATCCCAAATCATTCGTTTGAAAAACCTTTTTTTTTATATTTTGTGTGATTTTTTATAGTATTCAGATATTATATGACATTTATGTGAATATAATTCAAATCCACCATAAAAGACATTATGTAAGCAACCTTCTACTAGCATCGTTGTGTTTACGGAGAAGCACAACGATGATTATTAGCAAACATAATTACCTTATTCAGCTTAAGGAATATACAGGGCGCTGATTTATGATAGTTATAATGGTCTTTCGAGATGCACGGCTTCCATTTGTCGACAGGAACGTTGCACACCTTTCCTGCTACGGGCGGCTTGCCGTAGTCGCAGTCCACACGGTTGTCAGCTCCTGGCGCGTTCGAGTCATTTTCTAAGTACACTGGAAATTGACACAATCCATTAATACTGCTTTCAGACAGCCTTTCTAAATCTTCAAAAAAATGTGACATAAAATACTGGTCTTTTATTGAGAACACGTAAGTATTTTTTGAAGACCATTAGAAGAATCCGTGGATAAACAACGCTAATAAGTTATGGCGATTCATGTAGGAAGACGGTGGACCTAGCAAATTGCAGTAGATTGATTGAGGTGTACAACGATTACACCTGTGATCGCTGTTCCATAGCTCCATGGAAGAAGATGACTATACACGTCTTTGAACAGTTAAATAGATGTAGTAGCTATGAATAGATTCAGAAAAACTTATACATATTTATGTAAAAAAAATCATCTGAAAATAAATATTTCAAAAAGCGTGCGCTTCTAAAAGTGTGTTTCCGAGTTGTCACACAGCATTGGTTCTTTGTTGAAGCTCCTCCTTATTCTGGTGTTTTTTGCAGATTACGATATTATAGAAAAATATTAGGTTAAGTTATGTAATACTTACATTTTAAGAAATTATCAATTTCATTGGTCCAGTAGTTGACATTCCCCTCATCATTAGCTTTGTACCAGACGAGTGTGCTCTCAACATTGGACTCCGGTGGCATGGGCCGGAATCCAAGACCTGAAGATGAAAGAGACCATCGCTGAGTATTGCTAGAATATTGCGTGTTATTTCAATGAAATCAAATTTATCTTGATCTTATAATTGATATTCAATTGTATAACTACGGCTTCTATAAGCTTAATCCTATCAAAAAGTAAAAGTGTAAGTCAGTTTTTATTTCGATGAAAGATGATTTTTTTATTATATCCGTACGTATATAAATAATTAGCATTCCTTAAATCGGAATTTATATAAATACACTCTCAATTTTTTCAAACAAAATATTGTGCGTAAACTGCATGTTATTTTGGCATCGTAACTTATTTTAAATGATGACATCTTGAAAGAATTCTCTGTTAAATATAACCGTTGAAAGAGCAAGGTTTACTAAAGAATGGAAAGAATGTTTACCAAGTGTTGGTTATGTATTTTATATTTAATATTACATTATGACTACTGAGAAAAATTTAGCAAAATTACTTAAATTTCTCGGCTATCTAAGCGCACGTATATTTTCTGCTTTAAAATTTTGATTTATTAAGTATTAATCACATAACCATAAATCAAAAGCTCAATCAACTGAAATGGAGATAGCGATTGCTTTTCAACTGGTGAGCTTTTCACATACATAATGTAAAATTTAATCTAAAAAATATTTTCCCACTATTTTTATATTATATCCAATACTAAAGAGGAGAATTGTTCCGAATGAATATCACAAGTAGGTTATCCGAGCGCAAATATGCCTGCCTAAGTGTAAATTATTTCACTAAAACATTTTTCCACTAGTATCTGTTATTTATAGTATTTGTTATGTTTAGAGGGTTGTTAAAAAATGAGAAAAGCGTTTACTCTTACAAAAATGAACGTCGCACTAGGTAAGATGGGCAAATAATAAATTACAACTTTTCTTTTAGAAAAAACACTGATTCAATTCGACTCCTGTTGTTTTCCAATCTACCAAGCAAAATGATTTCATTATTTTTGATCACCTATTTTTTATCGATTTCAATCAAATTACTGCTCTGGTACGTCAGAATACTCGCAAAAAGTTGGGTAGATTTTTTAAATTTTGATTCAGAGTAAATTATGTAGTTTCCTAAAAACTTTCATTTTGTTATAGTAAGTAATATCCAAAATTTTAATTAAAATTGAAATGTCTCAAATTAATACAAGTGGGAGGCGTAGAGTTTTATTACTTTTACGCATTGATAATATTTTGTATAAACATTGAAATTATTTAATACCAATGAATAAATAATGGTATATTTTTTTAGTGGCCAGCATTTTGAAGGCCGTTTTCTAATAGTAGCACAATACTATGATCTATTCAGTTACCTATTTTTAACAATCGTAAGAAAACATTACATACTATAGAACTCCAATTCATCAACTATTAAAAATGTTGATATTCGTCCGATTCCTTGAGTAAGCTTGTTTTATAAAAGAGTATAGTAGTTTCCGTAGTCAAAACACACTTCAATTACAGGGGACTTTCGTTACCCGAGTCCCCGAGCAATAACACTGTCGCCGATTGTCATTTTTAAATAGATACAATTTAAGCCCTTGTTTTTAGTGAATTCGTTCAATGAGGTAATTTTCGGAAGCAATTATTTTCTGAAAACGAGAAACCTTTTTACATTAAATACATTTTTAGATGCATTATAGTATGTAGTTCTCATAAAAAAATGTAATTACTTTCTCTAAATTTACCAAACGAGTCATATCAATTGAATCAGTTATTTTAAAAAAATAATTGGAGATAAAACAATCAAATTCATTCAAAAAAATCCATCATTAGTGTATCTGCAATACTTTTTGGATACAATACATTGGTTGGCCAGATTGTGTTGTTTTCTTAATCCATCATTGAATAATTACCGAAAAAAAAATTGTCTGTTCAAATTCTACACACGTTATTATGTTTTAATCTGAGCACAGTGTTGATTGTCACACAAGCTTTATATTTACATTAAACCGCCGAGGATTATATTCTCCACTTTGAATTATTATTTGCAGCAAGCTGGCGCCGCAGCTTACTGCGAGGTGTCCGCGTATCGTATCCCGTATAACCTTAGCGAAAATCCCCCCATATTTTCCGTCCGGGCGGGCCCGGGTCAAATATTCATTTTGGATCCTTTGTTATTCGCACAGCTACTCCACTAACTGCATGTTAATGAATCGCTTGCGTTTGTTTTCATATATTTTATGGCCATGCGAGGAATATGTATGGTATACGCCATTCATTCATTGAAAACAATATCAACATAAACATCTCACAGGACATTAATTTTTATGTTTATGATACAACTTGTCCGCTTTTCTAACGACAAATCATTCGTATATTTTTTTTGTAAAAATAATCTATGTAAAAAAAGCTTCTATCTTCATTTTGTTATTTTAGGATATTATATTACTATTTAATACATACACCCAATTCTTTTAACGCGACTTATTTTTGCGCAATTTTTGAAATCGTAACGGTGCCGACGTTTTTTCATACATTTTTTTACGCGGATTTGGAACCGATTTATCAAATTACATGAAAATGACGTTTTTTACGCGCCACTTTCTGGAACCAATGCATCGCGTAAAAAAATAATTAGATGTATTTAAGTATTCAATTACGACTTTTATAGTCAAATAGTAGACGAAGACCATCTGCCGTTGCTAAATGAATAGAAAATAACAAATTTAAACGTGTTTTCTTGACGGAAAGACATTATTTGTATTGAAAAAGAACACATGTTTTCAGTAATAATACCACAGTTGTATATATTTTAACAATAAACTAATAATACAACTAAAAGTCAATTAGGCTTTGCGTAACTTCCAGTCGTTATTTAGTTTAAAATGTATTACATAATTCGTTTCGAACGTGGTTTTTTTAATATTAATTTACATTTTTAAACTATTAAATAAACATTACATATTTTTATAAATTGATTTTATGGATTATTCTTTTAAATAATTATAGTATGTTATAAATTCTTATGTCGATAAAAAAGCGGTATCCATTCATATATATTGAGAAACTTTACCTATTAAATATAAAGAAAAAATCTTTAATATAATCATTATATAATAAGTGCCATAACATGATAAAAGATCATAATATGATATTCTTTGTTTCCATTTTGCCGCGCAAAAGTGGGCACTGCGTATCCATTCCTTCTAACAAAAAAGTTTGAAATATTCATCAAAAATTTCGGTTGCTCATTCTCGCTCCCCGTTCTGACCACCCCAAGGAATTTCCGACATTTATTTATACACGATGGTATATTGGGAAAGCTCATAAATAATACCTCGCTCACAAATTTCTGGCATAACCGAGATCTTAATAGTAGGTACATATTCCGCCTAACCGCTATTATTAATCTTAAATCCTTTGGAATGAGATCAATTATAAATTTTACGTCAAAAGGTTAACCACACTACAGTAGGCACCTAACTCAATAACCTTTCCCCTATGAAACTTTATCGTAGTAAAATTAAGTCCATCCACACGTTTCTTTCATATTTTTATCGATAAATACTTGTTTAATCTGTTTCCTTGTCGATTATAAATAAATAAATTGTAACTAACATGATGAGATTTTTATCATATAATTTTCGAAATATACATTTTCATTTCCACGAAACTTACTTAACTATAATAGTATTTATTACGACTTCTATAGAGCAAAATAAATATTTATTTTTTTTCAATATACAAAATCAACTTTCGCAAATTTTATCACAATCTTACAAACCAATGTATAAATACTGTATTCGGGACAGTTAATTTTTAATTTAATTGATTAAAAATATTTCTTAATTTAAATACAGCAATCTTTATGATAATAGTAATTGTAACGGTCTAAAATAATCTAGAAATAACCAAGAAAATGTACTTTTCTAATAGCGCATTTCTATATACGACTATTACGCAACTTAATATGTTCAGTTAAATTATCTCTAAAAAATCATTATGTTCCACAGCAGAAGCGGACATTGTACTAAAATAAATAAAATGGTTTTGAAAGAAAGTTAGTTGAACAGTTCGTTTTCTTGAATCGGTGAATCTCAATATGTCCAGTTATGTAGCGTGACAAGTTGCATGAATAATATTGTAACAATGTCGCCATCTTACCTGGGTTACTGCCGATGAGCGATTCGGATTGTTGCCATTTCGGCGTCCGGTAGTCCAGTGTCTGATAAAAGACCGCCAACATCGCGGCAAAGTACCCGATCAACACCGCATAGAAGATCAGGTAAAATAATATGATTTTGGCTGAAACAAAGAAAAAAACACATATACAATTCTGCTTATCAGTAACTACGGAAAGATATTTTAATGTTAGTACCATAATTAAGTTAGGTAATCGAGCAAAAAAATGGTGTCGCTATTTGTACATGAATAAAATATTCGAAAATGGTAAAACCTTACGTTATCATTTATCAGGATTCCCAAGCGTGAAACATTTGTTTTTGAGGTTTAAATCCCGAATACTTATGTGTATCTTTTTTTAAATTATTCGTATACCAGTATTTATCTTTGCAAGACGTTTTTAATCGAAATATCATCAATGTATAATATTATTATATAATTATTTTTTTAACCATGTCCGCTCCCAATGTGGAGCATATGGACTCCTAATGGAGTTTATCTCAACAGAAGTGTTTCTACGAGAACTGCTTGTTACTCAGTTGCACAACCTCTCTTTTTCCGAAGAGAGTTGGGAATAGAAGGAAAAGGCTAGTGGTTAGCTAATCGCTCTTGATACGCCCCGTTCATAGTATAGGGTAGGTGGGAGGGGGGAATTCAAGACATCACACACATCCATGCCTTTGAACAGGAATTCATAAATCGATTGAAAAATCAATTTATAAAACTGCCCGTTCTGGGATTCGAACCCGATTTTGTCGCCTGTGTGGTCGAGTGGTCAACATCGTTGGCTACCGCTACGGAGGCCATTATTATATAAATATATATAAAACGATAAAAATAGTTTAATGTATATTATATAGATGTCAAATAAATTTAACTAGTTTCATCGGACTACAATAGACTGTAAATAATGATTTCAAATTTTGAAATAATTTATTGGCTGAATCGACGATACATTTCTCTTTTAATTAATTTATATAAAGTTCAAATCAATACTTAATAAATATGCATTTAAATTTTAAAAATTCATTAACTTTTAAGGAATCGCTTATTTACTATATGCTGTAGATATGTTCATTGTATAATTATTAATTTCCAATGTATAATAGTTCAACGCTCATAGAGTTTCTATTTAGAGCTATTCTATTATTCCTATTCGGATTATTCAAATAGAATTAATTGAAAATTCAAATCGCATGTTAGGTATTCGAATATATTGTAAATTCTTCCGTAACAATCCCATATCACTGGGGTAGTTTCAGTCAGAACATCGATCGACATGTGATAAAAAAACACATACGTGCCCACCATTTTAGGTACTGAATAATCCAAAAACAAAAACAAAAAGACGAAACGGGAACGAGATCGTAGTATAATACACGGGCGGAGAAAATAGCAGACGTCGTATTCTGAGTGGAGTGGCTTAGGCGGCGCCTCCGTGGCTATGGGCGGCGGGGAAGGCCATCGATCGACCCAAACTCGCCAACCTCGTGCCCCCGAGGGTTCTCTATACAATATACAGGTCACCAGAAACAACCACTCATTACGAATGCTCTTAAATTGAGATAGCTGTGGCTTTTCGTGAACGAAGAATTTTTTATAGGCTATTTCTCTGTTTAAAAAGTAGCTGGCGTGGCATAAAATTCACTGGGAAATTAAAGTCGTTTTGCGCTAGCTGGCTTATCAAAAACAATTAAACGGTTGTAAATTAAGTACATTTAAATTTTGATAGTATTTAAAAAAAAATACAAAAGTTCTTGGAAGGAAATATTTTACGGGAGTTTGCCACAAGATTTTTTCATCAAAAATGATTCTCAAGAGCTCTTATGACGATATTTAAATATTTTCTCGATTATTCGGTAGTATGTTTTTAATGTCATCTCGTGTTCGTAGGTAAATTCATCATGAACTCGAAATGTAGCAACGTAACACATTTTTTTAAAAGTTTAAATAAAAAAAACGTTTATTTACACAAGAACACAGGAAAAGACATTTAAAATTCTTATTATAATATTATTGACGAATTGGGATAACGTTATTACATATTTGCTTGCAAAAAGTGAATACCATAAATGTGACACTGTTATTTGCATATAAATTTATGCAAATACGATGCAGCACTTCAACGGTATGCATACAAATACGCGTGACATAATTTATTATATGACATATGTCATAAATATAATAATTTAATAAAAAAAAAATCGTTATCATAAACTTAGTTTCAAAATTTCAAAACGATGAAATTAACTCTGAATTGCGTTACATTAAAGGATATTTTCTATTAAAAAATTCAATTACTTGACATGATAGTGCAAAATTTTTCTCTCGCAAGCCATTAAGCGGCGCGTACACTAACGCTGTCATTTTTTGCGCCCTTCCGTGCTTACAAACATGACAACCTTTGAACATCGCTTCCGAGAAACTAAATTTTACAAAAAAAAAAAAAAGTTTACGTTCGGAACTATCCATATGTTGGATGGAATCAACCTGATTATTTTCACACGAAACATGCCGATTCATACTTCATACATACATAAAACATCGCGGTCAATAAACTCTCACCTTACCGGCACTTGAATAATCAATGTGAAAACGTGCTCAGTTACTTTTACATTCTGTAAAGAATAATTTTTAATCAAAAAAAAAAAATGGCAACAAGTTTTTTAAAATAAAAAATAAGTTGAAATTCTTTATTTAAACAGCCGTCATATTTTTTCATTGCGCTAAAGAACAAGACAATTAAATTCTTTTGTAATTTCGACGAATGCTATTTTACGAAAGATACTTTTGTTAAACAGAGCGATAAAATGCAAATGCAATACGAAAATTTAATATCTTACTGTTCCAAGTTGTTAACTTTACACGGTTAGCTTAAAACGTCTCTGAAAAATATAGAATTTTAATTTTGGTTGTAATCATTTATTTTTTATGTTAAAAAAGATTGAGCTAACGTATAAAATAAATGTCTTATTATAATTTTCAAATTCGAATGGCGTCCTGTTGCTCATAGCTTAATAAATAATAGTAATATAATATGAAATATCAAAATCGATTATTTTCATTACATTATAAAAGACATTCGAAATAATACGTTTACGTAAGTAATAAAATTATTCCTAGTCGTTTTCACCGCCGATTTCACTCTTCATACAATACTAATTTTCGTTGTATAATATAATATCGAGTTGGTATAGTGTAAATGTGGCATTACTTATTCTCGGTTCGTGGCAGGTAATCACATACGTTGCATTATGGCGAACGTAATGTACTGCAGAGACAACGATTTTAGAACATCAACTTTGCCGCCGAGCGCATGGCGAACTCTACATAATTTACGATATCGCTATTGAATTAAGTATTCAGTCGCACGAGCTCGTATACAGTAACTACTGGCAAGTATGTGCTACGGATTTTCCCACGAATATTTTATGCTACGATACGGTGACCATACTATATTCAATTCTAAGCATACATATGATTTCGGAGAATCCCATTTTACTATCCAATCAATCGTGAGATAAATTAAATCTGTTAAAATCTTTGTCACTTAATTCCAGCACTTTTTCAATAATTTGACAACAAAAATGGATTCAATTTATTTTAATTATATTTAAAAAAATAACACATTTGTAAGTTGTTGATTATTCAAATGCAAATTATGAAATATTAAATGACTACAATTAAATTCAATACAAACATCGCAAATAAAAAAAAAATTAAAGTAATGCAAGTATAATAACACAATTAATAGCTTTTTTGATATATTTAAAACTACTTGGTATTTCCGTTCTAATTTTACTAGCAAAACTATCACGATTCAAATATGTCATTGACGGAAATCATTATAAATCTTGCCTATACCAACATTTAATTTAACATGTTTTGAAAAACGAATCTATTTTTCGATATGTATCTTTCACACATCGAATAATATTAAAGTATAGTGCAATAAATTATTATATGACAGATTTAAAAATAGATTTCTACTTAACATTAAAAATCAAATTTTTTAAATCAAATGAATACCATTAAATACGTAAAAAATCTTATAATAAAAACATTGGAGTAAAATATCGGCTTGCCTTGCGAAAAATATTGTATTAACTACTAAGCTTCTACGGTTGAGCTTTTGATTTTTTGGTCACCGTACGTACTAATATGAGTGGGTACCTGTCGTATCGTAGTAGGTTTAGATACACGCAAACTTTTGTTCTAGCCAGTATGGCGCGGTCTATTTTTAGAAAGGTTGTTATGCTATATAATATCACTACCGCTTTATCAACGTTTCTGTGAAATTTCACAATTTACTTTCTATTATTTAAAGTGTAACCACTATTAACTAACGTTATCTAAACAATCGCATAGAAATTAAGTCGCTTAACTTTTTTTGTCTATGACATTTTATTTATTACATTTGCGGCAAGTGCCTTGACTTTTAATTAAATTTAACAAGATAATTGTCCAAATTTAAAATATTAATACGTGATACGCTTTGAATAAGAGCCATTTAAACAATTTAAAACTATTTATAATTAATTTTTTCAATAAGTAAATTGCTTATAAAAAAACTTTCAATTTATTTACATACAAAATCTTCTATTGATATATTAACGACAGTTAATTATTATTATATTAAATAAATCCTTCTAAAATAAAAATTCTCTGCTTAAATTTAAATGGATATTAGATTTTCGAATATAAATTTCTGATCAAACGTATAAAGACATCTGGAAGGTGTGAAATCACACGTTATTTTTCCACCCTTTCTCGGTCGTTTCGAATATTTTATCTCGCAAAATCGGATTCACACCCAAATATCATAATAAACACTTGCCAGTCCACCCTGAAAGAAGCTTTTGAATCTCAATGCGGCATCTTCTCTCGCCAGACCCAACATTCTCATGGGTATTATAGATTATATAAAACAGGCTGTTATCACTTTCATAAGAATACCGACACGATTATTTCTACCATCTACCCTCTACGTCGTGAATATTTTTTATCGTAGCGGGGCGTTTATAAAACCGTAGCACCAAAAATTCTTAGACATTTAACTCGCTCAAATCTGCTTGCTTTTTTATTTAATATAGAAATGAAATATAAAAAATAGATTTCTTATGAATGACTTTGTATCAAATTCTATTTTCAATGGGAAATAATACAATAATTAAAAACATATAGCAATACTGGTCGTGATATTTAATAAATGATGTGAAATAGTACAAACAAGTGTTTCGTCTTTTTAATATAAGGCCTGTCCACTGACAGTGAACACATTAAAAGTGAATACAATAATAATAAAATCGATTTGCGGTTCATTTATATCTAACGCTAAATATCCCAACACAATAATATTGGACTGTTAGTTACTGTAGACTGGTAGTTAAAATACAAACAACGAGTCTAACATTGTTTCAACGTTTTAAGAAGACTGGTATTATCTATTCATGAAACCTTTTTCAACTGCCTTTGTGACGATATTTGACAAAAAATGAACCGGTTTAACAAAACAACTCAGTTTATAATAGTATGCACAGTTAAAACTGAAAACAATAACATAATATTTTTCCGGAAATTTATCGGGACGGCCTGTTATCATTGGTTGTCAGCCAAAATCTTTCACACCTTTCGTAAATGGGTCCCAAGAAGTACAGACGTTACCGAACACCTTTTTTCGTAGCGTTTTATCTCGATTAGCTTCACGAAATGAAGATAGATGGCGAGGCGGTTCTGTATATGTTGTATTAATTAAAATAAATTACGTAAGAATGTGGAAAATATTTACTTAGCCGAGAAAATTGTTTTTTTGTTACTTCACTATAATTTTACAAAAACAGTAGAATTGAAATTATTTTGATACTTTAATAGTATCAAAATACATTCTTTTGGTTGCGGAAGATAAAATAAATATTGTTTATGTTGTATATCATATTCTCGCCACTAAGATTAGTTGTAAGTATTTAAGAACTGCCCTAACTGATTGATATTTAACTTAATATTCAATAACACTAAAATATATTTTTTTCTACAAAAAAAGACTTTTCATTCATCTCACCACACGACTACAATATTTTGTTGGTTATTTCAATTCTTTCGAAAGTCAAATAGCTTGAAGTTTAAGTAAGTATGGCATTTGATAATCTTTATCTACGCCAATCCAAAATCTTCAGAGCTTTTTAAAGCTGCAAAATCTAACGAGTGTAAAAATACACGTACAACTAATTTTGACCTCAATTATGTATATGAATAAATACAATATTTAAAAAAAACACTGTTTAGTGTTTTATGACGAACATTATAAAAAACAATATTATCTATCCAGCTATCTTCGTATAACATTGACGATAAGACTCCCTTGTTGATTTTTCATCGTTTTAAAGAAGCTTTTTTTATTATATAAAAAAATAGAGATTTTATTGAACTAATCAATTTTTAATAAATAAAATGTCTGATATAGATAATTAGTTGTGACATCTATCGTATGTTTTATGTCTCACATAAATATTACTCAATATACTGTTTCGAATTACTAAAATTATTATAAATAAACCAATCCGTCTTACAAATCGATACCTCAGCATGATACAAACAGCGTCACATTTTTAGTAACAGCGCTTAGACAAATATATTTATATATAAGAGTTCAGTTTTTCATATCGGCAAGCCTTCTTGTGATAGTAACGTTGTACTTGCCTACGTTTTTAGTGCCTCCATTACGACAAACTATACTATATACTCGCTATCACAGGCCTAGGGGTATTCCGGTTCGGTCGGAGGAGGTCGCTTCCGCCAAAACGGCGCTCGCGAAAATGCGGTCGGACGGAGGTGAAATAAGCAGGGCGGGCGAAAGAAACTACTTCTGGGAAAAATAGCACCGCCGCATTCGCAGCTTGCGTGTTTCAACACAATGGGGTTGAATCGTTTCGCCCATGCCAAACCGAAAACCATTTATATCAGATTTATTTTCTATTGCTTGTATTGATGTTTGTAAAACGTTGGCGGTTTATCCGGTGTATAATGCAGTTGATATATTGAATTGAGTAATCTTAAAAATTAAAACCATCCGCTATCACGTGGTTTTTACATTAAACATAAATTCAATGAAAAAAAAAATTAAACTTTATTATTTTCTTGATTTTAAAATTTTATAACATTTATTGTTGAATTAATAATAGCAATATTGATCTCTGTAAATATGTATATTTAAATATGCATATTTTCTCAATCTATCAACAGTCATTAATATTTGAAATATAAAATTTATATAAGACACAATACATTTACTTTTATTCAGAAAACTAAACTTTTTTGGGGGGGCGTTATGAAATATGAGGTACTGATATGTCATTCAAACACTTTCGAGGCAGGTTTTGTCTCTGTGTCTTGATGATTATACTAAATGTGAACTGAAATTATTTCAGGAAAACACATTTTTTAAATTTATTAAAGTAATTCTATTAATTAGTTTTTAACTATTTTAATTGGATTTTCATTTATTTTTTTGCTAACAATTAAATTTATTTTTAATTACTGACATAAAGTCTTTGAATTGAAATTATCCGTTATTTATGTAACAATTACATACAAAAAGTGGTTCAAGTTATTTAAACTAATATTTCAATATACAAAATTCATTTTCCAGACCAAGGTTTTCTAAACTATGTTCCGCGGAACACTGGTGTTTCGCGGAGCCAGAGTAGGTGTATACGCTGCAACACAGTTTTAAAAAAATCTTAGAAATTCAGCTAAGTGTTCCGTTATATTTTCCAGACTTGCGAATTGTTCCATTTCAGAAAATGTTTGGGAAACCCTAGTCCAGACTATCATTTCTTTCCTTGGTATTATTCTCAAGCGTAGATAATATCAAGTTATCTGGCTAGATAAATGTACAATGTGCATTTTTAGCCATCGTTTATAATTTTTATTCACGGAAAAATGGAATAAAAATAATATTTAATCATTACATAATTGAGAATATATTTCATGATAATAATAATCCCGCAATCCTGATACTGTGAGCTTGAACAATGTAAAAATGCATACCATGATTGCAAACAAACGTTTTCAATACAAACAAAGGGACATTCTTTTGCATGATGGCAGGAGGCAGGGGTGTACGATTACTTGCCGGCGGTGCATTCAGTTGCCAACCGGGTGGGATCGTTGCACCGGTGGGCGGAAGAGGCGGACGGATAGCGGGAAAATCGCAAGGGGAGAGGCGGAAAGGCGGCGTCCAGCCATCGCGGCGCCGCTCGCCTCGGTTCGCCGCCCCGATGCCAAAACATAAACCTCTTTCAGACACCCGGGAAAAGGCGAGATCGATTGTGATTGATCGCTGTGCGTGGGATTATTCCAGTCCTAATCATCGTTTAAATGACCATTTGATAAATTAATACAGATCCCGAGATCCGTTTTCGAATATTAAAGTAATATATATTGTTGTGAGAATTGAAATAAACTGATTACATATGAATCAGTTAACGTAATCATCGAAAAATAATATCACAGTTAAAGCCGTAAAAAAATTCATGATATCAATTGTTGTCTGATTGTTTTGTCGAATTGAAAAAGTAGCGAGCCAGTTTTATTTTTGTATATAAACGATACAAATTGTTTACTACGCGTCAGTTCAAGTCAGTGTACTTGAAATGCCAAAAGGCGAAACCCGGGTCGTTAGCGACAAATCGAATGGAAAAGTGCAATATTCAAACAATTCAAATTAGAATCACCAGCCTTTTGTTCCGTTATTCGAAAGCAGATTATTTTTCACAGTGAATTCAAAATCTATATTTGTTCCTCTTACAAAATTATTAATCTGAGTTATTTACTTTGTAGAAAGCTGTTTTTAACTATTTTAATGTTTCTTTGATAACTGAATCTTCTCAAATACTAAGTATTATTCACCTTCTAAGGCATGCTCTTTTTATATATACTTTTTTCTGCTAGATTAATCTGTTCTTTTGCTCAAAATATTTTGAGATAAAAGAGACATATCGTACCCATTGTAATGGCAATTTTATTATGATATTTAATTCTATTTCAAAATTTACTTTAAGTTTCATATTTATTACCATTTTTTAACGAAATTTAATATACTCCTCACATAAAAAAGTATTTCTTCTCGTAATATAGATTACTAATAAAATATTGCATAACCTAAGCCGCAACTATTAATTTTTAATATTTAAGTAATTTTATTTTTCAGATAAATAATATTTAAAAAGTTCAATCAAAATGTTTTACAAAGGAAAAAACCAGATATACTCAGTGTTCAGCTACTGGAAATATAACGACGTTGTCTGGACATGAGGAAACGTAAGTCTATTTACCAAATATTAATGTTTTACATGATAGAATAGTTTATGGCACTTTAATGCAGAAAAATTTTGCAGCGATCTTTTGTGATGTTTAAAAGTATTTTTTAAAAAAAAAACATTAAAATAAATGCTTTCATGAATTTGCTTTCACATGAAATGTGACGTACAAAGAGAGTATTGCAGAGTGAAAGATGGAGTAAAAATATTAAAAAAAAACATTTCACACTAATTACGACTAACATAAAGAAAGCTCTTCTAACAAAGATAAGAAGCGACAGTAAGTTTTATTTTTCAATTCAATTTTACTTTTTTTTTAACCATTCTTGTGAAATTCTAAAGAAATTTTACTATTTATATTATAAGATTCCATTAATATTATATTTTTACCGTTAAATATTTTTGACGTGCATACTTATTTATTTGATACTTATCTTCAATATCTATCCACACATTGAATCAGAATTCATAAATTATCTGGATAGTCTAGTCATGTGATAGTCAAGAGATATCATTCAAACAATTTCGACACATATTTTCATATAAAAATTATCGAATAAAACAGTTTAATCCTATTTTGGTGTAACATTAATGTGTATACTAATTGTGTTATATTTAAATAATCATGTTGTGAGATATCAGCGTATAGATATAATTAATAGTAATAACGATACCATACGTCAAATACTCCATTAATAGCATACATAACTTTATATTTTTTAATATAACAAAAATATCAACCTTTAAAAAATCTATTTTTCAATTGAACGCTTAATGAATTCATAAAATGAAAATAGTAGTTTATGCGTTTAGATATAACGCACCACATATTATTTAAACTCGGATGCAAATTTCCAATATTCAACTGCCTTAATCTGAATAGAAATGCACAATGTTGTAAACGATCGAATAATGCAATTCGCTGGAATGACGTGGTTGCACCACACGTGAGGTGGGTCACAAACAACCTGCCTACATAGAAGATCGCATGAGCTTTGGCGTCGCAACTACCACCAGCCGATCAAACTACAACACATCATTGTAATTAATTTCCAGGGAGCTTTCAAAGGCTTACACTGCCACATCGAAAAGCATTTTGGCCACAACTCGCTTAATATGACGGGCTTATTTATACATTGCGCACCTTCACAGCAATAAATTTAATATAAACGATACACCGAATCTCTTGAGGGCAAAACAAAAACAAAATAAATAACATTCAAAAATCACTATAGTCTATTTAACTCAAATTATTTATTAGTGCTACTTATTAAAAAAAATGTCTAATATTTAGCTTTTAGTTAACTATTCATTATTATGAAACAAAATTCAAAAATTCTGTTAAAATATGTTTTTTAACATAACCTAATAAAAAAATAAAAATAAACCATAACTTTCCTACAAATCAATGCTCCGAGGGCGTACGTAGGCCTGCGGGCACATGGTTGACAAACCCTATAGAGCAATGTTTCTTAACCTTTTTACATCCACGGACCACCAATATAAGCTTTTATAAACGGATATTAATTGTTTTTGAACTGCAGAGAATTTTTGCGGCTTACCCAAAAATGTTTTGTAAGTTTTGGTAAAATACTTTATAAATGATAATAAAATCGATAAACTGTTTAGTTCTCCGGTAAACCATCTTCCCTTGCGGTCATACAATACAAAGTGTGTACTCCACGCCAGCAGGATAAGATATTTTTTACAATGCATATCATATGAGGGCGGAACTATTTGCAGTTTTCTACCGGCAATAGAAAGGTCGCTCGACGCCACCGTTCTGTATCCCCTTCAGGTCGATACCGCTTGGGGGTGTGACGCAAGAGCCTCCATACCTCCCCGCGCAACTACCGACTTCACTTATGTAACTTGTCTATGCCTCCTCCTGAACATTCACGAACAGCCACAAACAAAGTGTTTATTCGGGTCCGCGGATTCTTGATATATCAGTCATCGTTGATTTAATATTATAATTTATATATAAAAAATGCCTTTGAAAAATCTATAACTATCAAAACATTAACCACTACGTAAATACATCATGTATATTCGGTACAAATGCATAATACGGATTTTTATAATACTTAAATAATTCAAAGCTTGAAATATGTTTAAAAAAACCGTTACGTGGATTTACGATTAAAATAAGACATCTTTCTCAAATTGCAATAAAAAAACTTTTTTACTATTTAGATTGTTTCCATCGTCAACAATTCAGCACAGTAAATATTTTTGATAACATATGATGACTTCGAACAAATTCACTTTACTTATTTAAAATATATCAAAAAGCATATGATAACTTACGTTGACTTTTGTAAATTGCTTATAAACGAAACGCCTAGAAGCCCAGAAACAAAGAAAGCTGAAAACTTATAAAAGTCAAAGTAAAAATTTACCCCTTTAAAATCCATAATAGACAAGCTGCTTTTTTGCGCATTGATGGCATATCCTTCTGATATATCACCAAACCCTCTATTTCAACTTAAATAATTTACAACTTTGCCCTTTTACTATTCAATATAAAGAAAATTACACCGCGATCTATTTTTAAGTTTAATATTTGCTAAAAAAAAAACAATAAATAAAACCCAATTTTATATTTTTTGAAGAGGGGTGAAACATTAAATTAAGTTTTATAACAATGTAGATTTATTTGTTGAGAGCGGCTATTAAGTAAAATGGGTGCAAAGATACACAATGGTTTATAAATATAACCAAAATTTGTACCGACTTTATCCATTTTTATTGTTTCTTTCTTCAATTTTTTGGTATGCATTTTCATAGTAATTTAAGTTTATAATTATTATGAAAATGTATTATTCTTTTATACAGAAAATATGTTGTAATAATTCATTTGGTATGAAACAAGAAACTCGATAATATATTATTTAGACGAAAAAAGGTATTTTTTTCTTTCTAAATAACAGAAGCACACTTCGAATGTGGGTATACATGCTATTGGGCCGGATTTTATACGGCACCACTCTCGAGTCTCTCTACGCATCTACGTCTCTACGCCATACCGGTACCTCACTCGATTCCGTAGAGGCAGCTGAATTATTAATGTCGAAGCCTATCGAACCGGATCAAATGCGATCGCCCAAAAACCGGTATTCACGTGAATAATTAACGCTGTACCGATGGTGCGTTAATTTTTACTTTTAACGCCACCGCTATTATGTAAATTTGATATTTATGACTATTGTTGGTTGTGTTAAACGGAGTTTATAGCGCGGGAAAAATATCGTTTAGAATTTTTATTCAATTTGCAGTAACTTTATTACATATACATAAATATCTTAATGCTTTCATTTTTGTTTTAAATTTCCTCTTAGCTTATACAATTCAATTAACGTTAATCTTTCAATAGAACATTATTTGAAATCAAGTTAATTGTAATATTAATAAATATAAATTACCCTGCATAAACTTTTTGGCAAGCAAATCAAGAAAATTAAGACATTGTCATAAGACAATGTAGTTTTTCACATGAAGCCAACTCTAAACCGAACAAAAAAAACTGTCATGCTAATATTTTGTCAGTAAATTATTTTCAACTAAAAACAATTGAAACGTTTGAAACTGATTAAAAACAGTTAAATGATGAATACTCGTGACGTACATAAACCAATACGGTAAAACGAAATTAAGATTCACGAGATTCAACAGTCAATTGTTTATATAAAACGGAAAATTATTAAAACAAAAAATACTGTTATCTTTGTAAAGCGACCAACTATAATTTTAGTAAGAATATGTACTTTCGGCGCTGCTTTGGCGATTGAAGTTTACCATAAATTACGCTTGGTTGTTCTACATAGAATTTTCATTTCGTTTGCACATCAAAATAAAATTGAAGATATTTTATTTTGATGCGCCAAACGATAGTATTCATCATTTTACAGATGAGTATCAAAAAAACAAACAAATTATTTGACGAATGATTCATCGAGCAGAAAGGACTTGGTCTGACAAGTTTCAAACCGCACAATGACAAAGCAAATCGTTCGCAGCGGGAAACTGATTGGCCAAACATCAATCTTTATAGAAATCTTTTTGCCGCGGGAGGGTAATTTTGCGATGGGATTTTTTTCTTACAGCTTTTTATGTGTGTTGTAAGTGCTGAAAAATATTTGTTATTCCATCTTCTTAATATTTTTGATATCAACAGAAAAAGCGACACAAAGTCTTGACCTTCATTTATACGTATAATGTAACATATTTTTAATTGACGAGACTTTTTATTGAATCGTCAATTATTCATTTTTTTATTTGTATGTTCAAAAAATATTCTAATATATATTTTAATCTTTTTGCGCGACGCATTTCACAACAAAAACTCAGATTTATATTCTCACTAAATCTTACACGATGAATAATTTTTTTTTTTTCAATTTTTACCGTAATAAATACGTATTATTTTAGAAAGTGTCTTAAAGAAAAAAAAGCAGCGCAGCTATTAAAAAAACCAAGATAATTTACTTTTAGTCTTCCATAAAATAAATATTGTTTATCGATTATTATACAACCTTTCGTATTTTGGTTTTTAGGTAAAATTTCTAGCGCTGGTAATTTGTAAAACATTGTTTTATTTATACAGCTTTTCATAATTTTAATTAAACATATCGTAGAGCATTTATTTTTTTGTTTTTCAAAAGGATCATTCCGTTGAACAGAAACGTGACAATGTTGGTGGACAAGGGATGAAAACCGGCACTCATAAATAATAGACATCCGTTTAATGTCGGGGTGGGGGAGTATGAATTTAACGCTGCGTTTCGTGTGATAAATTTACGCTGATATTCCGACGGTCCGTGGAGATATTGAAAAGGGATCATTAATTGTAAATAATCGAACCGTGCCACGATTTAATTACGCAGAATAACGTGACATTTTTTGTGAAATTATTTACTGACCACCTTTATCAAAATAGCAAAAACATTATGTTTCTTGCTGTAAACATTATTATGAATAACATATTTTCGCTCATAAAAACAGTGACGTGACTTCAATCTATGAATGTTGTAGATATGTTTGTATTCGCACGTTTACTTAAAACGAATAAAATACGTGACGCGATGTACAGACCTGTAAACTTTAACGTTAAAAATAGTAATTATTTCAAGCTCTTTATTTTAGAATTGAAAGGGTGGAGGGTTTTTTGAAGACATCACAAACACCCATGCTTTTAAACAGATATCGATAAATCTATTGATAATATGCTATTTCCACTGCCACTCGAACCCATGAGATCCGTCACGGAAGCCAACGACGTTGACTGCTGCCCCACGGATCCGACTGCGAGACTTATAACTAATCGTTTGCAGTGTATGATGAAATATATTTATTTAGTTTTACCAAAACATTCATACATAGTCAAATATAAAACGCTATCACAAACTATTGTGCGTGCCTTCAAGATTGTTTGAAAGAAACGGTCGCTCTATATTCCCCGAGTGTCTGCCGAGGGGCACTCACCGATCGGAACATAAAGGCCTCACACTAAGTATTCAGAACCTCGACACAGGCTGCCCGGGGTTGAAACGTTCAATTACTGTAATGGAAAATTACCGCATCTTCGGGGTGAAAAGATTCCCGAGGCGAGGAAGACCGGCGTAGCATCATCTGCCGACGCATCCCGCCGACGCCGACCCACCCTCGGATGCCCTGCGTCTTCTCGAAGCTTCTCTAAGCTCGCCAACTCGTATAGCAGTACATAAAATCTCCAGAGAGAGAGCGCGACGCTACGTTTACGATTCCGTGAATTTGCTAGTCGATAGCTCGCTGGAAGTTGAATTAATCAGCTGAATAGTTCGAAGTTAATTGTTAAGTTATACACTCCTCTCATACTAAATCAATATCCAGATCCAATATCAATACAAATATTTAACTACATACTATATCGATAGTATCGTATTTTTTTATTTTTATGATAAACATTTTTTTACTTTTCTGTAATCATGCAATCGTTTTAAGTCATTTTTTTTACATATATTTTACTGTTTTCTATTTTTGTTTCAACCAGACGTAGTTTGAAAAAAATCAAACGTCAGTCATGAAGTGTCGATTTTAGACATATCAATATTATAGTTGCATTAATATTGTTCCTAAATTACACTCATAATAGATAGATTAGTAAGCTTTTCTGCTTAGAAATTTTTAGTTTTTTTTATGTGTGGTCGAGTGGTCAGCATCGTTGGCATTGGCTACGGAGGTCACGGGTTCGAATCCCAGTACGGAAAGTTTTATAAATTGATTTTTCAATTGATTTATGAATTTCTGTTCGAAGGCATGGACATCCATGCCTTGTGATGTCTTGAATTCCCTCCTCCTTCCCATCCTTTCCCATGAACGGGGCGTATCGAGATCGATTAGCCAACCACTAGTCCTGTCCTAGCCCTATCCTTTTATTCCTACTCTCTTTGGAAAAAGAGAGGTTGAGCAACTGAGTAACAAGCAGTTCTCGTAGAAACACTTCTGTTGAGATAAACTCCATTAGGAGTCCATATGCTCCACATTGGGAGCGGAAATGGTTGAAAAAAAAATCTGTTCGCACGCTGTTTCACTATGAATGGAAACATATACAATTGTACAATTGTCAATTCTTGCATTTACATCAAGTGTAACTAAGTTAAGTTACTGATAAAAGGTTGAAATAAAATATATGATATGTAATAAATTATTATCGTAGTGTCTCAGATGACGGTTACCTTCGTATAAGTTATTTAACTAACGTGTATTTGTTTGGAGTGAGTGAACTATGCAAATTCTTCAGCAAATGCAGAAATGTCTTCCCAAACAATTTAATATAACTAAATGCGTATATGTTGGCAATACAAAGCTGTCGCATGTTTGTTGAGAGCTGAAGATTTATCTCCCAGTGCTTAAAGACCGATCTTAATTGTACAACTGTACCTCAATACCATTCCATTTCAAATAATATGCGATGACAACGATAACATAACGACAATTATTATTACGAATGGTATACTTTATTGTTCCAATTTGTCTCATCGTGTTGGGAAATAAATTTATTTCGATACAGTCAGTATACATTAAGAAAGATACTGTAATAATACATAGGATGTATTTGCAATATTAAATTATTTAATGCTTTTGACATATTTGTCTATGAAAGTTGGAATTGAAACATTTTCTAATGGTAGCTATTAGTTATAACATGAAAGAGAGAATCTTCATTATACTTATCACAAGTCAAAAATCTGTCAACATTAAAATCTTAGATAGGTTCGTCGGTAACTTTGTGGAAGTTCATTTTTAATACAAAATTAAATTAAGTTAAAGTAGCACAGCAAGTGGAATAGCAAAGTTATCAAATTTTATTTTATATTAACATTAAAATCATTCTTTAGTGTTGGACCTTGAAAATCTATTGTATAACATTTTAACAAACACAAAACAACTAAATGTGTATTACGATTGAAAAGTAAACCTTTTGTCTCGAATGAAATTCTGCCATCAGATAATTGACGTATTATGTTTACGTTACCTTTGAACACAGGTAGTAAAACGCTTCCATGCGAAAATGTTTAACTGAAATAACTAGTTACTACGAATAGGTTCTGTTACTGAACCCAGGGAGGGGAAAGAAAGAAATTTTATTCGCACATTCTCGTTACACGACCCATTTACGTAATGTAGCAGTGCGTACGAAACTGTTCCGATGAACAAAGGCAACGAAATCCAATTGGAAAATGGGAAAACAAGGAGCTAGCGAGGCCATATTGTAAAAACAGAAAAGTTACTGCCGCGACACATGTCGCTCCTCTTTCAAATCTCTATCAGGTTTCCCTTTTATTTCACATTTTGGTATTGAATTTTCCGTACTATATCATTTGATATAAATATACATATCGAATGTGGAAAGGAAAAAGGACGTAACCCACGCATATCAAATTTTACAGGAGGCGCAAAAAACGTGTTTTGATGATTTTGGGCCATTTGCAAATTATGAAATATACACAACCTTGAAATGCACGTAGACTTATTAACTGGTGTTTAGTTGACATAATATAATGTTAATTAAAGAATTTTTTTAGTAAAATCCTTTATTTCTGTCTTTTTTCATGATTTTAATTTTTTACAATGTCATATTTTTCAAGCTTCAAGGCTAAATTTAGATACTAATTCGGCATTTGCAGCTTGCATCCTCTTGATAAAAAGTTTATCAAGTTTGATAGATTGTGATTACATCTCGTTGACTTTTTATAAATTTCAACGATACATATTACTATGTGACATAAAGGCTGGGGAAGCGCAAAAACATTTTTCCAACGGGAGTCGTACTAACATAAAGTTTGGAAACCACTGACTTATGGGAATCGACAGATTGAAGACTAAGTATTTAACTAAATTAATTAAAAATATTTTTTCATAAAAACATGACAGTATTCGTAGAATTTATTTTATATGTTTAAAATATGATGAGAACTCTATTTTCTCAGCGAGTGAGCATTTCAGCTCATAAAAACGATTTCTTCTACATAAAGTAATGGGGTATTTTTTATACTCTTATTAAGGAATAAGCCTAACAAATGTTATTTTATAATTATAAATGTAACGTCTTCTCACTTGTTATTGACAGTGAACACAATTTAAATTAACTGACAGTTTATAAGAAATAATACAAAACAATAAAAGACATAATTATATAATTCAGAAAACATTTTGATTCCACTCAAGCTAAGAAAAGAAGAGATCAATATTTAGTATTTTTTAATATACGTATCATTAGGGCGTACAATCTCAAACTTCCGGGATCCCAGTCAATGAGGCAATCCCGGATTTTGATAAAACATAGATCCTGTGTTTCTGGGGCTCACTTTAAATGTTAAGTTTATTTATATTAACATACGATAATCCTACCGGATGAACTAATAGATACAAAAAAATCCACCGATGAGCATCGGTCTGTTTATATATTTTCTAAAATACATAATTGATGAATGTATTGTGATCTTTTTAATCACATATTTTTGCATTACTTTATAAAAAAATAATTGCAATCAATTATATTTGAGACGCATACTAAATTATATGTGTTTATTCAAGATTCCATGATTTCTCTAAAAAGCAAAATAGATCATTTTGGTTGTTCATATGTCAATGAATTAAATATGATTTATTTATACAATCATGTATGTATGAATAACAACCTATTTTGTTTTTTTTTTTACTTCTTTTTATCACTTATATTTTGTGCAAAGTATTTGTATTGTTTATGTTACGTAATTTAAAATATTTTTTCATGTATTATATATTTTTACATTCCTTATTTAAAAAGTTATTTGGCCACACTTTTTAAATAACTGTCTTATTCCTAAAAAAAACGGAAAAAATCTAATCCCAAACATACACAAAAAAAAAACATACATACATTCCGATTCCAGAAATAATGGACACGAATTAAATTTAAAGTATACAATTTACAATGTTCTTAATGCGCAATCGCGGGATTGTAAAAATGTAAGTTCGTAAATTCAGGGATCAAAGTGGGGATCCATTATACAATACCTTAACATCATATTTTTATCTTAGTTGAACTTCTCATACCACCAAATGTAGATTTAGACATCACTTAAGATAAACAGCGTAAGCTGGGACAGTGTAACGGCAATATTTCCTATAAAACGACGCCGACCGTGCCGTTTGGTCACTTGAGGGGCAAATTGTGCCACTTCTGGGCGAGCGCGCCGAATATTGACCGCGTGACTCCTTGCGAAATAGAGATGGCATTTATTTAAAGGCTTTTCTGCCACCGATATAACAAGGCGGAGACCATTTCGTTAGCTTAATAGCCACGAAATTATTTGCGGATTTCATGCCACGTTAAACTACGGTAATTACAGTAATATAATATGTTATGAATAGTAAATTAACTAAATTTAACGTTTGATTTACGTTTTATAACTAATATGTACTAGCATGCTAATAATTTTATGTTAAAGTAATGATTTTAATAGCGTGAATAAACCAGGGCTGTGGAGTCTGAGTTGGAGTCAGAGTCGTGGAGTCGAGGTATTTTGGTCGGAGTCGTGAAATATGAACTGCTCGAATTATTTTTAAAAATACATTTTTAATTATGTGTATTCAAACAAAATAGTCCAAAGTGTTGACATTGCATGCTTGGCTGACTAAAGATGATCTGATGGAATACATATATATATATATAATATAAGTAAAAATGAAATTATTGAAAACTTTTCTTGGGTCGCAGTCGTTTTTTATTTTAAAGCTGGAGTCGGAGTCGTCTTTTTTTTACACGACTCCACAGCCCTGGAATAAACATATGACATCAAAGTAAACTAAACCATTCGACTACGCTTAATCGACACCTTCACCAATTTACTTAAAACGATTATCTACCTGTGACTTACAGGTGTAATAAACCGACAGCCATTTCTATATAAATAAATAAAAAATATATTTTTTAAAATTATTTGATATCTCATATTATTGACATTATCAGTCAATTTAAGAAACAAGATTATTTTAATTGTGGTGTATTCATAAAAAAATGATCAAGAAATATAAATTTTGACTCTTTTAACGGTTTTACCACTCATCAATCAGCCAATAAAAGTCATAATGCGAACATATTAATTTTGATAAACTCTATTTGTGTCCTCCGAAGCCTTCGTCGACCGGAAACGTCGTCTCAGCAAATTTCGACAGAATAATCCACTTGTGCCCGACTCTTCGCGGCCGGAAACAGAAACAGTCATTTTCGATTTCTCTCCGCCTCGTCGAGGAAACCTTAAGCTTTTCACCAAGTTCCGCGAAAGTAGGCTCTAAATCACAGACGCCAAAGTCTCCGGGGAGATTTTTTGAATGCGCTAAGTGGCGTTAAGATTCCACCGAAGGCTGCGTCTACGTTCAAAATGATTTATCATAACAAAGCGCTAATAAAAAGAACACTTCGGCAGTTTTCACAAAAAAATATTTTAATTTTGTCACTAGTGGCTTATATTCAACGATATTTTAAAATTCATAAACAGTAGCATAATAAAAAATTTAATGATAAGTACAAGTACAAGGAAACACCGTTCATTGTCAATTAATGAAACTCAAAATAAAATACTAATTTTTACTAATTCCACTTTTATTTTAAATTATAAGGACCGGTTTCGCTCACGGCGAGCATTATCAACTGTTTGATGATAATACTATTTATGAGCGACACTTAAAACAAGTCTTTTATTTTTTTTAAATAATGCCTTTCAGCCAAGTATTGACAGTGTTCACTGTGATTAAAAGTGATTAATGAAACCATTATAATTTCACAAACGTTGCAAAACTAATAAATCATTATCATATTGGCAGTTGAATTTATGAAATCATAAAAATATTTGATTCTTCTACAGAATTTTCTATTAACGACCCATGTTTTTTGTTTGACATTATTATATAACTATGACATACCTATGATTACACAGTCGTGTATAAATATGAAAAATTCTTGAATGTTTTATTGTCATTATACAAGTTTAATCTTAATTGATACATTATTTTTACAATGCTACTATTTAAAGTATTTTTTACTAAGTCGCGTATACCAATGTACAAAATATCTGAATAAAACTATCCATTTCAGTAATGCAAAAAAACTCGAACGGTTTGAAATCGATCTTGTCTCTAGAGAAGAAAAAAATTGTCGTCTTGTTGTATATATTTCCACCTATATGCATGTATAAAAAAGGCGATCAAAAATGAATTGCTTCATTCGCCATGTATTAAAATATATTATAAATTAAAATATATATATAAAACGATATTTCCGTAATATCGTACGTACATAACACAATTTAAGCAAATGAGTTTACTTAGCTGATTGCATTCGTTCACGGGAGAAGAGCGCATAAAAAAAATATTACACCGACACGAAAACTTTGTCTATTTCCACATTACCCAAATTATAGTGAAATACCAGCGACATCTGCATTTTCAATTTCTGAATAATCCAAGATAAAGTTTCGTTTGAATTATAGTTCCGGAAGTTGACAAACGAGCGCTGAGCGAGGAACGAGACGTCATTTTTCGAGCGGGCAATATATCACAAAGTTTTTGAAGAATATAAGCGCGTCCGTAGAAACCTTTTCTACGAGAATCAATAAATACTTCACAGGCGTCTGTGTATCGTTGCCGGTCATAAAATATTCACAATAATCCTAACACCGAGAGATTGCCAAAAATGCCAGAATTGATACATCGTTACACATTACGTGGGTTCGGATCGCGTACCGACATGATGTAAAATACAATTTCACAAAATCTGGTGACATATAAATATTTACATTCAAGATTTTTGGCAATTTTCTATCGAAACAGACTTTCAATCTAAAAATTTACTTCATGCAGTAAATATGAAATAAAAACTTGCCTATTAATTAAGATATTAATAAATTCACCACAAAGATTTTTATTTGAAACAAAAAAAAGCATAGAGTTAAATGTCAAACTATAATTTAATTTATGTATATCTGTCCTCAGAAAACAAACGAAAACTAGTACTTACGTTAGATTTAAACCACAATATGTTTATATTTTACACAGTGTGTTACTTCTTTTATTGTATGTATTCTACAATCGGTGAAAACTTGATGAATCGCGAATATTATTATGTGATGACGTGATGGCTTATAAAAATTCTCAAATCACTGAGGCATTTTAGTTGTGTTGTCGTCAAGTTTCTACACCAACGGAAAAAAATCCCAGCGCACCGAGAACAAAGGGACAGTAAAAATGTGGCTGAGGATTATCTAGCAGACTTTTGTGGAAGGAAAACGAAAAAGAGGTCATTTCACTGCCCGTCTTTATGCTGGGTATGTACCTTCTCACACCACCCAACCAGCATATATCTTGAAATTTGTCCTAAAGACAGAACACTAAAGTTGGGTTAGCGCAATGTCAGAGAAAAACACATGAAAGTGGAAAACCCTAGGTTGATCTTTTACTTCTCAGCGATCCTCAAAGTTGATCATACACTCGCAATCTTGTGAAGTTAAATATAATAAAACCGTCTGCTATCAACGTATGCCAAAAAATATTATAATCTAATGTAGCAAACGTATACATTTAGTGATTTTTCTACTTCTTAAAGATTTTTTCGAATAAATGTTACATCATTACTTACGGATGGCTTTACAGTATATTTTAATTTAAAAAAATTGAGTTGTAGTAGTTCTTTGAAATATAACTAAATGGTAAATATAAAAAATGTTTATTTGAGATATTCGGAAGAAAGAAAAACAAAACAATTATTTTTCGAATTTTAATTGAAATTTAATATCGTTATTTGATTTGTTAGTTACGATTAAAATATTTAAAAAAAACATTGATATTTGAAAACTTTAAGTTATTAATCTAGAAAAGTAATAAAAATTAAAACTTTAATGTAATATTTAAAATATTATTATCAGATCAATAAACTATAATTTTATTAAATGCAGAGGTCAACCGTATATTATCCTATATAACTAAAATGTCTAAAATTATTAATTAGTTGTATGATTTTTCGTAAGCAAGGTATTTTTTTGATGATTTTACAAATTATGCACGCAGCGCTTTATATCGAGCAGTGTTAAAACATCGACACGAAATAAAGCTCCCGGCCATTGATCGTCGTTACTCATTAATGAGAAAGTGACAGCGAAAGCCCATTAAATGATTTATTATCGAGCAACATTTTTTCTTTACACGAGCCAGACTTCGAGATCGTTAAACGGCATTATATCCGAAAATTAGGAAAATGACACGTCATAAATCAACAGCAACACCAATAACCGTATAAGTCTTCCCCATCACCCACCACCCAAACTCATATATTTTTTTATAATTATCACAATTACAATTTAACGAATTTTTCATACAAATAACTCACTTATAGTTTCAATATTCATAGCATAAACTATTATTGTGCTCTTTTACCGGCGTTCAGTCCCAACAAGTTTTAATCTGTAGCACATTGAACATACATAATGTATCGACTATGGAAAGAAAAAAGGACGTAACCCACACATATCAAATTTTACAGGAGGCGCTAAAAACGTGTTTTGATGATTTTGGGACATATGCAAATTATGAATTATACACAGCCTTAAAGTGCACGGGGACTTATAAACTGGTGTTTAATTGACATAATCACATATTAATTACAGAAGTTGTCTAGGAAAAACCTTTATTTCAGTCTTTTTTCTTGGTTTTATTTTTTTACAAGGTCAACTTTTTCAAACTTAAAAGCTAAATTTAGATACTAATTCGGCATTTGCAGCTTGCATCCTTTTGATAGAACGTGTATCAAGTTTGATACATTGTGATTATCGAAAAAAAACTTGTGGGTTGCGTCCTTTTTCCTTTCCACAGTCGATATTGTATCGTTCCTGTGTGAAAAAAATATAATCCTATTTGAGTAAACTATCATACTTCCCTGCCATATCTCAAAATAAAAAAAAAATTGCATTTCCGAAAAAGTATTTTTAAGTTCAGTCGAAACACATAAATAATATTGTATGCGAATACTGGAAAATATTATATGTATTTCCCCAACGCGCCTTTAACTCATATTTATTCGTATAAATATTTCATTATTGAAATGGATGAAATTTTTTATTTGAACTAAAGTTATGTGAAAGGTATTGGACACCGAATGCATAAAATATTGTATATAAACAATTTTTGTATGTCTTTATTTGAGGGGGTAAGAAGCAAAGGTAGCAATCTTAACATTTCAGTAGTAAATCTGAATTCATTCAATAGAAAATCGTTTTAGAAACAAATCCAGCAACTTTGCTGTAAACCTTAGCAAAAAGTCACTTGACAAAATGTTTATTCGGCACATTTGACAAATTCACAGCGAATCACAATATTTCTACTGCAAGATATAACACACACAAATCAAATTAATTAATTAGAATTGCTTTTAGTTTTTCTCGAAACAACTACGGTGGTAGAATGCTGTATTTGCTTTTGATCTCTTCGTTTACCTTTTTAAATATTTTTTAGCAACTTAATATCTTATACTAAGATGACATTTGAATAATCAATAGTTTTTTCTAATATTTATTATACAGCTGTTTTAGATTTTCAATGATAATTCAATTTGCAAATTGAAAATGGTGTATGACCGACTTATAAGTGCGTAAGAAACATTTCAGTACGGCATAACTATTATGAGTGCACAATGAACCTTAGATTGTGTTAATAAGCATCTCAGGATTTCCTACATCAATTATTATGATGTTTTCATAATATTTCAGCCGGTTTCAATTCATACAATATGATACTAAATGCAATTTATTGGTTCTAATCAAAGTGTTTTCGAAGAATGAGTCTTATAATTATTTTCATGATTTTTTTCATATTTCACGTTACAATTCGACTCGTGAGATTTACTGCTACACAATCCCTCAAAACAGTACTCAAGTAAGTACTGCTTCATTTTTAACAATTAAAACTTTTTATGTTTTGTATTATAAAAAGAAATTAGCATTTCATAACTTCAGAACCATGTCCACTCTTAAAGCAAAGCATATAAACTCTTAGTGGGACCTAACAATTTATGTTGCTTAATTAATATGTAATTGGTGGTCACATCTTGTTAAGACTTTACTTTCAGAGACCATTAAAAAGTGATAGTAAAGTAAGAACGTTAGTAAAATTACAGTTAGTCACTAATGCAAAAATTAAACCATCACAGTCAATTTCACGTAATAATGAAAATCCATCCATTTCTAGTCATCAGAAGTTGAGTACCAATTTCTTTTACATAATATAAATATATTATGTACTGTAAATTTTTTAAACATTTTTTATAAAAATAGTTTAAATTCGCTTGTACGGATAATATCAAAATATAATATTGAGCAATGGTATTAACCTAAGAAGATTCTAGCTAAGAAATACTCAAGTAAGCATCAGCAACCCTGTGATGAGTATTTCAACTATCTCTCGGTAATGGACATTTGAAACCATATGCAAATTTCCAAAACAATGTCCTCACCCGGCGATTGTTGATACCTGAACCTGTCAACCCGGGTACATTAATGTTCGTGGCTAACGATCGCCTAATACGAAATTGCGTTTTGCCTGCGATAAAGCGAGCCCTATCTACGGAAGATCATATCGTTCAGTTATAAGTTCCAAGGACGAGACCCCGTCTGCTTCAAATTGGCAGGCCAAGTTTTGATGTTCTCATGAGCACACAGGTACATTAGTAATATGATATAATATGGAAAGTGGTCGTATTGGCTACGGTGCGTAGCAACAGCTACGCTTGTCACAGACAGCCACTTTACGAATCGCGGAATATTTGCAATTTTTTTAAATTCATATTTTTCTCATCTAATAGCTTTTCACTTTGAACTTCGTGGACCGTCAACTGCATTAACATTGAATATAAAGAGTATCTACGTTTCAAATATGAAATTACAAAATTAGTTAACTAAATATTATAGATTGTTATTATCTGCACACCATAATTATGGTACGATCATCGTCAAAAAAAATCCTGATCTATTTATTATTTCCTATTGATATCGAGAAAAAATCGTAGCGATTTTAAGCGACATACATTTTATTATTTGAAGTACATATTATGTTAAATTTAACATTATACAATGAATATGTATTTAAACGTGAAAACGGATTGCTAATCTAAACGTTAAAATTAAAGGTTATACTTTTTCGCTTATCGAAAGCATGCGATGCAAAGATGCGAAGGAATGCCGCCGACAGATAAGCGAATGGAGAAATCCTGTCGCTAACAGAATGCATCGCGGTCAAAAATAAGTCAAGCGGTAAAAATCAAAGCGCTTTTCGAATCCGCCCTGGCTGGCAGGCTTCTGGGGTGATGTTCGGGCGGCAAAAATGTGGAGCGAGGGAGGGGGTGGGCGGGAAGGCCGCGCGCCGCAGTATTGATCCAGAATGAAAGGACGCAGAGAAACGATGGCACCATCCACTGGCGTTCTTCGAAAACTGTGGTGCCCGCCGTACACTTTTCCTACCTGACCACTATACTAATTTAAGACCTGTATAAGCTCACAGAATGTCGATAATTCAAGACAATAAATGTAAAAGAAAAAATAATTTATCCGCTTAATGAACGTAACTGAAATACTAATGAAAATTAAGTACATATAGTTTGAATTATTTGTACTATTTAATCTTACTTTTTTTTTAGTTCAAGCAATCATCATTTAACAAACCTTTAAAGGTATGTTTGATTTAAAAAAAGAAAAATGATAATAATTATTTTTTAAATACTATAAAAAATATGACGATTTAATATTCACACCAAAAACTATGTCGCTGACCATACTCGCTAACAATATTGATTGTATTTATAATGGATTCGATTAAAAAGTTATCTGTAGAGCTCGTTTTTAACAGAGTAAAACTAACAATAAATCTTATTTCACAAGCGTTGTCAAATATTATCGATTGTTTCTTTAGCATCACCACATCGTTTCCATGACAATCACTCTATTACAATTACAATATAATATAATCTTGCTGAGAAGAGTATTCAATTTCTTGCATAATAACACAATATGATAATTTCAGATATAAATATAAAGTTATTTTATGTGATCTGTACTAGTGAAACGAGCAACAGTTTGAGCTTCGCATTTAGTATGCCTGTGTAGCCTAGTCGGTTTTCAAGTGCTATTGCTTTTTAAATGGGAGGAGCGTTTGTGGAACTCTGAAAATGTATATTTCAAAGAAAACATATTTCCCGCCAACGCAGGGCACGGAACGGATTTATTTGTATAAATAAATATTGTGTAAGAAGAGCACAAAATTACAGCACTCTCCCCCTACTCTCACTTATTTATCTTCAAAATTATCTCCGCTTACTTTCGTAGTTCAAATTTTTTCATTACAAAAATCTTCCTGCTCATTTTGAAACGTTGGGGCAAATGTTTTTAAATGATGCGAAATCATTTTTGAAACAAAAATCGATAACACTAAAGTGGCATTGACTATGGTCATTGATTGAATAGTTTTTTTTAAAAATAAAGTAGAAATATAATTACTTCGTTCAATCAGTTCGCATGAATTAGTCTACCCAAATAAAACACAATATTTACTAATAAAAAACTGTTTTGAACGAAGCTAGTCTTAGCTGTCCCATAACAATACAACTTCACTTATTAAAAAAGAGGTTCAATTTAGGATTTTATTCTAAAGTTTTTCAAACAATTACTGTATCATATAAATATTTTAGCAAAATTCACCGAGATTTCTTAAGTTCATATTGTACTATCGAATAAAGCTCATTTTTAGTCAAAATGACTTGAATTAGTTTAGAAAAATTCTTGTATTATATTTCACATGTTCTTATATAAATTCTTAACATTTATACTCACAAATATGAATAGTTATTTTAGGAAGCGTATCTAAATCTTTTTGTTTCTCGAGAACACTTATATAAATCAGTTTATACAAAAAACAAAATGTACAAAAAGTTTACATCAAGCTATCTTAATATGGAAATTGTGATATTAGCGTCGCTTTAATAATCTTAAAAAATCTTTACGCACTCTACACGCAAGGGAAAATACTTAAACAAACCCATCCTTTTATCATAAATAAACATCAAATCCTCGAGCGTTCGCCATAAACAAAAGAGCTTTATAATTTAATTCTTCGTCCGTTCTTTCTAAAAGGCTTCTCTCGTCCCGGAAACTTCCACAGACATAAAATATTACAAATGAGACTACTTTTAGACCAACAGAATATTAAAATCAGATTTATTTAAAAGTTTTATGAATGTTAGCTACACATTAACGGTACTTTAAATGATTACCCTTAAAACGATTTGGTATTCATTCTCGCTTATTCTTATGATCATTAATAGTATAATGGTTTTGCATCCTAACTCATTTACTGTAATACTAAAACATTCAATAATAATTCACCTAAGTATTTAATTAATGAAGACTGAAATCTCCATCTACTAAGGATATAACATATATGCTCCACACGCCACAAGTAGTTATGGTTTTGAAAAACTATATTTTGAATGATGCCTGACGATTGGAAGCTTTATTTTGTAATGAAACATGTATCAAAATTTACAAAATACTTTTATTTAATAATTTCATCGTACATATTTAAAAACAGTCTAAATAGCGTACCTTCAAAAAAGAATGCCTATTATTATAAATTAGAAGGAAGTGAAGACATTCGTTGCGAAAAAGGATACTTTGTCTTTTTTCCGCGAAGCAACCGCGGTAGCTGGTGATCACGAGTCGTAAGAACGACACCCTGGAGACAGTCTCTCTTAGGTCAAACCGGATGAGCTTAAAACAGGTGCGCTCGCCTGCTACCCATAACACTCGGGTCAAATTGTTATGAGAGTCATACTTCAGAACTCGGAAGTCGTTTACGATGGCGGGAATATTTTATCAATATGACACCGCTCTTAAAATGTTTTAATACGAGATGCAAACGGTTAAGTTATATACGATTTTAATTTTAAGCGGTTAACATAAAGCTTTCTATACATTTTTTAAATATGTTTACATTTATTTAATCAACGCGATGTAGTTGGAATATTTAAAATGGCATAATAATTATTCTCACTTGTGCGAAACCAATTGATCGTAATAATATAATCGTCATTTTAGATTATTTTAGTTTGCCGGTGACTATACATCGTGATTTTCGTGTAAGGAGCACATATAATCATCTTTTAGTCGAATAATGTCATTTTTTAATTAACACCATTGATTAAAGAGCCAAAATAAAAAAATGAAGATTTAAAATATTTTTTGAGTAAATATCGAATATGCACTATTTTGGTGAATTTTCTTAAAATAATTCAATGATAATTGTATGAATAGTAAGATTATTTATTATCTTAAAAAATCTTTTTTTTTAACGACGATAACTTGTCACAATAAAACAGTAAATTCAAAGCATGTCCGTTTTTGTCAGACCAAATGGCGCCACTTTTTTGGCCATGAAAACTTTTTGCATAACATTTTTTATTTTATGGATATTTAGTCTACAGGAAGATACATAAATTATAACAGCTATTAAAGGCATTTTTATCAACTAATCACCTACAGTAAAAAATAAATAGCAGAAAAAAATACTCCCTTACAAATATAAATATTATCTACGCATTCTACGTCAACGATGTAAACATTTATTTATATTAGACATTTTTTAATAAACAAAAAGTTGCATGAGCATCACAAAGTTTTTTTTTTATTTTTGAAAGTTGTTTTTATTTATATATCTTTTTTAACAAATTGAAAAGTGTCGTAAGAATTACGTGTTTTTTTATTAACTAATTATGTTGTTAGTTATATAATTTTCACGACTTAATGAATATATTTCATTTAACACACGAATTAATCAAAACAACTATTTAGCAATATATTGTGTTAATTACTTTTTTTCTAACCGTGCTTATTTACTAAAATTTATTTTATTTTTGTTGTTATTAAGTGTTATAATAAATATCATCTCTTTAAAACTGATTAATAATGTCTGAAAATTACAATTTGAATCGGCAATATCTCGCATTCGGCTTTGTGTTAATATTCGTGCGATAGAATTGCCGCCATTTTTGATTCCGCATCAGCCCTTTGACATTTCAATCTGTCCATCGATTCCAACTTCAAAATCAGTAATGAAAGATGAGGTAACACCCTCCCGCGCGAAGTCACTTAGCAATTATTGCTAATGTGACCGGTTCGTCGGCGTTTGCTTTGAAAAAAGCTAATTAAGCTCGTCGTTCTCGGCGTCTCTCGCTTACGCCCCTCGTCATTCCACCCGTCGCCTCATAAATCGACGTCTGCCCGCAGCCCTTTGCTAACCTTATGACGTTACGGCACTATGACGTACATTATACTTGTATACTGCGAAGTACTTACGGCGTTTAATATTTTATCACCGCCGCCACTGCCTCGGTATCCGCCGGCCTTATCTAGCTTGCCAGAATTTATCCCAGGGGGCATGTTCGTGTTAATTGCAATGTTACTATTATTACGGAGGAAGCAACACGAGAAATATTCATCGCATTAAAACACATATTAACAGTGCGATGAAAACTGTTTAACGCCCTTCAATTACAACCCTATCGCAATTTTTTCATTGACGATATTATCTTGATGATCAAGGCAAGATATTGAACAGTTCAAATATGTAATTTTAATGTATTTTTAACTCATTTCAAATTTTTATTAAAACAGGTGCTTGACAAGTTTCTTATTAACCAGTACAACAAACTTAAATTTATCAATGTTTAAAACTAGCTGCATTTTCATGCTACCGAGTTATATAAAAAAAAGCCAATGACATTACTGTTATAATATTGGTAGACATTTGTAAGAGACATCACAGTGTTCACTTTTCTTTAAAATATCTCTTCGTTTTTACTTATATTATATTTCAATTACAAAATGATAATTTAATATATATTATCACAATGCTATATATTGCCATTTATTTTCAATAAATACATTATGATTGAATAAGAGGTGTTTATAATTAGTCGTTCCACAAAAAAACTCACAAAGGTTTAGCCGACCAACACTGAAAAGGATTTTTTTCTTAAATATGTGTATTCAATAATCATTGTTTTAAATATGTGTGGGAATATTGTGATATTTCTTCAGATACCGAAAAGCCAGACATCAGAACGCAAATGTAAGCAATAAATACTAGACCAACGCGAAATGTACATTTTACTACTACCATTTCTTTGGGGCAGATGGGTAATAATCATTTCGATACTTTTTACGTATTTTCCAATCGTACTGTATCTTATTTCATATTATTACAGTTTGTAACAAATTCATATGTGCTACGTTTCTCTTGCCGCTATGTTGTAATTATTATGTAACCCGTAAGCGTAACACACAATGCAGCAACACCAACGACGGGTGATGGGCGGAAAACGCCCTTCGTTAGCATGGAATATTATCTGTCAACACATTACAATAAATTTAGCCTCACACTTTCCCTCGTCATATTATAAAAGACCATTTTGCCCGATTAGCGCTTTTCCTTAACAGTTTTGTACGCATTTTTTATATGGCGTAAACGTGGATATTTTTCGATGTTCCAACAATTTTAATCAAAAAATGTGCTCATTGTTTTTTTATTATTTTTATAACAACACATATCTAATTTAAATACAAATAATAAACTTAACAGTACAAATGTGAAATATGTATTTTAAATATGATTGCTTCACAAACATATAAAAAAAACCCCCGTATCAAACAGGATAATTGAAATTATAATATATGCACAAAGTAAAAATATGTGTGCGTATATTATCATTACAATGCTTTTTGTCCATTTTCCGTTCATAAATACATATTGTTGTATTCAAATATATGCGGTATATCTTTGCTTTCTCTAAATGGCTTGCTCAAAACCAAGTATCAAATTTTTCAATAAGGTTGCCACATAATCTACATTGGAAGTAAAAGCAAATATTTCATATACTACTTAAAAAAGCAGCGCTTTACTTAAAATTATATACTTGTATTTTCAATTTAGACCATATTGCGTGAGAAAAATAAGAGAAATTATTCAATACAAGCTATGTGATTGACACAAATTTCGACTATTATTTGATATAAAAATAATTCTTCCTTTCGAAAGTTGGCAGCATTGACGTCAGATATAACGGGCCTATGTCACGCATCAGGCCCCTTGGGCTCAGGGAACCACAAAATATACACATGTTTATGTTCTCAAAAAAAAAAGTCCTAAGAAAATAATATTTTTTAAACGTCCCGCCAAACGAGTAAATGTAGAGGACATTTTTCGCTTATTCCTGCAAAATAAAAGTAGCTGTTCCTTATTATTATCGTCAGTAAAAAAAATTCAAAACAGACCTGGTTTTTCAAGATCATGAGATTAACTCATTTACACTAATATTTATATGTGTAAATTTTATTTTTATAACAAAAGAAATAAGGGCCATTTGATAACTTTTACATAACTGATACACCACTGGCAATATTGTTAATAAGATTATACTTTTATAGTAACTCTTATAGTCAGAATGCATGGGCGAGCTTTTTAATATGGAATGTTATCAGATAAGTGTTTTATGATACAAATTTTCTTTGACGCTAAAATCGTAAAAGAAGAATATTTTATGCAATAAAATCGTGTTGAAAGAATTCTGTCCGTATAAACTCGTTAAACTGCTTTCAAAAGTTAAAAAACCGTTCATCACTTCTTAGAAATAATGTCGCTTGCAGATAAAACTTCAAAATGAATTGTGTATTTTCTTCGTATTGTCTAAATATTATAACTTTCGACGAGAAACGAGGCAAAAGTTTCTGAATAGAAAGCTCGATGTGACAGCGCAGTACATACGCTTTAATGTACCTATTATATCATAATCCCCTGTAAAGCTTTTATCATTGATCGCAGCTTTTAATTTGAAATTCACACCCGTATATTATAATACTTCATCGATAATTGAAATCATGCGTTAAAATTGATGAGATATATTTTCCAAGGCGGCTGTCACTCAAATTCGACGAAGTTTTCGAAGAGTGAAAAAAGACTTTGCAGTGTTTAATGAGCACATTCTTTGGTGAAAATGGTAAACAGTCAGAATTTTATTGAAATATTTCAGCATCCAACTCGGGCTTTCAGTTGTTGTTCGATATGACTATTGTTGGGTGCCGGAGCTACGACTCAAATTTAAAAAGTGTTTTCGAAATCCATTTGAAAATTAAGTAAAGATATACATATATGTTTTTCGTTTGGAGTAACAGCGATATTATTATTATAAATAATAATTATATGCCACTCTTATAAGTGACGTAAGGGGAGACCTCATCTTTTTCCTTAAATAAAATTGTTAAAAAAAATAGTAATTTACGGTGAATTCTCGTAAACGCATCCTTCTCAGAAATTCAGATATTGAATAATAATTTTACAACCATAAATCGACGTTTAAGCATGCATATATCCAAATATTGAGAGGATGATATTAATTTATAGAAAAAAATTGTTTTTGTTTTTTTAAACGAATTGAATTCTGGAATCATAACATATATATATAATTTCTAATCCACATATGACAAAATTTCTCTAAATGGAAAAAAACTAAATTGTCGAATTGCTGGAGTAATTCCATGTTTATTTTTAGCCAAATATTGTATAAAATACATTGTTATTCAGGATAGAAATTTTGAACACCTTTATAATAGTTTTAACCTAACGCGTCCGTTTGAATTTTGAAACCCGCATACGAGGGCAATGTATCCATCCGAAACTTCTCCACAAAATGGCCCACTGCGCGAGATAAATCGTGATTTTATTCGGCTAAAATTTATGACGGCACATTTTCCCGAGTTCAGAAGTACGTCAAAACGGCTGTGGGAAAAGCTTATCCGCCCCGCCGAAAAGTGCATCGTAAAGGCTGCCATTTGAATGCAAAACTACCGTGAGGCAGCGATTTAAATCATGGCTGGCAATCTGTAACGTCACCGGAGCCGACAGGAAGTGCACTCGTATGGCTGGCTGTCGAGCACCAATTTAGAGATGCAGTAGGATCTAGTTGATTTGCCGTCTCGCATACCAACATCCCAAAAACTCGTAAAACTATTACTGAAATAAATATAATAAGTTATCAATTATAGTATTCAATATAAATATTCTATAAATCAGTCTTAAATTGTTGATATATCGATACAATAGATACTTTATCGGATTGCTTTAATATACGATTACCAAAGCTATAACCCAATAGTACCACTATTATTTATTTTCTTATCCGATTACAGATTCGTATTCTATAAAAAATAAATATCTTTACTCACCTTTCAATCCCTGAACCCCCCAAAATTCTTACCGCATCCAAATCTTTTAACAATAATCGGTAAAAATTATCAATTTTAGTTCATTTTCATATCAATCTTATCGTCTTCTTAAAACAAGTCTTAACCTCGATACTCCTTAAACTTTTCTCTACACAATGCTAGGTGTGTACCGTTTACATTACAAAAAAATCGATGAATAAAGTTGTATAAAATAGTTTTTATTTATGACAATGTCTATCCGATGGAAATATATTTCTAAAATACACTGTCGTTTGGTGCTTAGCGATTACAGGGCTGCCAATCATAATAGAGGAATGTAAAGCTTACATCAACTACAATGACTTTATTGTAAACATTGGCTATACATAATATTATTTCGTAAATTAGCTTCTATACACGAACGGATTGATATGTAGCAATGTATGTTCACTCATATTATTATACGATAATACTGAATCTTACTAATATGTTTATACAGGCGACAGTGGTTTTATAATTGCACAACGTTACCTTGAATAACCAATAATGGAGTCGTTAATTATTAAATTGAAATTATTTGATAGAAAATATTTATTAAAATCGATTTTATTTATTTTGAAGTAAGTATTGAATCCTAAGTCAGTGTTCCCCAACCGATTGTCCGCGGCCCGGTGCCGGACCGCAGAGCCTTTCCGCCGGGCCGCAAACAGTATGCCAAATTTCAAGAAATTCGCCATGCAAAATAATACACAACTAATTGTGGGTAAAAGTGTAAATTAAATACGCATGCTAATTTTAAAAACGCACTAAAACACCAACATTAGTAATATTCATGATTCGTATGAAATCTTTCTAGTGAAAAGTATACATCAATAATGCGGCTCTGCATTATTGGTCCGCGATTTTTTTTCTTTTTTTTACCGGTCCACAGGTGTAAAAGGTTGGGGAACACTATCCTAAGTCATGCTTATTTTAAGCAAAAAACTTGCTCAAAAAACGACAAGATGGCGAATAATTCGCAGATGACAGAATTACAGCGTAGTCGAGACCATTTCATCCATACACCTAGTATATGAAATTTTATCGATAATAAATATCGAGATCAAAGCTTCCTGACAATTAGAATACTCAATGTGTGAAGTAATTAAATATTATTTTCAAAAATTGCGATAAGCAACTTATGTGAATGTATTTGCTTATATAGTGATTCAAATGTGTTTAGATTGTGTTGATTAGTTATATTTACGATGCAAACGTTTTAAAATGCTGAAATTTTAGTGAAGATGCATTTGAAAGAACAGTCACTTTCAAATTTAAATTCAGGCGTATAAAACGTAACGCCGCTTTGGTCGTTTTCCGAAAATAACATCTCATCAAAAACTCACGGCCAATTTGCTTCACGTTGGAATAATAATGATTTTATCAGGAGTGTCTCCGAATTTAGGCAATGAACGATTCCAGCATCGCAAGTGACAGCTTTCAAATTTAATTTTCGAATCAAGCGGAGATAATAAGCGCGCCAATAACTTCAACGGCGGCGGATATTACCGAAGTGACACATCTACTGACAGCCAGCGCAATCGCTCGCCCGCTCGCTCCCGGCCACAGCTCTGTACCAGAATCATCTGATCGAGGTTAAATAGATCGACATCGCTCGATCGCCGATAGGCTGGCCCTAACAAATTGAACTGCATTTCGCGTAATAATATTTGCTACACTTAATCTAGCCATGGAAGAGCGTGAAGCTAAGTGATGTATGATGATAATACACTAATGGCCATAAGCAATAATGCAATGTGAACGTGAAATGAAATAACAGATAACATTGAGATGTCTTCAGCTTTTTTACCAAACTCATTATATCTTATAAATCTACATTCAAACAAGAACTTAATTGTACGTTATCGTATGCCAAGCTTGTTAAAAAGGTCATTGTTTTTTCTGTAGACAATAAATCATTTTACAAACAACCACTCATAATTATAAACTGATAGGTTTGTAAGAAAAAGTCAACTGTAGTGTGTATAGGTTACATTACTAACCGAGTTATAAAATGAATAATTATTGAAAAAAAATTCCCATTTGATATATAAGTGTGTATTTTATTTGATTTGGTTCTAATCAAACATTTCAAAGTTTTTTATGAATTGTTAAATAACTCCTTCGATTATCTTTACAAAAAAACGACTTGAAGGCCGTTGAATTGTTGCGATTTTTCAACTAAAATCGATAAATAATAAACACGCTTTGATACACAATAAAGTAAACACATTTCAGTTGCTATCCACGCCACAATTCGAAAGGTCAAACATATTATTATGGACTATAAATAAATAGGTGCGGGTGTTTCTAGAAAATCACACCACATTTTTGACGGTAAAGAAAGGCTTTAAAAAAGTTATCTTTGGCTGCTACTTTCTACATGACAATATCTCATGCAAGGTATAAATAAGTAAAACAAAACATTTATTTTTGACATAATTCTTATGTACCTGTATGCGTTCTTCAATATGTATTAATTAAAGTAACTAAAGATGCATTATTTTATTTATTAAATTGATTATGCATTTAATAAACAAACTGTAGTCGTTTTTCACAACTCACACCGAGGGCTTTACAGTCAAACAACACTATCTACAAAAGTCTAAATTTTCACGAGAGCTAAAAAATGCTTTTTATTATTTTCTAACTTTGCAAAACAGATGTTAATTTAAAGCCTAATCGTCATATTTTATAATTTATTTTGTACTGTACGTATTGTTGTTTATGGTAATGCTGAAATTTGAAGGTATGATCTTCAAAAAAACATTAAATAAAAAAGGACATCTTTATGTAATTAGCGTTAAACTTCATTGGTGACGTAAGAAGAAACTGGAAAAAATTGACATAACGTTGTTTGACCATCATTCATGTAGACGAGATTAAAAACGAACGTTATCAATAAAAAAACAAGAAACAATGTCGTTTGATTTTAAGCATTCGACAATAAGCTTTTGTTTGGTTTCTTTAAATGTTTTTCAATATAAAAACAAATGTTTAATAAACATGGTATTTATAACGAATACTTATTGAAATGTGAAATTAAAACAAAAAATTTAATTATCGATTCAATAATTATAGCACCCGCTATAGCTATAAATAAAAAATGTGTGAAGCTTAAAACTTCGATTTAAATATGTAATATTAAATCATAATATATGTTAACGACTGAGGTTTTTAACCATCAAATATCCAGTATCGAAAATTTCGTTACACAAATATAATAGTTTCAAAAACATTTTAAAATTGTCATCTGCATGGCCAGATTAAAATATAGAGGAAATAACTAAACAAATTTCTAATATAAACTAGAAAATAAAATAGTCGCAATTCGTAAGCATATAAAATATTGCATATATTTGTATATTTGCGGAATATTATTATTCCAATAATTGTTCAGATATATAAGTTTTTCACTGATCACTGGTTAGTTAGGTGCATATATTTGTATAAAGATTGCAAACTAAACAGATATATCAGTTTTTTAGTTGGTAATCTTGAGGGTTATATTCCATCGCGGAATAATTCCTCTGGCCCGTTATTCTCTTAATATCGAAGAGTGAAGGAGTTTTCCAGTAACCTTCGACTTCGCTTACGGCAAACAACCGAAACTACATCAGTCACGCGACAGTTGATATTTAAAAAAAAAAAACGTTATTTATTTACGAGGGCGGCCGGAGCACACGGCGAGCCACAATGTACAGCGCAGCGCTCGCAGTGAAACTTGTATTTTCTTTGAAGGCCTTTAAAGTATTCACGATAAAACGCTTATTAAGAAGCATAAATATCAGCTATCAGAAAAATCATCAAAAAAACGGTGAAAAAGTCTTACGGTTGCGTCACGACCCGCATCGATCCGATCACGGGTATATATATTAAAATATAAAGAAACGACATTATTTTTTAATTTCGTTTATGGACTACTGCCTCTCTCTGTCTCAGAGAAATGTTTGATTCTCATCACTGCCAGGGTAATACACTAATAATTAATAGCTTTTTTTACGGGATAATTTATTAATTTAAAGCGCGATCTGCACTCAGAGTTTGAAGTGTCTGTTTTTCCGCTAAGAATTTTTCATTTAAAGAAAACTCTAGATGTTTTTAATATAACATTTACCTACATATTACAAAAACATTTATTTTTCTCTTAATCTAAAAATAAGTGTGGAACACAAATAGACTACTGTTTATAAATTCGTAATTTAAAAAAAATCTTTAAACACACTTAAAAAGTCTACAAAACATTATAAATTATTTAGAAGTTAATAATAATTTCTTTAAATGATATCATATATACAAATGTATATAATAATATCAAAGTCGGTCACAAAAAAGCTAATCGATGTTAATAAGACAGGGCAAGAGTGGTGAGCTCAGTCAGCTCTATCTAGCTTTGTAAAAAACTGTTTAGTAAGGCGGCGGGTGGACTACTTTGGCAGGTTAACCTACAGTTTTATTGTGCGTGGAATATTTTCAATTTGTATTTTTCATCCCGCGCTCTCGCATCGGAGCCCGACGGAAGCCTGGGGCGAGTCGCCGCCGCGCCGTGTTGTCCTCGAAACACTCGCAGCGGAGGAGGCTTTTGCGCCCTTCCGATACAGCCACCCCGATGCCAAACCCGACCACCTTTCACCTTTATTTCAAGCCCGCAATAATCCGAGATCTTTATCATGTTACCGTAACACAATTAGGATTTCAATATGCCGTTACGAAATTACACGTTTTCCCATTCACTTTTGAAAGCTTGGCTTGAATTTGTCTAATAAGCTTTTAATCAAAAATAAATTGTCACTGCGAATAATCATTGCTGATTAAGTATTTATAAAAATCACCCACTGAAAACAATGCCATATACACAATATCATCCAATTAATAGATATGTTATATTTTTTTTTAAAGTGGAAGATAATAAAAAAGTATGTTCAAGAAAAAAAAAATTAGTTACAATAATTTGTTTCTTTTAAATTAGCTGAGCTAGCTACTTTTAATCAATATCTTTTTATGTAATACTAACTCCAATAATTTTTTTACGTCGAATTACGCTAATCCGTTAACCCCTATTTAAAATAATCATAAATAAAAATGTTCGCTCCGAATCAATACATTATAATATTTAACATATGTAGGTGTGGTGCGTCAATGAGGGTAAATAAAAGCCACAACGGTGTACTAAAATCTCCCAGTAAAAATGTTTCCCCGTTATCGTAATTTTTATTCTCATTTCACTATCAAAGCCTCCAGCGTTCGGTGCGTGGGGTTGTCACATAAAAACAACTATTTATGAACACCGTAAAAACAAAAAATAAGATGGCACTAGTCTCCGTGACCTTCCCTTGCGAAAAACAAATCTGCTAGTATTCAGTCGCGCGAAAAATAACACACTAAAATGTTACCCACTCTAAAAATAATCGTGACTTGATATTAATCAAAGGAAGAACGACACGTGGTATTAGTTAAGTTTCGTTATATATATAATTGAAATAATGAACTAATCAATTAGTAAATTTCTACAAATACGTAGTATAATATAAATAATCACAAAACGGTAGCTAATAGTTTTTATTATTTATTGACGACTTATTGGAAAACTAATAAATTTCGCTATAAATTACTTTCCCATTGATTTTTTAAGCGACATCTAGAATTTCATGTATAATAATAAATTTCCATTAAAACTAAAAGGATTAAATAAAATCTTGAGCCGATATGAATTGAAGATTTTGATATATGTGATTACAGCGCTGACAACTTGTCCAATATCACTAACGGTGCTGCCAACATAACAAAATCAGGGGTTTTATTTTTTTAAGTATCCACACATCGTTTTTTTAACCGTGGAATTATTTAAACAACAAGATACTGTGTGCCATATGCTATTTTCACATAAAATTATCGACACACTTGACCGAATGACACCTTCAATCGCCAATATTATAAATTTACATTAGTCAACTGTAGACGCTGAAGATAGCCAACATTGGAAAAGTTGTAGCTTAAAAATAGACATTTGCCCAAAACCCTTCACTCATACCTTTGACCTTTACCGTCTCTCATAGGGCTTACATCTTTGATCAGTCAGACCTAGCCCGCTGACAACCTAATACTACTTTTCTTTCGAGATACAAAATATAACATTAAATCGATGACGGCAACCGGGTATAGTTCAAAAGACAAACATTCTAAAAATACAGTTTATATACCGCTTATAAGATATGAAATTGAAATAAATTCACGCAACAAATGGTAATATTTTTAATATAACTCCTTCGTAGTGATACGTTATTATGATAAAGCACTTTAGCCGAACCGCACATCTGACTTTGCTCTCAAAGCATTATGATATTTCCTCATATTAGAAGACGTTTGCATGCAACTTTTATAGTATGGTTTTATGATTGACATTTCTATTTACTTTCAAACGAAATGGACCGTTAAAAATATTCTCCATGTGAAAAGGATACAATGATATAAAATATTTTTTTAATATTCCTGCGTTGTGTTAAATCTTGAAAATGGATTTATATATATGTATATAGTAAGCGACTATTTAAATGCTCAATAATAGTCACTTGGCGAAAGTAACATTTCCACGCCTAACAGTAAAATTGTCTTGACGGACTTTTTTTAACTGCTCATCACAGTCCAGCGTGGGAAAAAACATAACTAATGACTGAGGGTATTAAAAGTAATAATTTTATTCGTCGCTGTAGAATTTGCGAGGGAAGAGCCCGCTGAAAAGAGACGGCGCTGTACGCCGAGTCGGAAAATCGGTAGCTACGGCGATAGGAGGGAAAAGACCGTCGGTATGGAATAATATGGATCGAGCTACGTACGGCCTCGGGATAGGGGAGTCAGGGAAAGACCCAAGAAGCGGATGGAAGGGGAGGGGCGGGGGCCGCAGGGTAGGCGGAGTTCAAGGACAGTTGAGCCGCCCGCCGCAAATATCTGCCGCCCTTGTGCCGGCGATCGTTGTTTCCGTTCGAAACGTGCCGCCCGTGCTCAATCAATTCCGCCCATCTGAGAAACGTCATTTCGGGAATAAGCCTGTCTTTAATTAGACTAAGGTTGCAGTTATCGCACATCATAAATAACAATCGACCGCATCCCTTGTTATTTGATTGATTCAGGAAAATATGTATTTTAATTGATAACCTATTTTGGGGGAATTTACATTGCAATAAAAATTAATGAATCAATTGTGATTAAAAGTTATAATTTTCAAAGGTTTATTATGAAGAAAGTTTTTACACTCGTAGAATACAATAAACAACGTAAATAAAATGTAAAATAATTTAAAATAGAATGTAAAATAATGCAAAATAGTAAAATTTCAAGCATTATTCAGATTATTAAATAATCATAAATTTTAACATTATTTTCCATATATAGTATTTATAATATATATAATAGTTTTACGGCAAGAGCATAATATGATAAGTCAACAACACAATTTTATTTTATTATTTTTAGTAGCCTACGGCACTGGTTTAAAGTGTAGCATTCGTTCTAAAATATTCATGAACTACAACAAGTTCTAGTTATACAGTTTAATATATACTATCAATGTATATATTTAAATTAATTTTGAACTATATGTATAACATTGTGCAACTATTCCCAAATACTTCATCATTATTATGATAATGTATGACTTCAAAAGTGTTGCATCACCGTAAAGATATTTGCACATGGTCCAAGAATTATACATGTGGGAAAATCCAGTGTGAAAGAAGGTTTCGACTACATTTCAACGCACCGAAACACTCACTTCACAAATTTTCCGTTTAATATAATAAATCCGCGACGGGAGCGGAAAATGGGAAGATATTCCATTTATATAGATTTCTGTATTTGTGGGAATCTCTTATGAGAAAATGGAATTTTCCTTTATGAGTCGGTGGTATTTACCTTTTTTACAAAGAAAAATGCCGCAATGAAGCGTCGAGTTCATATTCCCGTATGATATTTATTACAACATATAAAATGTTGAATGGAGCAAAGCGCGTATTCGATTCACTACCAACCAATACCGACTGAATTTCAGGATAATTTATATAATAATCCCAAAGCGAATAACAAAACATAATGAAATCGTAAATTATTCTTTAGCAGCATGAAATACATGTTTTTCTTAACAATTTCAAACATGTTTCGAATATCATACTAAATTTTGTAATCATATATAAAATTATTTACAGCGAATGAATCTTATTATTTCACGCGTCGTAAAATGGTTATTTAAAGTCTCAAAAAGTATAAATTCTCCTTGAAGAGAAACATGACGTGAAATTCATAATTATGTTGAAAAATAAATTGTTAAATGTAAACAATTATTTTAATTAGGTATACTGGTATACATATTTAAATAGGATTTAGACAAATTTCTTTGTCAATTTTTTTATATTTTATTCCAATTTACGTAACGCCTTTTCATATAAAAAAGTATCATGAGTTTTGGTACCGGCATAATATTTTACATTTTTATTTTTATATTTGTATTATATATTTGTTTAATGGAAGAGAAAATATTGTATTCTGTTGAAAAAATTAACATGTTTTTTTATGAAGTATTTTTTATTATCGATAGAGATTGTACGCAGACACGCATGCTTATGTGTGTACCGAATGTACGTATCTATATTGGTTGAAATGAAATAAAAATAGTATAATGTAATTATTAATTTACATATACAAAAGATAACATCATCGTGTGTCAAAATAAAAGAGCAACATTTGACACAGAAGTGACATCGGTGATCGAAATTCATGTGGGGTTCCAACAATTACGATTAAAATATTGGAGAATAATGGTGCTTGACGTACTTCTACAGTAGACCACTCCTATAAAAGTACTACAGTTATAAAATTTCAAATACCAACCATTTACCCAAAACTGCTTTTTCACTACAGTGCTGTAATTATTTTAACTGCAACAAAAAATCGAGTAATAATTATTTCAATACTAATTAATTCCGTGACAGTAAAATGCGGTCATGAAAAAAAACTATTAAGCCCAAAACCCATCCGTATTAAGTATATTTTTATGACTTAGTACAACAACCTAATACTTCTCATGAGTATCGTAAATTTAATTTCCCAAATGGTGATACAACAACATAAAAATTAGAGTATTTAGACCACATTGTTATAATGTTTCTGCTAAATTATACGTCACAGATCACGTCGCATTTTGACGTCATTTGAACGATAATTTTGTATTTCTGAAAATGTTACGACAAATTTCAACACCGAAAAATTTGTTAAGATTCTATACGATTGCAAAGTTATAAGACAATAAAATAAATACAGAAACTATGCAAAGGTGCTGCCGGCATACGTTTTCACAAATTCTGGCAAAACGAACGTTAAGACTGAGCTTGCTTATTGATTTTATATTGAATCGGATTAAAGTAGCTGCGAGCTTAGAGCGGTCGTTAAGAAAATTTATCGAGGTGAAATTTAAAGGTGCTCGGAGGCTAAACATTTTTTTAGCATCAAAGCTGACATTATTTTAACGACATCGGGGAATGACATCGTCTTTGCTGGAGGCTTTTCTCAAATCTTAATAAATTTTGCAGAACGTATACTAATTATTATGTAATGATAATATAGCACGACTTATTTGGGGGCATGTTGGTGATTTTTAATAAAACGCGTAAACACCATCAGTGAAATACAGATATTACAAAAATCAACACAACGTTATAAAATTTTGCGTTGATTTATTAAATGTATTATCGTACAACATTTTTTCAAATACTACATTGACCACACGACTGTAATAATAAATTATGAATCAAATATGATTCAAACCCATTTTTATCAGCATTGTAACATTTTTCCTCTGCTATTATAAAATTGTATATCTAAATAATGATATCAAGTTTTCGTTGTGTCTAAACTGTCAACATTTTTTTATAGTACGCTAATCAGTGACGTATTTTATGCCGTCACGATAACTAATCATGGCGATTGCAGTTCTCGATAATAAGACTACAAGCACCAAGAAATTAAACAATGGCCCCACGATCGTGCGTATTGATTTTAAGAAAATTAAATCCGTGAAGTGTTTTATAGTATTTGATATATTGTATATTGCTCAATATGTCTGCGGTATAATAGTTTTACTCTTGTCAGGGAGGGTTATTAAATTAATATTTCCTCGATCAAACAATTAAAATATTGGGCATTGATGTTTAAGGTATTGGCGCTTTATTATAAGCCATTATGACAAATATCAATGTATCTTGTTATCTTTTTTTAATGTCGTATATAAAAGACATGGAAATTGTCCCAACTGTTTAATCTATATACTCCTCCACAAAGAGGCTAAGCATTTTTTTAATAATACAATTATGGCTTCTTTCTAAATCTCCTTTATCTTTTGGTTAATCAAGAAAATTGGAAAACACTCGAACACGGAAAAGAGCACCACTTCCTTCTGACAGCATTGTGGCGAGAGAAAAAGATTCAAGTTGAGTGATAGAAGCGTCTCTGTCTAAAGATAGGCAGACCACACTCGTGTTAAATAATAACACTACACACATTTTTGCTGACGTTATTATTTAAGAGGCTTATTGACGCGTCTTCGTTGTTTACATTTTCCCTTCGAGATTCACTCAAAATGACAACAAAGGATTACAAAACGATGCAAGTGTGTACTTATTTACTATGTTTGGCTGTCTAGTAAAAAATGTAAGGTTTCGTTTGATGAACTTTAGCACTATGCGGTTTTTGTAATGAATAATAAATAAAGACTGTTCACCGATGCCGACTCCATCAACGAGTGCCGTCTATCGGTACAACATACAAATTCAACAAATATGTTAAATATTCAAAAAGAATATCATCTTTTAAAATATTTTTTCAAAAAACATTTATTTATGTTGCGATGCTTTCATTTGTCATATGCTACACTTTAAATTCGAATTATTAGACAGACGAATAAGAATGTTAATACTATGTAAAATATAGTTTTTTTTACTCTACGGCGTGTTCTAGAATGTGGTAGAAAACTGACCTGTATTACGTCTTTTTAAATTGTTAGTAACTGTCTTGCAGTTCACAAATATTATAATAATCTTCATATAACAACATCCTTTCAAAATTGTATATATTATATCATACACCGCGTATTCACTTCATACACTTAAGCACAAAGTAATACATAAGAAAGCAACCAAAATTACTTAATAAAACAACACCGAGGAGCATTCATTTAATTGTTACTATTATAAATTCTGATTAAATGTTAGATGCTAATTAAACAGTTACGAACATACATTAAATGGAAATAAATTACAATGGCCTATTAACAGTCAACTCTCTTACAATAAAAAGCCTTTCCTCAATAAAATCAGGTATTGATTGAATTCTAAAGAAAAAATTACTACATTAAAACTGCATTTCTATGTTAGATACGCCACACTATTTTCCTGGTAGAAGTCTGTTTTTTTGATTCAGGTTTTTCATAAGAATATAAATACAATATTTTTATGTTCCGCAAACCAACTCGGTTGATACAATTATTTTTACTAATCATTGAATCGATTTATATTTTCATATAGGTATTATTTTTCATGGTGATAGTTTGAACAGCGATCAAGCTCCGTAGAATATATTATTGAATCGAGAACGAGGCGCGATTTGAATCGGGCGATTCTTTATTCCCCCGAACGCGTCAAAAATAAAAGTTTATCACTCGTTACGTCATTGATGAATTCAATTACGAATAACACCATCTAACACCAAAAAAATAAGTAACGCCAACGGAAGCGGTGTAAAGAGGAATCGAAAAGAATAAATCAAGACGCTCTCCGGGCGAAACACAGAACGGTGAAGCATTCTACGGAAATAGTCCGCACACGAATTGAAAAGGAAACAAAATGGCACAAAAATATTGATAAAAATTGCCTCAGCGATCATATTCGTGTTTGTGCTCCAATCTCGGCATGTTTTGATTAAGTGAATTGCAATTCTATTTCTGCTCACTTAAAAGACGCGCCATTTGAGACAATCATTATGTGTATCAATGTCATGCAGACTGTAATAATAGATGCTATTCCAATCACACATTTACGTAAACGACGTTTAAGTTGTATCCAAATAGGTTTCTTTGTTATATTGCGTAACTTAACACAACTAATTAAAAATAAGTCGTAAACGGTACGTACTCTAAATTTATACGACAGTGTATAAAAACGGGTCATTCAAAAATCTTAATAACTTGTTAAATGTCCATGTGTATCCACTCGTCTAGCTGCTCTAATTTATGTTCAATTGAATTAATGACTCTAACCGTTTTGATTAAATTTGAAACATTTCGTCTGTCATATCAGATGCCTCGTAACTAGTTCCTTGAACTAGTTTCAGCATTTCGCACAATATCGAAATAATTTACACGTTTTTTTTCTCAATAGTAACCGGACCCGTCTCAGCTTTCTGATTATAACCCCTTATGTGATCGACCTTCGTCATCCATTTGTAATAATTTGAGCTCGATACAGAACAAATAAAGTATATCTACTTAATAATAATGACAGAATGAACATATTCATTCTTGTATCTGCGCATTGCTTTACAAAACTACTGCTTTATATTGATATTATATAATATAAAAATATGTAGCAATCACGTTTAACGTTCATGTTACTTCCGATAAAGACTTGGTCATTGTGATAATAGCACACGTGGATACACTATACTTAATTTTACTGACAATCGTTACATTATTGACTTATCTATAAAAGCAATGCACGGTAGTTTTTTTTTTCATATTATTATTATACAATCACATTTGTATTATGAATGGAAATAGTATGTATTTTACAGAGCAAAGATCGCAAAAATACAATTTTCAACATTGCAGTAGGGTGTAAAAACGTTATAATCATTCAATAAGCTTTCAATTATGCGATAGCCAACGATATTAAATTATTTTGTTTTGACTGGTAAAATGTCTATCCAGCAAGTATTGAGTCTTAACACTTTTGTTTAAGATTAACCACGATTTGAAACCAAACTTAAATTCAATATTTGTAATCGTTTATTTGAATTATAGATTTAAAAACAATCTCAAAATTCTTCTCTATGATCCCTATGTAACCAAATGAGATAACATACAATAAAGGTGTGGCTTTTTTCTTTCCCTCTGAGCAATCGTTACATGTGAGAAAAAAATCGGGTTGAAATTCATTCATTCGGGGTGTAAAGTAAAACTGAAATTTAAAATGCCTTTAAAAAATATATTATAGCGAAAGTCTTAGAAATCGTCGTTATAGAAATTTCAATGAGTATCATTCTTTTTCAATTCATCACATTCTTTTGATCCTGATTATAAAAAAGTAATACGATGTCTATGAATTCTATTATTGAAATACAAGGCACCTTTTACTGTTTTTGTGTTGGAATTTTAATCAACTTCACCCTGGTTTTTATTAAATGAAAATAAATGTATACATGCATTGAGTTGTTGCAATTATTGCACTAAATAGAAATGTAGTCCTAATCTGACAACTTTGTTGCATGGCAAACAATTACAGCAAAGAAAATTAACGCATCATCATCAGTGGCCTACAAACTTCACTCGACAAAGATGCGCCATCTCGATCGAGCCCAATGGGCAATTAACGAGTTTGATCTAAGCGGAACGGCTTCCCCGACCAATTTAATGGCGGCATCGAACGACGACGACGCTACTTAGAAACTCTTCCTTAAGTTAATTAAGCAATTAGCGACGATGGATGCGAGGTGAGACTGGGAACTATGGAACGAGTGCGGTGCGGCGATCGTAAACAACCGACCCAACGAGTCGAGGAACAATAAAAGAGTCTTCGCCAAATTTCACTTTGCATCCGATTCCCCAAGGAGCAGGAAAATAGCCGACTAACTTCCGCGCCGATTACACTATGCGATGTTTTCATATTCTTAGAGATTCTTTTTTAAATAAAAACACTCACCTAAAGTAATCAATACTTTTACCAGATATACATGTGTTCTAAGTGTTGTTACCTAACATTTTATTGCTATCGCCTTTCCCGAAAAAATGGGCAGCGATATTTTGTATGCATAATATGAATTAAATGAATATAACGGACAACTAAAAATAATGATATAATTTAACCACATAATTTTCTGTAACGCCCCGTTTTAGAAATTCGTTATTTTATTCAAGAATATACAATGACAATACTATTTATAACATAACGCATTACAGCTTTATAACATATGTAATTTGTCTCAAACTAGTGTTAAAACTATTTTTTATTATAATCATTTTGACTGTGTAGTCAAAATAAATTATATTATATATTAAAATACAAATCTTAAATACTGTAGTTCAAATTTATTATCAAATGGAATTAAATTGATAACCTATTTATAACTTATTCACAGGATATGCATGGCAAGTGCAATTTCCATTATAACCACTAAGAATAATGTTACATAAACAAACGCTGCAATACACATAACAATCAATAGTTACGGCTGACTTTATAAGTTTGATTTCTGGATTAACTGAAACCACACTTCTCTCTCGTAAATCATTATTAAGGAAAAAGCACGGATACGAAGCGCTTAATCACAATAGGTTAATTTCGCCACTGATTCTGATTCAACGCATTAAATAAATCAGTAAATAAATTATAACAGGAACTTCCGCTTGCATATGCAGTATATACATTAATAAAACGAATGTTACAAAATATATAAAAGTAACTTAAGCTTTCGACTGAAATAAGTTTCTCGTTTTTAATTTGTTTTATGAATTTCAAAGTGTAGATGGTACCAATAGTTTTTCTTCAATTATCTCAAGGCCGACGCAGCATGCAAAATAATTAGCAAGCTGCCCAACAAACTAAATGAATATTAATGAACAAATATGCAAACCGGGGCTAAAGTTTTCGTATAGTTGACCCCACCCATAATTTCGTTTCGTTACGTACATCTCGTATTTTATCTCTTCACAGATTTTATTCGAAGATTACCATGTCCGCTTAACTCAACAATTGTTACCTTTTATAAACTAGGACAATATTTTTATTCTCACGTGAATCAACTCTACTGTAAATTCTTTCTACGCTACCAATTGAGTGTCTCGTGACATTATATTAAAACATTAATAAATACATATAATGGAATCTTATATGTATGTTACTTTAAAAAATACTACATATCTGTATTAAAACATATTTCTAATTCAATATTTTTTTTCGTAAAACACCCTTTTTTATCTTTTGCCCGTGAATTATTTTTTTGTTCAGAAACAATGTCAAAAAATAGTTCAAATTTTAGATAAGTCACTGATAAATATAATGATGTTCACTGAATCAGACATTTTTTTTTTATCTTAACACAGTGTGTTCTTTTTGCGTACAGTAAGTACGCCTAAAAATTATAAAAATTAATATGGATTTATATATATTTAAGTAATCGTCTTAAAATAGTGCTGATTCAGAATAGCTCACAACAATTCCAATTATTTTGAAGGTTTTTGTAAACCATTTAATAAGTCTTCGAAAATACGTATTTCTCTAATGACGAAGATATTTGTAATTTAGTTAAGCAAACTGTAAATATTGATGTTGATAGTTTAAATCGAAAAAACATTTTTAATGCAAGGCCTTAAAGAATCTTCGCTATCATAACTATGAACAGTGAATTCAAAGGATGCGGTAAACGAAACTTTTTTTCTTTTAAATGTATCCGTTATTTAAACGCGTGAAAGAATATATTTTTAACTAGATGTTTAGAATTACACCAACAATTTCACTTACAACATAATATATATATATCTGTATATATGTATATGTGTGTGTGGTTTACGTAATGCAGCAAACGAGAAAATCGATGAAGTCTTTGTCTAGAAGTTGAAGATAATATAATAAAAAATTTTGAATGCAGCTGAAACTGTTTGGTAAAGCTACATTTTGTGACATTCTGCAGTAGTGAAAAAATCCTGCATCATCTCGAGACAGGATGAATAGATTTTTTCCACGACATCTTATAAAGCGTTACAATTATCGCAAATATAGAATAGTTACTTTCGAAAAAACTATTGATTTTAGATAAAAGTACTTTTATTTAAATTCTTAACAAAAATTTTCTGTGCAAAAACCCCACCTTCAAATAGTAATTGCTCAAAACAAATGTTTTAAGTATACATATTGTATGTATTTCGTGCAATTTTATAATATTTAAAATACAAAATGTATCAAATTCATTATAACCTTCCTGTTTCAAGATAATATTACATACTCAGATAAATGACCGCCAATCCGGATGATTTTAATATTGCACATGTATAGAATTGATAAGAGTTAACGAATGGTACAGAGTTTTGAAACACATTTTTTAACATTTTAGAGGCAAAGCTTTTAAATGTCTATTATAAATTCGCGTCAAGAACAAGTCTGCTAAAATTTTAAACATCATCACCATAAAAATTATAAAATACACGAGTTTCAGCACAAAATGGTGGTGATGTCAATATTATACGGAAAACTTCCGTGAATTTTGACAAAAAAAAACTCGTTTGTCTGACTGCAAAAAAGACCCGCATTTCCGATTATGTAAGTTTACACTTTTTCGTTTTGTTAAACATCGATTTTTTAGTTTTAAATTATATTTTAAAATGACTCCAGGCGATAGACGATCATTACTATAGCCATTAGAATTTTTGGGTTCAAACATATAAGAAAATGACACAATTTTTGCTGAAAATCGATAACGCATAAATGATAACTATTTTCGACGAAACATTTGAAAATCACACTAAGATGCTAGTTTTAAATGATTTTTACAGTAAAACTTCTTTGGTGAATATGTTTTGCTTTGCTTTGGGAAATAGGCGCCAAAGAAGTAAGGAAGTGAACCCCTGATTGAATAATCCGATAGCGAACAAATTTGCTGGGGTGCGGTAACTTTGCCATTTTTGTGAGATTTTTTGCCAGACGCGGTCATTAAGGTGAGGCATCACTTTACATCAAATTGGAGGAATTTAGATTATCCTACGGGGTTCTATAATGGATTTCTTATCGCGGGTCATTCGAATGTTACATAAGCCCAAAGGCGCGCGCACCCTGCGCACTTCAAGCGAACCATTTTCTTAACATTTGTTAACTTCCCAACGCAATGCGGAAAACGATATTTGCATTAATCGTGAATAAAACATGTTCTCGATTCTACAGGGGATGTACGCGACGATCGCGAGAATCAGAGATGCAACGTTACGTAACATGACTCGTGAAAGGGTGAGGGATGGAAACCCGTGGAAAAGTCGGAAAATGCAATTTAAAAGACTTACCCCAACTGGAACCGGTTCGGCCCAAAAACTGGCTGGTTTCCGAATTCCATAAGAATATTCTGAAACCCTCCCATCGGCCAAGTTCCGGCGGTGGGGCGTAATATTGTTCCGTCACCTTCTTGTCGGCCATGCCTGCGGTGTGGGTGTGCGACCTGGGACAGTGGACTCCCGGGCTGATTCCCCCGCGCTTGCGCCGACTATTCGATCCGAAGACGTGCGCAACTACCCCTACCAAGATGCGAATCACGACACCTCCCGGCGAGCCTTCCGCGAACGGCGGGAAAACTGTAACACCGAAAACACCTAAATCACGCAATCAACCCAAAATTTTATTTTTTTATTCGATTCTAATTTGTCTATTTCATCAAAACATCAAACTTCCCCAAATAATTTGGCCGTTAATTTAATCCACAGTCCAAAACTGTGAAGTAAAAATTCAAGTTTTAGCAACGCGATGTATACGACATCTGGACCCATCCGGCAACTTCAGGAGGCTGCAGTTTACTGCGGCAATAGGCAAGGCGGGAAGTCGATACGCGTATGCTAAATATTTATCAATTCTGGACAATGTTTCACGACTTAATTGACATAAATAATTTGATGTTTTGTACATTGACAGTCGCGTAAAAAATTTCAAAACAAAAGCACTTTGTGAAAGGTCATTTCCAGCATAGGTCAATTCAAATTTTGAATAATTCGATTCTATCGTCATCTGATGGTTTCAGTTGGAACTATGTTTTTCAGCATTGCCATGCAGGGTAGATAATTAATATATGTTTTAATGACATTCAATCAACGAATAACGTTTTAAAATAAATTGCTTAAGCGATGTATTATTACTTAATAATTATTTGTTATTTTAATTAATGCCTTTGACACATTCTCTGATAACATATATAAAGTTTATTATTTTGTCTGTTCTTTTGACAAGTAGTAATGTAAAAAAATCGATTCATTAATAACGATAATAATTTTTTCATTATAAATAACTTCAGTTAGTAAGTCAAGGAACATTATACAAAAAGTCAACTCGAGGTGTAAAAACACGCCCTACAACTCAACAACTATATAGGAGAAATATTCCAGCGAAATGCAACCAGTGACAGTTTCAATTATTTTTGTGGCAAAAGTAATGAATAAAGTTTCTCTTATTAGTTATGAATATGTATGTTTTTTTTATGTACATCTATATAACAAACATCACTTAGGAACAGGAACATCATTTAAGGGTGGGCAAGGTGGATGTAAAACACGCCCTCCCCCCCCCCCGGGATTTGAAGGCATATAAATAAAGTAAGGCGAAAGAGAAACTGTTAAGGATCTGTTAAGTGGCTTACAAACCCCCCTCCCCCACCTTCCTTCATTTACATAATCATTCAGAACATCAATTAAGCAGAAAAACAATTCACTAATTGTCAGTTTGTGTCCATCCATGCACTTCAATGCCGAAAGGCAAGTGACAAAACGTTTGGAAATGTACAAAAAAATAATAATTCAAATTTTGTCTACCAGATTACCAAAAAAGTGATAGTTCATGGTCTAACTGACAAGAAACATTACTTAAGATATCATTTTTTAAAGTAAAATTATATTAAATATTTACCTACGTGCAATTGAATAATATATTTCTTAGATATAACAACGCATAGATGCATATGAATTCATATTTAACAAACCGTTCAGTTCCAATGTCTTGTTTTGCATTTCTGAATGTTATTTTGATACGGTTTTAAAAGAAGAGTTTTAATTTCAATGGGTTTACATTTATCCAAACAACAGAAACGCTTGTGAAAAGTATTCTTTCATACTATTAAATCAAAACACTACTAATTTTACAAATATTTTTTGCTAGTATTGAAATAATATAATATAATATTATATTATAATATATGTGTTTTTATACTTTACTAAAAACATAAATGCATTGCATTTAGTCTAACTTTAAAGTGTACTTTTTTAAGACAGTTTCTTGGTTTTTTCAGTATCTTGTATGAAATATTTCTGTTAAAATGTTATAAAATTCAAAACGTTGCCACCAGTTTTATTAAACACTTCACTAAAGTGTATTTTGATTGTCTCCATCCCCATAAATATCAGCAGTGTTAAATATAATACTGATATTTGGATTTTTTTGGATGCTTTTCAACCATAAAATGTTGCAACCTTTTGTTTTGAAAACACCTGTCCATTCACTAACTTTCAACCACTAAAATCATTTGCCTTGACAATTGTTTAAGCAGTTATGGTTTTATTGAAATCATACGTTAATTAACTTAACAAGAAGTTATCATGAATCTCACAACATTGACAGTAAATTTATTTTTCATTGTAAGTAAATTTTCCAGAACGTTTGCAGGCATGATATTGCTCACATAGTTTATATGACTTCAATTGCTTACGTTAAATCCACAACATTGCTTACCTTGACATTAATTTGACTTTTAACTTTTAACATTTAATCAAATTTTATTAGTTTTCAATATGAAACAAATCACTCATATAAATATATTTTGGAGTATATTTCTTTTAAAAGTTGTTAAAAACTTTCTCTGTGCAGCTTAAAGATCATCTCTTGTTACCAAAATACCATTACTGAGTATATAATATACTAAATAATACTAAACATATGAACATTTTAGTTTTTATATACAATAAACAACTAAAAATGATCATATTTTCTTACGAGTATCTTAAAATTTAACTACCCATATCACCTGGCTATGAGAAGAAAAGAAGCATATAAATTTAGATTTTCCAATTGAGGGACTCTTTTTGATTATATAGAATTCATTCAAAACTTCATGTCTAAACAAAATAATATACAAAATCAACATCATGTTTACACTCATCAAAAATTGACAGTACATAATATTTGAATTAAGAATCTGTATGTATGCTCACTGGCTGAATGTTAAAAAAGACCGTTCTTTAGCCATGAACATTTATTTAAAAACTAAACTGTTTGTTAGTATTCTTTTGAGAAATTACAATTTCTTGTTCGTAATTTGGCATATTTTTATCATCAATTAACACTTTTAAATAGATATTGTTGCGTATGTCTCATTGTCTTTATAATAACCTTAAGACAAGAATTCCAAATTCATGTGATTGAATGCTAAACAAAACATAATGTTAACTAATAGATATCTAGTTTTCCTTATGAAAATTTTCATCGGTAAGTTTTTAGTTTCTTATACAACAAACCCAATTAAATAACTCCTTTATAACTTTATTGCTCCAGCTGTTTTATTAGATTCAATTGCGTGAAGTTGATTTGATTACCATAATATTGATGATAATAACAGAATGATCCCATTATAGTTCAGTTCAACCATCTTTTGTATTGAAGCCTCTATTTATAAGGAATTTTATCTTTGCAGAGTTATTTCTTATGTTTTGGATGCAAAAAAAATACAATCAATTATTTAATTGTCTTTGTGCATAATAATTAGATTTTTCATGATAAACAATGTACATATGTATAAAAAATATATATACAACCTTAAATTTAACATGTACTGACATCTATGAAATATATATAAAAACTTTTCTCATAAGCAAACCTTTTTGACCAGCTAAAAAGAATAGCTTTGCACACTCAATGCTAGATGTCAATAAAAAAATATTATTATTTACGTTCAGGTTATGAAATATTATTTAAAAAATATATCTATTTACTTAAAAATATTATATAACAAAAAATCATTTCTGAATCAGTCAGTAGTCAATTGAAATCAACAGAAAGTTATTATAATACCGAGACATTTCTGCTGCAGATGTAAACACTCATATTGACAAAAAACGTTTTTGTCTGGTTTCCCATCAATTGTTTGGCAAAACTTTTTATCCTAGAAACAACTATGGATTTTTTTTCGACAAATTAAAAAATAAAGATATTTGACAAGTTAGTAGATTTTTTGCCTTTTTACGCTTACCTTTTCTATATAAAGACTGAAGAGTTTGGCATAATATAATATTACATAATTTAATACGTCACTGTACCTTCGGTAGTTTAATGAAAGATTATGTTTGCGTGTCCTATATTTAAACTACTCGTTTTCCACACAGCGGTTCCCAAAGTGTATTGTATATGTTTTTTTTTATATGACTTCATTTTTATTAATGTAGCTTGACTGAACGTCATCATAATTGCATTTAAAAATATACGATGACCTGGTGCCTTAAACAGGGGCTCCCTATTGGTGGAAATTTACTACCATACCTTTATAAGTTTTTTTATAATACATAATATGCATATCATGTAATTCCCAAGTGTCTTATCCAATCGAGAAGAATTATACCCATACCAATAGCGAAAGAGGGAGTAGAACAAAAAAGATTAGGATTCCTAGTCTAAGAGAAAACTTTCTGGCTAAATAATTTCTTAAATGGCTACTCTGTTTTAGCTGTGGTAAGATTTAAGATAATAGATTATTGCTATTTTATACAAATTTAAAATTAAAATAATTACTCATAGAAGATTGAGAAGTGTATTGATTAAATGCCACATTGACCGGCCGCCACTTGTCATTAGACATAAGACTTTCATTCTAATCGTTATAATCAAATTGTATGAATATACATAATTTTGTAAATAAATCAAAGCAATAAAATTAAAGTTTTGGGCTCAATCCAAAGGTCGTATGTTTTCCTCTTTCTGGCTTTGATTCCTGGGATATCCTGGAATTCGGAAATTTTGTAACTCGTAGCCCGGACGCTCATAAACAAGGCTTCAGAATCCTTAATCTCTAAATATCAATTGTTACCGCTAAACTATTCTTCGATAATTCGATAACAAAAAACTCGCCATCTAAAGCAATGTGTATATATCAAAATTAAAGTTTGTTAAAGTAGGTCGATACAGTCTTTAGGAATTCATTGGTGTTCGAACATTTCAAAATTATTATAATAATGCCCTTCATTAACCGCTTAGTCACGCAGCTGCATAACCGGACCGCTGCTAACCTAAAAAATAAGTTGATTTGAACGTTGAAGGGCACTACTTATTAACCTGCGTATAAACTTTAAGGTCTTACAAGTATGTATGTAGTTAAAAATGCATCGACATAAATTAAATAATACACCGTGATAATATTATGTATGAATTTGGCTAATGAACATTATGTTTGAGCGTACATTATGTTGAATGATCTTAGGCATTTCTATAATACATGCCACTTTGTAACATTACTAAAAATCTTTGTGACAATGTTAAAATAAATATTTGTTTCCGATTGAATACATGAATCAGTTAACCCTCCAGAGACGAGAGCTTTTTCGATAAAAAAATATATTTTTTAAACCATATTGAAGTCTCAGATAACTTTTATTCCTAACAATTAAAAAAAAAAAAAACTGCAAAGTCGTATAGAAACCCCGCATGTCTATATGGCCATGCTCATCTTTTTATTACCGTGTTATATTGCGTAAGGACAGTAGTAAGGACGAGCGTGACCGTATGGGCACCCAAACATTCGGGGTTGAAATATAGCTAAACTTGAATTTTTTTTTTAATATTTACAATTTGGCCTCTTTATTCTTTCAAAAAGTCCATTAAAAAAAACGGAAATTCAAAAAATCGCATGTGCTTTTGGTGGCCGTTTCTGTCCCCGCAGCTGATGACTTACTGAAGTCTGTACCCTTCTTAACCAAGTGTGAGTGAATGCAACGAGATTCAGCTAGAAAAAGGATGAAAAGTGGGATTAATAGAGAGCCGTGTTTACTGTGACCATATGGTCACGTTCGTCCTTAGAGGGTTAACTGAGTCATTAGACAGAGTTTACTCATTTTTTTTTTTTATTCCATATCCGCTCCCTATGCGGAGCATATGGTCACCACGAAGTTCCTCCATGACTCTCTATCTCCAGCCAGTCTCCTTGCTTCCTCCCAGGTCATCCCAGCGTCCCGCAACTCCGCTGAGTACATCCTGAGAATGGTCATCAGTGGCCTTCCACGACGCCGGTATCCATCCGGTTGGAAGAACAGACAGGCAGGGTTCAGGCTCTCTTGAGGCATCCTTAACACGTGTCCAAGCCAGGACCACCGCCGCTTCTTTATTTTGGACGTAATTAGAGGCTGGTTAGTCCGCTCTCTAATCTCCGTATTCCTGACAAAGTCAGACCATTTCACTCCAAGCATTCGCCGCAGGCATCTGTTTTCGAAACACAGTATACGGTTACTCTGCGCTTTCGTAAGGTGCCATGATTCGCAACCGTAAAGCAGCACTGTCAAGATACATGCGTTGAACAGGAGGCACTTGGTTCTGACCGAGTACAGCCGTGAATCCCAGACTTTCCGCATTGAGTTAAAGGTTGCTCCAGCTATCCCTAATCGGATCGCGAGCTCTTTACACGGATTGCCATCCCCCGTGATGTGTACCCCCAAGTACCTGAAACCGTCGATGTTTTGACCGGCGCTCGTCAAAGGATAGTGTGGGTCCGGACAGCCACTGTTGCAGAGTACATTGGTTTTACTCGCATTGATTTTAAGACCGATGCGATACCAGTTGCTCTGCAGTCTATCCATTGTCTCTTGAATACCCTCGACAGATTTGTCAAATATAACAACGTCGTCTGCATACTCGAGGTCTCATTAGATAATATTATGAACGTAACGGTGTATCTTCTTTTGACAATATGAAAATAAATAGAAACTGTGATTTGTTCAATTTTAAGACAAAAAAAAACTAAAATAATATGTGAGTTTATATTAAATCGCTAAAAAAACCCCCAGAAGGTTGACGGTAAATTGTTAACTTTATTAACTTGTTGGGTTTTCACTTTATATTATACTAAAAAATGGAAAGACGTTGGAATTGGCTGGGTCACGTGCTGCGAATGCCTCCGGAAAACCTTAATTCTGCCTGCCTGCCTTTTCTTCTGACCGGTGGGATTCCGGCATCCTGTACGACCCATGGGAACTATCTATAGGATGTAATCGACGGAACTGATGGATGCTGGCATGTCGTGGAAGAAAGCAACGCGATTGGCGGGAGATAGGTAAACATGGAGGTGCCGCGTGGCGGCCAAATGCTCCACATAGGAAGCGAATATGGCGAAAGAAGACTCAACATAACAATAAATTTAGGAAGAACCAAATACCTAGCTTAGAGCTTTGAAAGATTAATTCATGTGTATTATTTGCTATAGTTTCGAATTCGCTGGCATGGCGAACAAAACCTAGGACAGTTCGCCGGTCGTTTGCGTAATTTTTTCACTTAGTAAATTGTCGACCAGACCTTGTGAATGTATGAGCAATGAGCTTCCAAGTGTACAGGCGACCTGAGAGCGCGAACTATCCACTTAGCTGGTAATAAATTTTAGCCGTAAATCTTTTGTTAGTGCCTGTCTCCTAGGATTGACCACATCGACTGTTCTAGTTCTATTAAAAAAACAAGCCCAAAATCAATGGAGTACATTGCAATTAGGATACTATTTTACAACCGAAGTACAACAAACATCGGTTGCTATTACATTGCGTTAATAACAATGCAAATAACAAATTTTCTATCGGTATTCGGGACTATACTATATACTGAGCATAGCAAAAGCCGCTGATCACCAGGCACGCTCCGAGGTGAACTTCCGCCTATTTGAAAAATCTCAAACGTTCGCCCTATACATATTCTATAATGTCAGTTATCAATTATACAAAGCGTCCTTAAAACTATGCTGTATATGTGATGAACAATGGTTTGATGATTAGTTTAATATCTGATATTATATTTTCAATTGATTTTTAATTTTAAATATATATGTATACATATAATAAAAATGAGTAAAAATGATTTTCAGCTAGCTCGATTGCATTAATTGGAGAGAACGGGGAATGCTTATAACAAATACATTGACCTTACATACCTACTGTATTTCTACATATTTTTTTACAAATCTGTGCTGAAATTAGTCCAAGATGAGTTATGAAATATTTTACCAGCAGGAAAAGATATGTTTGATGTACAAACCATGAACGGATATGTAAAATATCGATGGCGGAGATATGATGAATTTTAATTAATATATTTTTTTTTAAACTGAATTAATGTGGATAAATAATGCTGCATTATTATTTTATTAAATATCTTGATATAGAGTATACTTTATTTTGATTTACGGAGAATCTTCTAAATAAAAAAATGGTTATTATAACACAAGAAAGAACCCTAGATTAATATATCATACACCTTCAAATCGAAGATGAAATCACAAAATTTAGTTAACAATCCACTCTCACTAAGTCACTATAGAAATTTTGTGCACTCCGATTTGATTTAGAATCTAGAAATAATTTATAATGGAGCTAAATAAGCGATACAAACACAACATTTTAACGTTGCAATCTTCTTATAAAACTAATCAATAAATAAAGCATTAAAGTAGAATAATTTAAAAAAAAATACATTTGGTTGTAATTTTCTTTATTTACGTAACCGTAACTTCTCTCATACAATCAGTCATATAAAATCAGATGATATTGTAACCAATATTTCATCAAGGTATTCAAAGCAGTATTAATAATTAAATTAACATATTAATTTTTGTCAGTCTTTTCGTAAGTATAGTTTTATAATTCATATTTTTGTGATATTGTTAGTAAAATGCATTTTTTATAATAAATAATCACTTGATAAATTAGTTAACGTCACAATACTATTGTTGTAACCCTGAAAAGAAATTTCCCCCTCCGCCAGGACTCTGTCCCAGAGAATATGGTATTTTACTGGCTTGGCCGCCAGAAGGGAATTTAACGCCAGGGTATTTTACACCCCCGGGACGTGCTCCGACCACACCTTGTGAAGGGTGACGGCTTCCTGAACTTCCTTGCTGGTAAAAGCCATCTCCTGAAACGGGTCGGTAGCTTGGTTTACCAACGCCTGCAGATGGCCTACTTCCCACATATTGTGGGTATTGATTGTTGTTCTGAGGCTGACCTAAAAATTGAGGCTTCAAGTGAGTAGGTTGCCCTCCTGTAAATGTTGCAAAAGTTTGTGGAGATTGGCTAAGAAATTGACTTGAAGTCGGTGATGGTTTTCCTCCAACAGGTCTATAACTGACACTCGGTCGCTGATTTGAATACTGTGAAAAATCACTAGCAGTCTTTGAAGGCTTTTTACCGTTTGATGAAACAATATGAGTATATTGGGGTCCACTCTGAGAAGACTGACTGCTACTTCCCGCCTTAGATCCACTCGGAGATCCTGCGATAGCTTGGTTGTAGTTTCCACCGGCGAAATGAGCTGCGAAATTTGCCGGACGCTGAACACTGCCCTGTCCAACGATAAGATCACCGCTGTTGATAGAACTGGCAGGACCTATTCCTGAATATTGACCAGAAACTAACTGTTTCCCAACACCTAGTTGAGAGTATTTCCCAGGTTGGCTTGGTTTAACGACATTCGGACCTGGATTATAGCTTGTTCCTTGGCCTTCTAAAATGTCCGTAAACTGTGATTGTCTTTGGGCTGCTTCGTATCTTTCTGTATCACTCAGCTGCCATTGATTATTTTGGAATGGAATTCCATTGAATTCGTTACTTTCCTGGATCTGCCATCCGCCGAGTTGGGCGTTGCCAGGGTTGAAACTACTTTCTTGTCGCTGTGTGTTGTCATCTTCGGGTGAGGGTATTCTTTGGCTATATGATTGTTTTGGACTTCTGTCATCTATCCGTACCGAAAATACATTAGCTACACATAACTCCAAAATGATCTGAAAATTAAAAGAATAGTATTAGAGAGAATATATCAATCCGTAATAGGCAGAAAATCGTAACCGACAATTTATTATTATTACAGGAGAAGGTTTTTTTTTAAATTATGTTTGAAAAAGAAAGTCCTTATGTGCGGTTAGTAAATAGTAATATATGCTCAATGCCTATCCTAATATTATAATAGAATTTTCTGACTACTTTCAGTTCTCTAGATCAGCGTTTCTCAACCGGGGTCCACGTGGAACAAACGATAAGTCAAAACACTAAAAATATCAGGATAATGAAATAATGCCCTAAAAATGTTGTCACTGACGCCTTAAGCCAGCGATTTCCAACCTGGGAGGCGTGGACTATTGCAAAGGGAGGCGCGAACAGTCCAAAATATTTATTTACTCTTCAAGATGTGTCTTTATTACTATATGAAATAAAGAATGGGAAGGCGCGAAGATATTTTTTTCTTCAAAGGGAGGCGCAGAAACATAAAGGTTGGAAGCTACTGCCTTAGGCGATATTGAACAATTATCATTATAAAACGCAACTAGCCGAATCGTGTCTTTTGCTGTTTATGGGTCGATATTATTACGTCCAAAGATAAATGTTTTCATCTCATTTATTTACTTTTTGTTTTCGCATTTTTAAGTAAATGTGTAAACTTATTACAGAGATTATTAATAGATTTATGAAAATGTCAAATTTATTACGTCAAGTTAATTCAATTATGTTTAAGTGTCAAATAGTATAGATTTGTATTTTAAAATAATTATTCACATTCATTTAACCAGTACGTTCGCCGATATAAACATTGATATCTTGAATACTATAATAATGGACTTCTACCGAGTCAAGGCTAATATAAACAATAAATAATATTATATGCATTTCAATATTATTTTCAATAATATCCAAAAGAGAAAAAACACAATGGCACATAAAAACACAATTAAACATGGATATAATGAAAATCATGCACACTATCATCAATAATTTCTGCAATATAGTAAAGTTATCATAAACTTTGTTAAAGTTACCAAATCAAGGCTATATGGTCATAAAACTTTTCTAACAAAACAAATAAACACACTGATATATGGTGATATTAAGATAGCATCATATATTTCAATCTTAAAGATTTCTATACTATACAGAATTATATATCTCAGAACCTTACAATACGATTTTTTTTTAAATAAAGAAAATCAAATGATGGTGTTCAATTCGGTTGCAGTTATACCAACGACAGAAATAAATTTCCGAAATGGTTAAATTTATTTTATCATCTTTGATCTTAATATAAAATATATAAATAAAAAAATGGCTGAAAATAACTCTTAGAAAACACATTTTAGAAAGCTTTTAACTTTTCATTTTCACTTTATTGATATTAATGTTTATAAATAGTTTAAAATTAAACACAGATAAATAATAAGTAAACTAAACTTTTCAAGAGAGCGATCAATAAAATAAATCTGATTTAATTAATGGAATACACTTTTTCTGTTTAATTTTGATGTATTTATTTCATTTTTACCGTCTCTCAAAACTGATGACAAATCACTTATTAAACGACAGATTTTTTTTTCTAACAATGCAACAAATTCATTTCAAAACAACACTTTTGTTAATTCACGTTTTGCGGTACTGATGACGGAAACAGACTCACCAATAGAATCCATTCCTTGAATATCCCCATCTCTTCCCTGAATGGACCTCGGAACTAGAATCATCAGCTTTTATATCGACATCGAAGCGAGGGTCAATGGCAAGAAAGTTTTCTCACGGGCGACTCGTAACGAAGACTTTCTTTACAATTCTGGTTTATTGGTGTTATTATAAGTAGGTTCACGCCACGGTAAGCGAATTATTACAATTTCTATTCACAATTAATAGCATTCACCTGATTTTGACAATTTTTACTACATTTCCAAATGGTGCGTTTTTACTTAGTCTTATCAATATCCATTTTAATTTTAAAATTAACCCTCTTTTTAATAAAATAGAAAACAACTCATATATGTGCGTCATATAACAACTCTCAATCAACGAATCGACTGCGTTTTATTGCGGTTAAAAGATGTGATTTTTTTTTGACTATTTTCAACATACCACGCCCTACCCTGCACGTAATATTATATATCAAGTCAAAAAAGATAAATTTGAATTTACTTTTAGGCTATGCCGGGTAGTAGATCTATATAATAAAATTAATTCAAGTTAACCTTAAATAAATATCAAAAAATTTACGGTGTAAAACAAAGAAACGCTATAATATTAATCTGCTATAAATTCGTACACCTTTGTATATTTTGATTCAGTTTTTTTGCTGCCTTTCACTTTTTCATTGAAACTGATTCAAAGAAAAGTTTTACCTTTTTCAGTTTCGAGTGAACGTAGATTTCATAAGATTGGCAATCAAAAAAACTGTTTTTGTCCGTGATTTTCTTTACTATTTTTAACACAATTTGATAACGTTATTATTAGTAACGGCTTAATATAAATATATCAACAACAAATAATACCAAAAAGTAACTAATAAACAGAGAACTATTGATTCGCAACACTATTTTTAATCAAGCACAGTTTAATTAGTAATTATGAATTAATATATCAATAATCAAAAATGTATGTTTATTATATGTATATTCGGCCAATTCTAACTATTAGTAATAATACTTCGTGGGAAAAACTCTATCGTCAGTATTATTGCATAAATTCCGTATTTTATCATTAAAAAAACTGTCTATTGCTAACCAAACACAACTTTTTTACAATAGTCATATTTGATCCGTACATGTAGCATAAGACATATTGCATATATTAAAGTAACAATAAGACAATTAATCGTATTGCTAAAAGTTAGAAAACATGGATAATATATATTTTTTGCGATGAGAGATTTTGCTAGATCATATGTTAATTTTAATATAAAATTTAAAATAACTTTGATTATTCCACGTAATGTGTAACTAACTGTGACACGTGTTTCGCCTCTTTCAGAGGCATCTTCAGACTTACTATCGCAAATTTTGCTTAAGTAATGAAGCAAGATTGATTCTAAAATTGTTCAATAGTTAAATATGTTAATTCACTGTGAATAATACACTCATTTTTATAAATGTTTTAGTATCCGAGATATTGTTTTATCATGAATATTTATATATTTTTATAATATGTATAACTAATTCAGTTCTATAGAAATACATTTTAAAAAATATAAGCACCACTGATAAAAGCAACTTGAACTCAGTTCAATTTATTTCCAAATGAAGACTGTTGAAATTGGAAGAAATCAATTTCGGATTTATTATTAAATTTAATTATCTTCATAACACGTGTGAAATAAGTCGTAAGTCACTTATATATATTACTATATTTTTATTCTTCAAACAGTCAAAATTACATATAATAAAAACATAGACATAGACATAGACATAGCTACATTATCGAACGATTCATGTCATAGACATGTTTAATAAATTTGGTTTTTTTTTCGAATGATTCATATTTCACTCCACTGCGGAGCATCTTCAGAAAGATTTAAATGCACCTATAGGTTATAATAAATACATTTTAATAGAGCTACCTATTATATATATTCATACTGAAAACACAGTTATTCAATTTCCCTTCCCGCGTTTAGTAGAATGAAAAATACCATCTTTCATTCCGTCATTTCTATGTTGTGAATATTAATGAATGCCAAAGTTATTAATAAAAATCGTACCATAGAAATTTTATTTGAAACTTCTTAAACATGCGAAACATGGGTCAGAACTAGTGACACAACCGATGTAAAAACAAAGTTATCAATATTAATTTTGTATTAAAAATGAATTTTCCCAAAGTAATAACCGAACCCATTAAAAATAGTACTTGAATATTATGTTTTTTCGATAGTGGATTTTTCAGTTATAATACAATACGATACTACATAATAGTATTTAAGTTTTATAGTGGTATCCATATGATACAATAATTATGCCTTACAGATTATTTTTTACTGTTTTGTTTTTTATAGATTAAATAAAAAGTTAATGACTTAGTCTGTTATGTCAAATTATTGGTGAAATTAATGTTATCTTCCATTCTTTTATACAGTAAAAGGACTTCCCTGAGAGTAAATAATAAGCTGCGGGCTATAAAGATAGTGCAGCGTGAATTAATGTGTGTTTATGTACATTTAAGTGTTCTATCGATTGGCTAAGGATAGATTTGAATCTCGAGGAAGGATGTACAAGAAGAAGAAATAATAGAACAGGTGTCCTGAAGCTACGACCGGTTTACCTGCAGTCAAGGACCTCGTGTAACCTGCAACAAAATTATTGTGAAGCAATCATTTTTATTGAATGCACTTTTTGCATATGCAAATCATACACATATTACAATAGTCGACATAAATATGTAATATCAATGTCGACTCAACTTTAAATAAGGAAATTTTTTAATGAAGCAATTTATTTTAAATTTAAAGAAAACTTTAATATGCAAACAAACATATTTTTAAAATATGTAGGTACATCTAATATAATTGTTTTATTGTTAAAGCGAGGTGATTTGAACAATAAATTTAACTCCATTTTGTGGTCATAAAATAAGCACTTGAAAAGCAAGCCCTACATACTATAACGATTGATGATCGTTTAAAAAAATGAAATGATATGAAAGATCAAGTTATATTAATCCACGAAAAGTAATAACTATGTATTTCCTTGGTACAAATATTCACGATTTGAAGTAATATTTTTTTATTTACCATTTGTTTTTTCAAATCAATATTTATGGCACTGCATGTGAGAATAATATACTGCAAGTGTTCCACGTGTTTTCCCACTAATGAATAATTAGTATTTAACCTTTAAGCACCTGGCGGTACATTTTGCTATCGGATTACACTGATTTATGATAATATAAATATTAGCTTACATAAATGATGACTTTGAGATACCGATCCATAATTTGTTTTCAGTTTCGATGTATATTTTCAATATCTTTGTCATATTGAGTAATATAAGCATCTGCGTTACAAGGTCGACTCTTGGAATATGCGTTGTGTTAGGCGGATCGTAATAAATCAGCTTTATCCACACCATACTACATATTTCAATGGGGATTCCGGTTTTTTTTCCATACCTAGAAAATTTTCTATTTTTTTGTAATTTTATGGTTTGAATTTTTAAAGTTTTGTCTAATCTAAATCGTTTTAAAAAAAGGGGAAAAATTGTAAATAAAGTTTTTTTTAATTATAAACAATCATTTATTTTGCTAATGCTTTTTATTTTATCCACATAGACTGACTAGTTTGAGATATAATTATTCTTATAAAAGTTACGGGTCATGAAAATATTTCGCAAAAAGTCCACGGGCGTTTAAAGGTTAACATTAGAAACTTTGACACAATCATGTATTAAGCAATTGTTAATATTATGTATTTGCAATGAGGAAATCTCTCTTGTACATGTATTAAATTTCATATAAGTCCATAATACAACCATTCATAATAATATTTTCTTATGAAACAATAGCAGCTTGAATTTCTAAGACTTTCAATTACATTCGCAAAACAATGACTTCTTCGAGAGTACATATTCACATACAATCTGATAAATTGAAACATCTTGTATCACAATATGTCTAAAGAATATAATATATTTATCAATGTCTTCTAAATAAGGTAACTTATTTAGCTACTGTGATAAATGTGAAGGGAACGCATCGAAGATCGTGTCGTTTTTAAATACTACTAGTTTAAATGTAATAAGCATAGACGGAGCGGAGCACTGGTTCTAATAATTTTCTATTTAATCAAAATAATATTTAAAGAAAAATGTAACCACAGTAAAACTTTTTTATAACGGACTTATTTGTATCCGTTACTACAGAGACAAAGTTATCTTATATCTTATAAATATATAAAAATGAATGTTGCTTAATTTTCGGTCTCTATTGACTCGAAACCCGCTGATCCGATAGCAATAAAACTTCGACAACCTTTTAGCTTGCACTTCCGGAAAGGTTATAGGAATATTAAAACTAACTAACAGTGTCGAAAAACTAAAATATTCGTAGACTTATAAAATATTTTGATTATTTTGATATCCTGTTATCCTAAGTGCGCTTTTTTATGTATGATTGTGTAATTTTTATTGGATACTTTTATCATATGTAATTTCTTCCTGACACCAATAAAAACATTTGATTTATGTACCATAATTTATATCGTCACGGTATTAGCAGAAGTTGGTAAGCATCTAAAAACAATCTGCCTCTACTAATCGCTAACATTACATTTGGCAGATTCCGCAAACATACATCTACTCTATGTTATATTTCAGTATTTACATTTTCTGTTTTAGATACAATATCGAAACCAGAGGCTTTATTATAAATGCTCAAATAATCATTTGTTGTTTCTCAGAAATGTATATTATATTTTTTTAAATTCTTTATCATTCGATTTTTTTTAACTTTACAATATTATTTATTTGAATTTAATTTTCAAACTTTTAAATCTGCCACAATCTTGAAAATTTCACTCATCTTAAATCTCTGATGGTGTCACGACCTTGGAAGTAAAGATAAAGACTTTTACCAGGAAACTTTTCGGCGCCAATCTCCGCCTTAAGGATTTCAATAACACTAGGTAAAACATTAAAGTCGGTTCGAAGGCATGGATATTTTTAATGTTTAAAACAAACCCCCTCACCATTCCAATCCTGAAATAACGGGGTGTAGCGAGAGTGATTACCCAACCACTTGCCCTGTCCTGCCCTATTCCTATTACTCTCTTTGAAATAGAGAGGTTGAGCGGCTGAGTAGCAAACAGTTCTCGTAGAAAAACTCCTGTTGACATACCTCCATTAGAAAGCCATATGATCCAAATGGATAAACATACTTAAATTGTTGTGTACGTAGTTAAAAATAGTTCAATCTTGACGCATTGTGATATTTAAAACCATTATATACATCATAATTATTTGAATACTTTCTAATCCTGTAGCCGAGTGGTAAACGCTCTTGGGAATCTTTATCGGTTTATATTATATGTCATCAGACTTGAGTCCTAGGATGGATAATTTCATAATTTAATTTTCTACCAATTCATATTTAAATATATGGATTACTGTCACCTTAATATCTCGCTGACGAATATCACGATGGGATACAAAGTGACCCCAGACAAATTTGCGTAATTTTCGCATTGCATTTATTGAGGAATCGTTAAAGATATATCAGCTAGATATTATTGGTATTCAGTGAATGGTTAAAATAAGTAAAATTTTGCAATGCGAAAAACTCCACTAAGAATTCAAAGGTTAAGAAAAACACTTTCTCAAAAAAAGAAATACCTAAATAGAATACATATAATACCCCTTTTACGACGCCCCTGCCTGTTGCTCTCTACAATCTTGAATGAACGCAAGTTTTTGTGAGAAGATGACAATTCACGCACATCATAATATCCTAGTTAGGAAATATAACTCAAGGCGATTCGAGTTGTCAACTATCTGATGTGCGAATGTGGTATTTTTTAATAGAAGATACATATTTTTAAAAGGATTGCAGTGATGGAAATGGATTGAAACAGGACGAGACTGCTTGAATAAAAAATTCAACAACTACTTATTTATTTATTTTTTAAATGGCGGGTTATGTTCGCAATAGTTTGATAGTTTGAGAAACATAAATAATGTTTTTTGTGTCATTATATTCGGCAAATAAATCAGTTGCTATTTCAGTAAAATTGTTAAATAAATGAACATATTGTAAAATTACGTGTAACTGATAAATATACATCTATCTATATATCAGTGGCGGTTCTAGGTACTGGGCTAGGTGGGCTAAGCCCGACCTGCATTTTTCACCCAAAACTTTAGATGGCTGAATAAAAATGAACAGCAATTCGGCCGCTGAACAAAATAAATACATTTATAAGCGTAACTAACCTTTCCCAAATGAATACAATATCTTTGTTTTAATTTTCCTCTGTCAATATAAAACAATTTTACGTCTACCTACAATCATATTCCCGATTGTGTTTTGTATTACAATTTTAAACTGAGCCGGCATAAAAAAAAACAATAACCCTATAAATAATTCACAGGGAAAAGGCAACGTCACGTCACGTCACTCTGGCAACACCACTCAGGGGCTATTAGATATTTAGACCGTAAACTCAGTCAATATTTCTTTACACTGGGGCTCAATCAATGACGATTTGATTTTTTTTGTATTTGTATGTACGGAAACGTCATCAATCACATACGATTGTGTTTCAATCTGTCAAGCTTCTGTTGATCGTTGGGGGCTGATCTGATTCAGCCCATTACGCATACTTATGCATTGAAACACAACACCAATATTGTTGTATTGTATGAAAGTGACAGGTATTGACTCTCACTGACAGCTAGCTCTGTATTGCTGTTAGTACTTGTTTTTTCACTTTAAAAGAGACGAATTTAAGGTCCCGTATGAATTTTTTAAATATTTCTTACTTACATTAGCATTGATTTTATTATATAATAATTTATGCATTGCAGTAGTGTCGTAGTATTTGTTAATTTGCTTGTAGATTATTGTATTCGGTGAAGTGGAAATATGCTTTTCTCTAGCCCACCCAAGATTTTAGGTTAGGAACCGCCACTGATATTTATGAAAAGTATAAAAGAAGACATAGGTAATACTCTATGTACTTCTAGTTTCATGTTATTTATTTTTTTGTTAATACCAACCTTATCTGGTAAGCGGTTAAATTTGTGGCACAGCTCTTTCTGTCATTAAAAATATGATTACGATATAACTGAATCATACTTAGCTGAAGACATGCATTTTTATAAGAAGGCACTGTGATGTATAAATACAAACCCTTAATAAAGCCATACTCAGCCTGTGTCTCACAGGCCGCATGCGGCCCATTTGGATTTTATTTGTAGCCCACGACAATCTTAGTTATTAGGTGCTTTTTCAAACATCTGGTATTGTTTACAAAACTTTACGTAAACGAATGAAAAGTTTGGATACATTTATGTTATGTCACTATATGATGTATAGTATGTGGTATATTTACTTGTAACTATTGATATGATGCGGCCCACATAATGTAGCAAGAACTGGCATGCGACCCAGAAGAAAAATGGTTGAGTAGCATGCTTAATATAATAATACATAAGCTCATTAGCAAGGTTGCAGTACCACCCCTTGTGTAATGATTTGCGAACTTGGGGAAAGAAGTGCAGAGCTTTACTAAAAAAATCACTTCAACAAATAAGCAGATGAAATAAAAACATCTTCAGAAAATAACCATTTTTATTATAATTGAAAATACATACCGTTAGACAATATTTTTATTGTTTTCAGAGATATCCAACTTGCTTGGAATTATATGATATGTATTCATTTTAAAAGCAGTAAATAGCACACACAGATTGCAAAGGATTTTAATAAAATCTTGTTTTTTGCCATATTCCATACAAATATCGTTTTTTGAAAATTTATTTAAATTATTGAAAAACATATCTCAACAAAACTTTTAGATTTCAGAAGATTATAATGAGATTGCTAAACTTAAAATTTCTGCCATGCATGTTTTTTTTTATTAGTATTCGTACATTTTTATTAGAATACGTTATTGCATAGCGCATCAAATGCATAAGTATTTTACATTCCATTATGTATTCAATATTTCACTAAAGAATAGAAAGAATGTGTGAAAGAAAAATCATTTATTTTATGTAGAGCTATCTTAAAGATTTTCATATTTTTCATTTTTATGTAACCAGAAAGAATACGACTGCAATGCAATTAGTATTTTTAAAGATCAAAACATACTAAGACTTTAACGAAACTAACAATATTTTCCAAAATTAACAAACTATTTTTAGATTTGTCACGCAAACACGTGGCTTACAAATTCTTACACAAATCTAATAGGTTTATAAAAATAAAAAAAAACCTTATTTGATCTGAAGGTACTCTCAGAAGTAAAGAAAGTTTATTGCCTAAAAATGAATTCCATTACACGATACAGCCGTGAAGAAAAACTAAATATTACTATATTTTTTTATTCTTAAATCAATTTTCACGGTTTTTGGTTCCGAAAAGAAGTATTCAGTGTTGTAACTGTCACGTAGGCGGAAAGGTGATTATTTATCGAGTAACATTAAAAGATATTAGATTTTCCTATCTATTCAAAGCAATGATGCACAACCCACCGCCCGTGGTTCGCTTGCGGTCCGTTTTGGTTTTTTTGCCGCGTTCGAAGGTCTTTCTCAAAAATGAATTACAATACATATGTTTTTCAAGTTAATCATTGAACTAAACAAATGTGAGCAAGCTCTTTCGTTAATGAAAGAAAATATTCAGAACAGTTTATAGAAATAAGTTTTAATAATGATAGTTTGTGCCAAATTCTATAGAATTAGTTTAAAATTAACATGGAAAAAGATTGCATTAACTTTTGAATTGCTTATCAATAATACATTGATACCTATATTTCAAATAAAAAAAAATTGTAAACAAGTACGTATAATCTTATTTTTTACAAAATTTCGAAATAACACGGTCAAATGTAATGGAAACTATCATTCATTTATCTTTATTATCTTCATCTTTTTTATGTTGAAGAGATGAACAGCAGTCAAATACCAAATAAGTGTCCATGTAAAAAGACCAGCGGGGCTATTTTTAGATGTATTTGAATCGATAGACTAAACAAAGAGGGTCTGTATTATTCAACATGATTTTTACGGTTGGTATAACTTAAACGTAATAATTGTTAAATGTTTTTATGTTGCGTTCATCCGTGTAATTGAATTCCTAACGATACTGAAAGTGTAACAAGATCAGTTAGTGTCAAAACTAATGGACAGATTATGACTAGATTTAAGTCATTCAAATGCTATAATATTGTTCCATTAGGCACCCTCAGCCAATGTATTAAAAAATAAATGTTTTAATTGAGAGATTTAATAAAAATGATATGGTTTGTTTTCTAGATGAAAAAAGCTCGAAAAAATAACCTGTTTTAAGGTTTTGGCACTAGTGGGAAAGGTAAACACTAACTTATTAAAGGAAATAAAAGTATCAAACAAACTGAAATTCAAACTAAATATAACAATAGATACATTTCCACCACTTACGAATCGTTGTGTCACAGTATCACAAGAGTACAATGGATTCCAACAAAATAAAGTCCTGTGTCTACGAGGACTTCCGGTAAGCAGTGGGCGGCTGATGAAGTCCATTCGACACTTCTCTTTTTTCAACTTACATAGATTCTGGAATAGTTTTCAAGATATATTTTTTTAAGAATTTTTTATTCTCATCATTACTATTTTGAAATGAAAATATCTTCATAATTTCAAACTGTTTTTTTATTTCCTTTGTTTTTTTTCAAATTATGGTTATAATTTCTTCATGCTATTAATATTTTTGAATCACATTAGTACAACTCGACTTAACGAACTTTAATTAAACTGAAATATTCAAATATTATATTAAAATAATCTAGAATTTATATTGAACTTACCTGTACTTAAACCCGGAATCATCTGCAAAATATATATCAGTGAAGCACTTACTAGTGTATCACATTACTTACAATAAACAATACAAAATTTATTTAATTTTATAGATAAAACAAAGAAATATGCACCCTTAATTATAATCTTTAAATATCGGATCCGTCTGATCTGTTTTTTTAATAAAATTTTAACTATCGAAATTTATTCGTTAATAATTAAAAATACATTTTCAATAACTGTTTGTATGGTTCTTTTCTAAAACTGATTATTTTCGTTTATGAATTTTCGGAAAACGCGATTTTCTATTGCATATACTTAATATAAATGCATTTTAAATAGGGAATGTAAGTGTTTATGTGTACGTTAACAAATTGAACTACAATCAATTTATGTTTATTCAAAACTATTTTTTGTCTTCGGGAAAGGGTCAGTTAGCTTGTTATATAAAACAATTGCAAAATTACATGCGATTCGATCGATTTGGCAAACAATGTATAAATCAATTGTTCAATCTTTGGCACAAAAAGTTACAATCCTTCATACTTAAGTAATTTACACCAGTTTTGAAAATATTTAGTTTTGGATAAGAACCATACATTTGCTATTGTTTCGTATGAGAATCTTTGGTATTTTGAACGAAGTGGTTAATTAAATGAAACCCGTGGACCGATATGCAAATTGTGATATCATTGCTTAGTCAGTTTCTTATTGGAGTTTTACCATAATTTGATTATCTTAAGTACCGTCACACCATAATCTATCCGGGAAATCATTCTACTCGCATAACGCAGTGCTGTATGTAAGACATCATTGGCTCATCGGTGTCACCACTTCCACCACCTTCTAAGCCACTAAAAAAACACTTCTACTCCCCTAACTAGCTACAGAATAATTCGGATACAATAACACACAGTTTTGACAGAAATTTGATAATGCTACCTCCCACTCTGATTTCAGAAGCGTCCCAGCAAAAAATAACCGATTTTGTAATTAATAATAATGTAATTAGTAGGGCTTATACAAAAACCGACTTTTGGAAAAACCGGTTTTCGAATGTCAATATAGTTTGAAAACTGGTTTTATCCGGTTTTCGAGGATTCAAAAAAAATGGATAATTCAATTTAAATATTGAGAAAAAGTCCAATTTTTTAATGTTGTTTATTTATATACATAATAATACACAAGAAGAAGTTATTTAGTGTTACTCTTCAGAAAATATGATTTAAGAAAACACAAAGCGTCCACTGTAACAAAACTTCCTGATATCGAAAATACCCTTTCGCTGGGTAATGAATGTAATGATGTAGGGTATGTAGTCTTTAGGCCATCCAATAAAAGATCCACATTTTCTGTCCTTTTGTTGATAGACTCGTTTATGGAAAATTCGACACAACCGGTTACTAAGTTAAAAAACCGGTTTTCGAATGTCACAAATTTTGACGAAATACCGGTTTTTAAAACCAGTTTTTGAAAACCGACAAGCCCTAGTAATTCGTGATTTTATTACAATTGATAACCGTTTTATTATATAAATTCGAATATTGAATTATTTCAATTTGAATTACTTGTACTTTTGCAATTCTCTAAATTAACCTATATTATCATTAAAAACATCCATCGAAATCTTCATATCATTCTTAAACAAATTTAAAGTTCATATTATTAATATTAACTATTACTAAAATATTTTTGTATCCTAATTAAATAATCAATTTAACAAACCAGGATAGTTTTAGTACTTATAATATAGCGGTAAATCTCTTATCATACATAACAAGTAGGATGTGGTTGAATTGTTTTCTTCCTATCAAGTAAACTTTGTTTTATCAAATGAAATTATCAAAAATAACATATTGTGTGTTGGTTAAGCGCACCTGCATTTGAAATTTATAATTTATAAAATACAGATGAATGCACTTTTTTATGTTTAATTATTTTCTACAATCTTTAAACGGTTAATTGCATATATGTATTAACATGAATGAATTTGTATCCGAAGGTATAATTTTTTATGATTTAATCACCTTCACGCATCCAACCTATACCTTCTTTATATCGGAGATTATAAAGATTATAGAGATGTAACTTTACCCTTACTAAACTTGAACAACTGAATAATAATTAAAAACCAATTTAAATAAAAACACCTAATGAAATTATCTACACGACGCTGTACTGATAGCGGAAATCGCTAAAAATATGTACATATCGACTGTGTAAAGGAAAAAGGACGTAACCAGTGTTCCCTCTAAGCCAGGGGGGGGGCAAACTTTTCGGATGGAGGGCCAAATTTAGGAATTCGAAATGAGCGGCGGGCCGCAACTAAAATACCATTTTTATAATACTATTTATCATGAAAAAAAAACAATCTAATGAGAGGAATGGAATTTTTGACATATATTAACATTTTTTTTAAATTCAGTTGTTTATTTTGTAGTTGAGTTTCTTAAAACGTGTTGTAAATGTTCATCGGTGATTTTTGATCGTAAAGAGTTTTTATTGAGGTTCATGATTGAAAATATTTGTTCACATATATAGGTTGATTATAATATTTATTTTCAATCTGTTTTAAAAAGACGCTAAAATATAAAAACATGAATCTTTTTCAAAAATATAATATTGCTCGCGAGCCGCAGAAAAATACGCGGCGGGCCGCTTGCGGCCCGTACCTGCCCTACGCTGTGCGCGTGTGCGCGCACATACATTACAACAGAGCGCACAATAGTTACACCAGTTATACATACCATCAGCAGAATAAACTAATTGACATTATATAGTGTTGTTAATTATTATTATTAAAAAAATACTGTTGGGCATTAATTACCTACTAAAAAGGTCTAAATATCGTTATGTGGCGCACAATTTTTTTAATTTCCTTTTAAAGTTGCACAGCCAATATCTTTTGCGCACATAACCGTTGGAAAATTAGAGGGAACATTGGACGTAACCCACAGTTTTTTCAAAAAAGCTTTGTTTCAATAATCACAATTAATACAACTTATTACACGTTCTATCAAAAAGATGTAAGCTTCAAATGCCGAATTAGTATCTAAATTTATTTTTTAAGTTAGACCTGTCAATTGCAAACAGTAAAATAGACTTAAACGATTTATTAGATTATGTCAATTAAACACCAGTTTACAATTACAAGTCTTAGTGCACTTCAAGTATGTGTATATTACATAATTTGCCTATGGCCCAAATTCATAACAGGTTTTTTGCGCCTCCTGTAAAATTTGGTGTGAGTGGGTTACGTCCTTTTTCTTTTCCACAATCGATATGTTTAATAAATACAATGAAAACTTCTGCAACACGTTTTTTTTAGAATTTTTTAACAAATTAAATATTTTGACTGAGGGTGCTTGGAAATTTTGTACACTCCCAAACGTTTTGTCAGTTCAAGTGCAACCGTGCACTTGAATGCCTAAAGATACTTAAAGGCGAAACTCAGGCCGTTACTAACTATATAGTTGAACGAATCACCAGGCAAAAAGAGAAAAGGGTCAACAACGTTACAATATAAAAAGTTCATTAATGGAATTTCTCGAACAAATAATTTTTGGTTACCTTGTTTTGTATACTTTTAACAAAAAAACTTTGTATGGAGCTAAAAAATTCCAAGCCGCATAGCCAATATCTGTGCTATAAAAAGGTTTATTGTATTTTACTGGCGAAAAAATCTTCAATCTTTAGATAATAACAAATTGGTGAACTGAAGATCTGAAACTAATTGGTATTACAGGCAAGTACGATACTGTTTTTGCTACATTAATAGATAATTTATTACTGTACATAAAAACATATTTTTTTATCGTATTTTATTTACTTGCAGAGGGGTGTTTACTAATTTTAAAATTATACTTTCTAAATTTGTATACTTTTATAAATCATACGATGAAAACTTTATACCTCCCAATGTGAAACCATATGGCCAATATGGAGGTTTCTTAACGGAAGTTTTTCTACGAGAACTGTTTGTTAGTCGCTCAATCTCTCCTTTTCAAATAAAGTAGTAGGTATAGAAGGATAAGGCTAGGACAGGACTAGTGGTTAACCAATCGCTCTCGCTACGCCCAGTTATTAAAGGATCAGAAGGGTGGGAGGGAATTGTTTTACTTTTACTTATAAGATTTAAGATACTTTTAAGATTTAACATTATCCATTTCTTTAATTGAAATAGACAAAAAAAACATTCGTCATCACATGTATTCACTATTTGACTTGTTATATACAGTTTTATGTTTTGTTGAGTTTTAATATGTCGTAATATACATAGAATAATAATAATATATGAAATATATCACCATTTTCTCCCAGTATTTCCTCACCAAAACGCATGGCACGTGCAAAAAAATGGTATGTGTTTAGTTATATTATTATATAACATTCAAAGCTTGTTCATCTTGCAAAGCACTTACATTTGTTTTTATTACAAAATTCTCTATATTTACATGAATTCAAAGAGAAATTTAATAAATTTGATGACTAGATTTAATATATTTATACATAGCTTGAAATGAATTAATCTGTCATCATTTGTACAGATATTACATTGCTTATTTTTTATGAATAGCAGAGTAAACGACTTATGATTTTTAATTTACTAATTGGTAATTTTCTCATCCTTAAATAATAAATATATGCACTCCTTAATTGAAAATTTGTCAGATAATATTTTCCTGTAACACAATAATATATTATAGATAACTATTTATATAACGTACTTACACCTAATAGTATGAAAAAAAACATCTTCTTATCTATTTCCGTTCAACATCAATTGGTTAGCATAAAATATCATTTATTCCTCAATTAATTCAATCGTAAGGTAGGCATTATTTCCCTACGTACCAACGGCACAAATAAAACTTTTGCATAACTTCACCAACACGATGAATTGCAGAGATTTGGGTGTTAGTATATCAGAGTGTATGAGGCGTATATATTTTTTTGATGTGTATAAGTTTTGGTTGTACAAAGGATGTTCTCATATACTGAGGTGAATACGTTCAATGGGTAATATCCGGTCACTCCCACTGCCACCGCTCCAGCATCTGACATTGTACAACTCCCAACCTTACACGTACGTTTTCCCATTTTATATTATTTTTAGTTTTATTCCAAAGCCAAAATATTTGATTCTAAAGAGTCCAAAGTGTCTAAATAATAAAAACGTCTGAGGCTAAAACGAAACTTGATTACTTCTCCGTAATTTAAGAGTCATAAATTGTTCCTCGTTGTTAAATTAAATTAAAAGTATATTAATAAACTGTCTCTTTTTGAAAATGACAAAACGAAATTTTTGGTATATGCAAATATCTGTTTTAATGTTTATTATGAGATATCATAAAAATACAACGTATGTATATAAAAGTTTAATCCGGATTTTGAGTCTAATTACAGAAATATGTTAGAAACTTATGACGAAGAATTACCGGAAATTATGTTTGGACAGGGATAGCTGAAAGAAAGTGTTTTAACAAGTCAAGGGTTGACTTTTGCCAGGTCATGATGTTCAAGAAGAGAGTAGATTCTTAAATCGATAAACACAACAAAAACGACTAAATTTAAATAAATTGTTGAAGATGGATATACCACGTTAAACTCGTTGCCTTACTATTGCATAATATGACCCCACTGACAAGAACTAGATTTTAACTGTTTACGATTGAAAATTGTCTTATGTTGACATTTCACTCCTTTCTGTGGAACTTTAATTTTTGCATTTACGTTTGATTCTAGATTGACGCTATATTTCTTTTAACAACCATATTTTTAACAAGTTTATCTTTTGTTTCGTGAAAATCCCAACATTTTTTTTTTTGTGTAATAACATTAATAATTTTAATTTTATCACGAAGAAGAGCCCGAGACATAGATGCCTGGTGGACTATAATTAAGTCAATAAATCATTAACTTTCTATAATGTGTTTATTCCAATACTCAATGTTAAAAAAACAAAATGGAAGCCGCTATGTTTAATTAAATTGCTGTAAATACAATAATTGCAATTTAATTTATGTATTCATCAGAAAGCTTTTGGCTTACTTCACTTTAGTAACTTCACTAATGAATTAAGTCAGAAGCTTTGCAGTTGCAGCTTTTAAGCAGCTTTCATTGGCATACACACACATGAAGTAATTAATGTTGGCTAATATATTATACATAAATAACAACGACCTGACAACACGGCACTTTTACTCATTCATCAACGTGTGACCTAATGATAGTTGTGTTAATTAAGGAGATATGAACTTTGCAAAAATAATTAAAACGATCTAATTACTTTAATCATATCGGTGCAACATCGGTTGGTGTAATTACATTTTATTACATTAAAATATTTGTACTTATTTGATTTGATATAATTTTGAATGGTCCGAATAATGTCATATTTATTAAAATTGTTCTTTCTTCGTAGCTGTTGAATAGAAAAAATAAATATGATTTTGTAGATATGCGATATCTAACACCAATCAGTACAGAATAAATAAAACACAACATTCAATCGATTTTAAGCCCCAAACAAAAAGAAAATTGTGGAAAAATCTTAATCTACTCGAATAGTGGCACATGGAAAAAAAAAGATTGAAACCTGTATCTGGGTGACGGATATGAACAATGATTAAATTAAAGATTATATTTCCTTTAATTGTTTTTACGCATATCGCATTACAAATTATGTTATACATAACTAACATAACTATGCCAAGACGAATTGAATAGTTGCCAAGTACATGTATGTTATATACGAAATTAGTATCAATTGAAGTACATATATGAAATATAAATGATTTAATTGTATCAATAATATAGTGTAGTAATACATGTACTAAAGTTCTATAAACCTCATATTTTTAATACAACATTCAAATCGTCATGTTACCCGGTGAATCAAACAATATGTCATGAAAATTTTCATTTGATTTTTAACTAGACAACTTTTCTCTTGGTTAATTGTTAGATTGAATAATTGTCGTCCTACGTTTTTACTTTGTCAATATTGTTTTTCAAAGCTTAATCAATACTTTTTAATATTAAATACATTATCTTGTAAATGATTTAATGACGATTTATCAAATACCATTTCTTGTATAGGCGTTTCAATTGAATATTACTTAAATTAAATTTGTTCTCTAATAAGTGCTTTCAACTTTTTATAAAATAATTGAAAGAAAACAGATTTTCAATGTCGAAAATGTGTAAATATTCATTCTGTATGTTGACATGTAATCAAAATATCAATTCTTATTGTCAAATTATATGATTCATCGATTGGAACTAATAATTTTGATGAAATCATGTATAATATCGTAAAAAATGTGTAAATACATATTATTGATTTTGGAAAATTGAGGTGTATTGTCATGGTGGAAGTTGTTTTAATCTAGATAGTTTACAAACCAATAAACACGATATACATATTTATATTATCTTTATATGGAGTTATATAGTTTGGGCAATTGTGTAAGCTACTTTTTTTATTGTAAAAAGTTATTTTAAATAAATCACGCCACGGGAGATGCAGGTTGAAGATTGGAGTTGCCGCGACCTCGGAACGCGTCCTCAGCCGGCTAATCCTCATTCATGACACCAGTCCGCCCGTAATGACGACCAATCAGCAAAACTAGGCTGATTGTCGAGTGGTCCATTCAGCGGAGTCACTCCGCTCACAACTCCGACGACGGCGCGTTCCTCCACGAAAGTTTACCGCCCAAACGATCCCATGATCCCCAAAAACCGAAACCCCCCTCGAAAGTAAAAACCAAAACCGCGGCAAACAAATAACGGAAAAAAAAACCTTAGTGCAAAAAGTGGGGCAGCGCCATAACGACCTATCGTCCTTGAAATATCGCCTGCCGCAAGATGTCTAAGGATAAACGGATGTCCAAGGACAAGCGGATGTCTGACCTGAACAGCATCGATCACTTCAACCAATATTATAGATCCCCTGAGAATATTACAAGAAAAGATGCCTTTAAGAGGTTTTTGTGGAATCCCAAAACGAGTGAAGTGTTCGGCAGAACCGGATCCAGCTGGTGTAAGTTTTAGAATTATTTCTTCTACATCTTGAGCTTATACTTATAGTCTGATAATAATTATTGTATTTCCTTAATCTAACCAACATCTTACATGTCTTTTAAATATAATATGTGCAACATAATATATTTGTACAACATATCGATCGCCAAAGAAGATAAGTGTTACAATTGTGTTTTTTAAATAGTATTGAATATCCTTACAATTACATATATTATTTTAGTATAGATATCTAGATACCAATAAAACCAATAAATTAGTTGATCGGGCGATGTCACAATTGATTTTTTTTGTATACAGTTTCGTATTTATATTTTAATTTAAATAGTGTGAGTGAACAATTTCCGGTGAAAACTATCGAAGATGCGCTTCAAAATGCTTTATTTTTCAATCAAGAAAATAATACATCGATCAGAGAAGCACTTTGATCGAAATGAAACCTTTTCGATTAAAACTTTTTCTTGAAATAACGTTTTTGTTTTAATAATTACGTAACTTATTAAATGACGAACAGTTCGATTTCATTAAAACATGAAAAAATAAATATAGATTTTCTGCGTTATTTTTAATTAATATTTATTGTATAGTTTTTAAATTCAACGAAATTTGTAACATAAATATTTAAGTAAATTACTGTGTTACAAATTTAAAGGCATTTAACAATTAACGCATTTAGAGTTGGTACAAACTATTGTAATGTTACTTGTTCTACGGCCATACTTATTTTAATTAACGAGATCACGATACGTGATACTCTACAATTAAATGGTAAATTTATTTAATAGTAATTATGATTCATCAAATACTGTTGTACATATTAGTATGTACTGCCCCGGTATACGTATCACATCCGGGTAAAATAATTATTCAATGAAAAGCTCAGTTCAATTTTCTTAAGACGTCGTAACAACTTTTTAAAAATTCCGATAGGTGTACAGTTAAACAACTTCCATGATGTTGTAACAGATGGCAGTCTCGCGAAATCATATTAAAAATATTATAAGAATTAAATTAATAAAATATTTTTTATTTTTCTGCTATTAAATGTATTCTATATTTTTGAATAAATTGCTTTAATTTTAAATCATCAATACTTTTTATAGTAGGGAATTCGTCCATGCATGAATAAATCTAAAAAATGTCCTATCTCAATATAAAATACTACACACTTCCTGCTTATTTTTGAAATTACTACTATTACAAAATATAGTACAAAAGTGTGTATTTTATCTCTTAAAAAAAATAAGCCAATATAATGTCGTCAAGCCGCCATGATTAAGAAATGCGTTATTTTAGAATTATAACTACTTACGATTTATAAGTAAATTAGATAAGCTGTCACTTCTTTAGCGTCATTTCAGATTTTAATCTTAGATTTTATTATCTTTAAATACTTTTATCGTAATCGCTATTCAGCAATCAAAACCACACATGGTCATAGTAAAATTATTTATTTTTACAATTTTATTTACTTTTTACGTTTAAAATGTACTTTTTTCATTATTTAGAGCGACATTAAAATAAGTGTTATTTATTTCGATAAAATAAATCTTTTCATAACTTATTTTTAATTAATATTACGGTAATCGACCAATTAATATGGGGAGACAAATATTTCCACTATGTATATTGTAGCCGAAAGTAGTCATAATAATTGATTCATTTAAATAATCAACAGTTTAAGATAATAGCCAATTAATACAATTATTTTATTGTATTACCTTTACAGATTGATAATTTAAATCGAGGATATATTTTTTTTTATTTATTAGGTGAGCTGGGACTTGGAGGGGCTAACGCAAGCCCCTTGTTGAATTAAGACAAAACAATATTCTCAGATTAAATCAGTACCTAATAGTAATATCAGATATTTTATGATACACAAATTTTTGTAACCTTTTGAAATTCCTCGTTAAGTACATTTGGTACAGGTGAAAAATATATATTTTTAATCGATTTCTGTTCGAATGGGTGGATTTTTGTGGCTTCTTAAAATTCCCTTCCACTTTTCCAATCCTAAAAATAACGGGGCATAGTGAAAGCGATTAGCTAATCACTAGTTCTGTCTTACCCCTATTCTTTCTATCCTTGATATTTTCGAATGAAAAGGCTTAGCAACTGAGTAACAAGTGGTTCTTGTAAAAGAAAGTCTGTTCTAATACTTTCATTAGGAGGACATATGCTCTACATTGGGAGCGGACACGGATTATTAATACAAAAGGCTGTTTTTTTTCTGTATATACCTATCAATGATTAAAAACCCCGATATTGAATAGTGAACCAGTCGCAATTATAGCAACCGTAAAAACTAAATACAAAAATTGTGTCGTGTATTAGATATCCCTCTTAATTAGTGTCAAGGTCGTAATAACTATGAGATTAGCCCCGCAGATGTTCTCAAATGTTCAACGCAACATTTTTGCTAACGATGAGTAGGTGTTTCTTATAAAATAATCTTTGGAGCTTATCTACGCACGCAGTAGGCCGCGTACAGCGTGGCGCCGTATCCGACCGATGATTGCTTACTATGATATTGATATTAATTATATTATGTTTTGTTATACATATATGTACGCACATATATTAAGTTACATTCGATTGCTTCAATAATTATTGCGTATAATTATGGAAAAGTAACCACTTCTCCAAAACACCTCGAATTAATGAACCCCTTTTTTAACATATTGGCAGCCCACCGCTGCTCACGGTCAAAATAAATATTGACAGGTCTGAAAAAGAAGTAAACATTTCCGATGAATTTTCTCAAAATAATTGTCATCATTTTTAAAAAATTTCCAGCTTTTGTTGAAAACATGTAGCATATTTTAATATAAATATATACCAATCAGTAACTTTGAAATCTCTAGGGAGCGTACAAGACAGCGTTCTGTCACGTCAGTGGTTATGGAGAGACGTTGGAACTGGCTGGGTCACGTGCTGCGGATGCCTCCGGAAAGCCTCAATCCTGCCTGCCTTTTCTTTCGACCGGTGGGATTCCGGCGTCCCGGACGTCCGTCGGGTACTATCCATAGGATGTACTCGGCGGAACTGAGGGATGCTGGCATGTCATGGAAGGAAGCAAAGCAATTGGCAGGAGACAGGGAAACATGGAGGTGCCGTGTGGCGGCCATATGCTCCACATAGGGAGCGAACATGGCCAAAGAAGAAGAACTTTGAAATAATCCACTAATAAAAAATCTTCATTTTTATCCATTTATAAATATTTTTAAACGGTGAATAATTCGATAATTTAGTCACGGATTAACTGCAAAAAGGTTTGTATATGTTTCTGTAATTTATTAGTTCATGCGGATTACAATAAATAGTACTGATAAAATTTTCATAAAGTTGGAAAAAATCTATTAATTCATATTAATGAGGAACTGTGGTAAATTATAATTTATACTAAATAACACATGTATTTATTTTTCTCTTATATATATCGACTGTGGAAAGGAAATAGAACGTAACCCTCAATTTTCCAAAGCAGCTTTTTTTCGATAATCACAATGTATACAACTTGACACACATTCCATCAAAAGGATAGAAGCTAAAGATGCCAAATAAGTATCCAAATTTAGCTTTTAAGTTAGAAAAAGATGACCTTGTAAAAAATTAAAATCAAGAAAAAACACTGAAATAAAGGTTTTTCCTAGACAATTTCTCTAGTTTATATAAGGTTATGTCAATTAAACACCAGTTTAGAAGTATCCGTGCACTTCAAGGTTGTGTATAATTCATAATTTGCATATGTCAAAAAATCATCAAAACACGTTTTTAGCCCCTCCTGTAAAATTTGATATGTGTGGGTTACGTCCTTTTTCCTTTCCAAAGTCGATATGTATATATAACCAGTAAAGGTTTCAAAGTGCCAGTTATATAATGTAACCAAAGTATTATAATTCATATCTCGTCTGAATTGTTTGCCATTGAAACAAATCCTATATAGTAATTGTATTAAAATAAAGTAACGTTATTGAAAACGTAACGATAACTTTAATGCATGAAATATGTTATTAAATAGTAGTAGATAATATATATCGCCGTATATTAAATAAAAATTTTGTTCATTTGAAGTAATTTAAATGATTTTGTTAATCAATTAGCAATCAACTACGAATTTCTTTTTCAAATTGTTATCGAGTTGACGTATATATTGTATATTTATTACGTAGGATACGTAGTAAAAATGATCATACATGACCGATAATAATGTATTGCATTAAACTAGATTTACAAAGATTAACATCTTTTCTCAATCTTAATTTTATTGACGCATTCATTAATGGCTATAAACACAATTTTTTGATAAGAAGGATTGACAAGTTCTATAAAGGTTAAATATAGAATTTTATTACGCACGATTGTTTTACGGAATGAATTATTTTCAAAAATAACTGTCAACGTATAACTTTACCAACTAACCATCAGTGGCGTAGCTAGAAATTTAGGGACATTCAGACAGGGACGTCCCTTGGGCATAGGCGAGTAGGCGGCTGCCTAGGCGGCAAGTCTTATGGAGCGGCAAATTGTCACATTTGTTTTCAAATGGTAAACATTTTTGACACACCAATTTGGCTTAGAATAAATATGATGCCTCAATGTAATTGATAAAAAATGCCAAAAAATACATTTTCACTGGTAATAGCATCTGGTAATGAAATTTACCGATGGGGGCAGTTTGTCGTACATATTAATAAGCGATCGGAAAGCGTTTTTTTAGTAGGTAGATAAATAGATTATTCGAATCCTGACTAATGAGAAATAATGACATAATGTCACATATACTTGTATGGCTTTATTTGATTCACATGTAAAACTAGTAAGGGCGCTATTTTAAACTTTGCTCAGGGGCGGCACATAGCCTAGGAACGTCACTGCATGCAGACGTCACACAAGGGCCCCTCACGCAACTTATTATATTGAGTCTTTTATTATAGTGAATTCTTTTTTTACACGGTAGATACGTTCCACAAAAAACCATGTAGAAAAGTGAAAGAAATCATAGAATGATTTAAGATTGGTAAGAAATGATCACTACATTTAAAAAACCATGTTATTTGACCAAGGAACAATATTGGGGTATAGGTACAAATAGGCAATATGTAAGACTCAATAAGAATATTACAAAAACAAGAAAAAATACTACTTTTCATCGCTTGTTGATTATATACGAGGGGATAAATGAGGAACTGGAGATAAATCGCTTTTATCGCTAGAAATGTCTTGACACATATTAGTAGTGTTAAATTCCAATGAAACCTTGTATAATGGAATTATTTGTTATCCGCTTCAGTGTTTTTAAGTTCTGGGAATCGTGTTAGAGCAAATAATACGTGTTAAAATATAGTATTAGCTATTTTAGTGGAACGTGTCACTTATTAACAAAGTTAAGTGTGTGTAGAAATTTGGCCCCCCTTTTCGTTGGGCCCTCATACTTTGCATGGCTCTGCTATGAGATGCCTACGCCGCAGCTAATCATTTCTACAAGACCATAATTTAAACTATAAAGAGTATATCAACTTAATACCGCAGATTGGTATTATTGAACAATACTTCTACCATTCTGTCGTAATACAAGTACATGTGTATTTAAATATATTATACACATTCCCATTATCTAACATTTTTTTGCTGGCAGAAGGTTTTCCAATTGATCGGTCGCATTTGTGTTAACAATCGAACACAATTAAATATCTGAATTACAAAGGCTGCCATCTCGTGCCTTGTTTGAGTGACCTAGGCTAGTTACGTCAATGAAACGAAACGTACCTACAATAAGATACAATGCCTCTGAGAATAGTGTTTAAAGTACCAATGTGTCACAATTACATCGTACATGTTTATTGAATTAATCACGTGTAACCAACAGTACCCAATGCATTGGCGGATTCAATGAGGGGGCAGGGGGCGTGGAGGCCATGCCCCCCCCCCCTTGGGAGAATTTTTCTAATTAATTAAAACTTTATTTTGAAATGGTCTCTTTAATTGTTTAGTTTACTATGTTTTGTGTAATACATACTTACTTTTTACGCGATACATTGGTTCCAGAAAGTGGCGCGTAAAAAAAACCTCATTTTCATATAATTTGATAAATCGGTTCCAAAAATCAAAATATCGCGTAAAAAAATATCAAAAATTAATGAAAAAACAAAATTTGTTCTTCAAATTTGCGCAAAAAATATTTGTTTACGGTGCCGTCCAAAAAAATCGCGTAAATTCAAAATCACGCAAACAGAGTCGCGTAAAAAAGACTTGCATCTATTTTTTAATGTAATATTTATGAATCATGTTTATTTTCAAATTGAATGGCCCCCTCCTGGGACAATTTCTGAATCCGCCCCTGATCCAATCTAGTATAACAAAATCAATTTGATACGCGTTCGGACATAAATTAATAACACGTTCTCATTTGATTTAATCAATTACTTGTTAATAAAAATAATTACACTGTCCTTATTTCTTCAACATTATCTATAATTATTAATTTATATTTTTAATGCCATTCTCTACAAGCAAGATGGATCTGATGCTTATCAAGTTAAATAACAAACGTTTTTGCGGCAGAAATTTGTATTTTTTATGGATAATTCCAGTTTTGTTTTTCTCGCACATATGCATACGCGCCCTACTCCTCTCGCCATCTCTGCCAATATATTAGAACAGTAATGAACAACATTTTTTTGCATCGGGCCAAAACAGAAAATTCAACAATCCGTACGGGCCGTACCACCGACAACCTGAAAGTAAATGTTAAAAAGGATGTAGGTAGATATACACTTATCAATCATCAAAAAGTATGTGCAACTGTGGGCATTCCCATGGGCTAATCCTTTTCACCAGCAACGGCTTTAAACTCAATGATACATTTATTTCTTATATAAACACGAAACATTCATTTACTAAGCGTCAGTTCAAGTTCATCCGTGCACTTGAACGCCTGAAGATGCCGAAAGGCGAAAACCAGGTCGTTAGTGATAAAATTTGTGTGAATGTACATAATTTGAACGATTCAAATTTAATATTGAAATTCTATCAAGCACATTCAGTCGAAATCTTAAATTATATCAAAAAGTATTTTAATATTTTATATTATGTAAATCTATAAAAAAATATCTTCTCTAAAGATGCTGAAAATATATAAATTATTAATAATTTAAATTCCACCTTCTTTCCACACTGTCCCTTATAGTTAACGTGATAAATGAATATTTTAAAAAGATGAGTCAGAAACATCAAGATAAACTACGTTTAGTCTAGTAATGCTAAATATTGTAATATAACAAAATTGTCATTTTGAGATAATCGTTTTGTGCTTATCAATTCAAGTGATAAGCTAGGGTACCACATTAAGGGACCATCGCGGGCCGCGTGTTGCTCATCGCTGTGTTAGAAGACTGCCATGATGGATTATTATTAATATTTATTAACATTAGCGTCATAGTGATAATGCTAACCTTGTTTGTCATTTATCGGCGTCGATTATATTCTTAAGGCAGCGATAACTTTATAATCAATGTTTACTATCAGTTATTTCACCCCTTGCATTAAAAGAATATCAACGGAATCGTTCGTCAATCAGCTTCATCAATGCATTTTATTACAGTATTTATTCGTTTGGAAAAATACTAAAATAGCCAATAATAATGAGAGGACATTGTAAATCTTTCTATCAATACCTAATTGAGCATATTATTATTAGTGGAATGTCAAGACGTTTTGTCTCCTAGGGCCTGTCCTTGATTTTGCCACCCCTTCCACAATTTTCCCACAAAATAAATAATTTTAAATTAATTATAAAAGATTTTTTTTATCCCATTATTTAAAGATTGCAACGGTGGATATAGTGCCGGCGCTAGGTTATTTGGCGCTCCCCCTTTTAACAAATACATAGTCTTTTTTTTCTAAATAACGAAACAAAACAATTCGAGATCTTACTATTATTTTATTTTTATTTACCCATGTCCGCTCCCAATGTGGAGCATATGGCCTCCTAATGGAGGTACCTCAACAGAAGTGTTTCTACGTGAACTGTTACTCAGTCGCTCAACATCTCATTTTCGAATCACATAGATTACGATACATAAATAATCATAACGAACAAAATAAAATAAAACGTACTATTATTTATTATTATTAGGGTATAAAAAAATAGTTTTAATACTCCATTTATGCGCCCCATAATGGTTTGCGCTCTAGGCGGTTGCCTATTTCGCCTGTATGGTGGCGCCGGCCCTGGGTGGATAGAATATTTTGACTTTACGAAAGCCTTATGTTTTTAAAGTACGTCAATAAAATTATTTGTAATGGTATGTTTTATTAAGTTTGAGTAAGTATAAATTAAAAAAAAAAAAAAAAATCTTTATTCATTGGCAGGAATTTATCTAATATATAAAATGCCAAGTCGCTGATCCGATTGCCACTAAACTTTGACAAACTTTTACTTGCACTTCCGGAAAGGTTATAGGCATAGAAAAATTAACTTACAGTACGTGTTATGTATAATATAAAAATCAATGTTTGTATGTCTGCCGTACCTTACATGCAACTTGCGCAAAAGTTATAGGCGTAGTACAATTAAACTATACTAGGTGGCGCGTGAGTCGTACCATAAACAATCGGCAGCATAAGTCAAAAAAACAGAAAAAGAAGACGTGCACTTCAATAAACACAATTAAAATACAAACACTGTCTTTATTTGAGTGGCATTGCAACGCTTGCCGGTGACCGGCTAGTATAAAATAAATAAGAATATTTTTCCTACGAAACGTATATTTTGTCAGCAAGACACAAAGAATAAATAAGACGGAAAATAGCTTGGATTGATTCTGTATACAAAACAATTTCTTTTTTTCTCTAATAAATCTGAAATTTTCTATTTTATATCCGAAAATGACCCTCGCCAGTGTCACCATAGGCGGTTCGTTTCCTTTGCTAAGCTACTGTACTGCATATTTTACTAATAAGTAGTCATTAAAACAAACAATATAAATTCAATTATACCGTTAGGCAATATTAATGCAAAAATATAATTAATTCACAGGATGCCATTGCCGGGTTATTAACAAATTAAGTTCATTTTCAACACTAAAACCCACATCGAATGGCATTGAATGTTGAAAGGAGCACTGCATTCAAAATTTGGCAATAATTATACGTATTTTAAAGAAATATTAGAGAATTTTCACACATTTTTTTAAAATATTAACAACCACCCTATCTGAGCCTAGAAGGAACGATTAGTTCGATAACTTATCCTTTTCTAACCTTTCCTTTATATCCTTACCGTATTTTTGAATTGCGAGGTCGAGCAGCTGACGTACAATCAGTTCTCGTTAAAACAGTGTACATATATTGTAATACTTCGTTGGCTCTCCAAATTGGTTGATAACAAGGCTAATGAATCGATTCGTATATTCTAGACATTGATGTAAAGAACATGATAATCATTGAGTTTATAGGAAAGGCCCTGATTATCAAATATAATATGGGTCAAATAAAGGTGAAGTGAGCCAAGTGGTATTTTAGAAAAAAATATTGTAGATACATTGTAACATTCTACATGTTTTAAACTACCGTAAAAATTAAGTAACCTCAGTTAATACACATTGCAAAAGTGTTATCTCCGTAAAATATAAATATGCAATCCACCAAAACACCAAGTAAAGACGCGATTGTTCTTAGGAAGTCCAAGAAAAAGTTTTATCATTTTACTAGTTGGCTCACTTCATCTTAATTATTATATACTGTATTCTCGTTAGTATGTCATTATACATGAGGACTAAAATTTATTTTTCCGATTGTTAGTCATGTTTCTTCAGCTAGAATGATGAAAAGTTCTTGAAAATCAAATCACCACCAGTGACATTATGTTTTATTGACACGACAGATGGCGCTGACCGTTGAAATAATGTAACACGATGGCGTCCAATTAAACGCGACTCGAAAGTTGATTCATAAGCTGACCCCTTTGACTCGACAATTAGTAAATTCAATTAAATATTTGATCCGTGGTGCATCATAGTATTTCACGACAATAATTATTATTTTTATTATCAAACGTAATCTGCATGTGCCATAGACAGTAACCAGAGGCGTAGGGTGGTCGAAATGACCTAAATGGGGTGGTGAACCTTTTAATTTCTGAAAGCCACATTCATTTATCTGATTCAACATAAGGCCGCAGTAAAGAAAACGTTGACTCCCCCTTTTTATCGACTGTCGAACATATAATGGGTTGATTGTGCTCTTTTTCCAAGCGCTTGCATATATTTTTTTAATCAAAGTGAATATTTTGATCAAGTCAAAAGGCCGCATCAGAGTAGCAAAAAAAAATTGGTTCCTCTCCACTGGCCTAAGCCAAGGTAGGCATTTTTTTTGGCTGTGATAAAAGTTTGGCCGCGGATCACATTATAAACCCCAAAATTTAATACATTTTTTTTGATAAGGAAGGAAAGTGGCATACCTAGGGTTGGTGGCACCAGGTGAGGTTAATCCTGTTACAACCCCTCCCCCCACCACACACATTTTGCAAATAAAAATTATAACAAAATAAAATTATTTCTTATTATCAGGGTCAAATTAAGAAATTTTTATCAATACACAGATTTTTAATTACTTCAGATTTAATCTGGGAGCCAGCATTTAGTAAAACTTAGTCACATACCTAAAATGTTATGTGAGGAATTATTTACCATTTTCCAGTAATTTAAATTTGACGATAAATTGTAAGCCCTAATTGGCACGGTTCTAAGGGTTAACACAACCTTCCCAAACGTAACTCTGTAAGAAGTTGGTAATAATTATGTTATGCACTTTTTCAATTAAGTACCTAATTGCTTTGACTATAATTATTATGTAAAAACTTGGTCGAGGTATACGAAACAAAACAATCAACCAACCCTTTTTGCAGATCTATTATTTCCTTCCTGTAAAATAAATATGGTGGTTTTACTGTGGTCACATAATTCGATTTACTATTTTAATGATCGCTCTTATAAAATATAAATTTGATATACATTTTATGATCTTTCAGTGTGGTTCAATTTTTTCAAGTCACATTTTCAAACGAAATAATCAGAAAAAATCGGGTACTCCTAATACAACAAAACATAATTAATAGTAGGTAGATCTATTATATTTTTAAAACATCTCAATTGTTTTCTTAGTGTATGACGTTTTACGCATATAGCATATAAGACTACGCTAAATCCCTTTGGAATTAAATTTTATTTTTTAATTAGTCATTGAATCTCAACCAAGCCACAATATTTATTTTTGAAAACTGTAACAAAAACATTGTTGAAAATTACTATTTATGACACATAATTGATTGATAATGTGTATTTTTCTATTATATTCCGACGTGTTTTTTTTTCCTTTTTTATTATTTATTATCAAGTTTTCATAAGAAAACGATTCCTTTTAATTAAAATATTTTAAATCGACTTTTTTTAAATGTCGAATATTATAACCCCTAACGTTGTGATAATAGTCTTTCCCCCTCCCGCGCTGCATTCCTTTGGCATTGCCGCGTGGATGACCTCACAGTGTGGTTTCTGCCTATACCCAGAGCTCAATCGTCAATTACTATAATGGTAGTGAGTTGCACTAAATTTTATTTGTATCAATTTTATAAAAGAATATTATTTTTATTATTTACAATATTACATGGAGGTACAATTAGGTGTGCTATAAATAAAATGACAACTGATTATAACATAACCCATATATTAATATGTAATATTCTCGTCCAATGATTTTTTTAAAAATAAAATACCTTTTCCTTCGATTTATTTATTACATAAGTATTCGAACGTGTGTTTCATGCAATCAGCTTCACACCCAATAAAAAAGAATGAAAAACATTTAACAGAGAACTTCGATACAAGAAACACTTAACAAATAAACATATTTATCTCAAAGCTACAATAGTAATAATAGTTAAAGCCGAAAACCCACTGATTAAAAGTATGTTTTCAAAGCTCATTTAATACGCTTTTATGGGTTAATATTCACATATACACAGTGGTGCAGTGGTGAATAAATAGGTACTTGGTCGGTCATTGATTTCTTCCCTATTTTTTTTTTATATCCATCCGAAGTTTAAAAACCACAAGTTTTAGCAATTACATCGGTAAAAAAAAAAATCGATTTTGAATATGTGCATATACTTGAAAATGTGGGTGGCTCTTTTGGCTCATTTTCAGGTGCCAGGTCGCCAACCTGGCGCGACCTGGCTCCACTACACCACTGCATATACAACGGTTTACTCACGTATATGTTACAAGAAAATGCAGACTCAAATTGTGTCTAGTCACAGGTGTATCGAGGTTCTGCTGCATATTACAGTATTTAAAATACTTCTTACATCATACTTTTTATCAGGACTGTGGAGTTGGGTAAAAAAATACAACTCTGACTCCTCGCCCTATATTAAAAAATTGCTCTGAATCCTAAAATATTTTTTCAATAATTTCCGTTTAACTTACATATATGCATACCTCCAGGTCATTCTAGTTGCTAGAATAATTTGATCACATTTTACCAATCAAAACGATGAAGAGACTAACATTTTTTAAATATCATTACCTTCTTTTTTTCTCCATTTTTCCGACTGCCAGAGAAAACACTTGACTTCCCGACTTCTCACTCTGACTCCCCGCCCTGATTTTTACTAATCAATTATATTTAAAAGCTAAATGTTGGCAACATGAATTAAATTTATGAATGATTTTTTTGTAATGAAGTTCAATTAGCTGGGGAAATATTTACTTAAGCAAATAGTCTTTCCAGGTTTTAAAATTTAATGTGATTATCGTTAAAATGTCATAGCATGGGAATGCATACATATTGAAATAGCAGGTAATTTCAAGAATCATATTTATTTTGATAGATGGAAAATTTAAAACTATTTTATGAAATTTAATTATATTTAATTACATATAGGGCAGGCACGGGCAAATTGAGGCCCGCAAGCAATATTATACTTTTGAAAAAGATTCATGTTTTTATCTTTTAACGCCTTTTTAAAAAAAGATTGAAAATAAATATAATAATTGTTATTTTTGGATCAACCTATATATGTAAACAAAAATTTTCAATCATGAACCTCAATAAAAACGCTTTACGTTAAAACATCACTGATGAACAACAAGTTTTAAGAATACCAACTACAAAATTAACACTTTTAAATTCACAATTTTAAAAAAATGTTATAGATGTAAAACAGTTCCATTCCTCTCATTAGATTGTTTTTTTCATGATAAATAGAGTACACATAAAAATGGTATTTTACTTGCGGCCCGCCGCTCATTTTGAATTCTTGAATTTGGCCCTCCGTCCGAAAAGTTTGCCCCCCCCCCCCCAGCTCTGAAATAGGATAAAGAAGCGAGGAATTTGGCAGATTTACTTGCCTATTTGAAATTGGTAAACTATAATATGTTCATATATTGCATTCATTCATAAACATGACTAAAGACCAATAGGATATTATTTACACAGAATGTATTTCCATTTAATTTGTTCAATATATGTATTTCACAATGCTATGTAATACGCATCGTCAAATCAGCTAGTACCGAGAATAATAAAATTCTCTGTTCAAAGTTTTGAGTTTTGTGCAGCACGACACGCTAGTAGCTATTTGATTCTCGGTAATGCTAACCAGGATCGAACTAAGAATAAAACTGACCACGGCATTATTGCCAGATCGGTTCGAAAAAAGTCACATAATTATATGGTATGTATTTTTTAACTCGTTCGAATGTTCAAAATGTTATGTGAGAAAACTACTTGGACACATTGGACTTGCCAGCATATTTATAGTTCAAGTAAAATTAATATTTGAATGTTTTTTTAATTAAGACTTCAACAAGTCAAAGTACCATAATTTAACAGTAACATCGATTTGATTATAGTTATCAAAATGCCTTATTTTTTCAGGTTTGTGATGTAACATACGACATATTTATCTGTTTCATTATTGGTAGCCAATATTTATTTATATAAGAGGTATACAATAATACGTTATTTATTTCAAAGCAAAATATCACGATGGTTTTGTTTTGAAATTATGTGGATCATAAAAAATCCATATCAAATTTAATTCATTATCTGCCGAAAAGAATCATCTCACGGACATTATAAATACCTGGTATAAAGACTGACATGCGAACTTCGTTCAAAATTTTAATATTATTTTTGTAGCTATCGCGCCTAGTCCGCTACGCGCCTGCCCCCCACTACCTGTATAGCTGGTTTACGACGTTTACGTATATCTTCGGCAGCCATCAGTTTTGTTTTGAGTGTGGAAGTGGATTGATCGTGTAGTTATGGTGAAATCGTCGGCCCCACCGGCCGTTCCCGATGAGTATGGATGGCGAGGAGAGAAAAAAGTTCCATTTACCCAATTCCTATTCAATGGAGAAACAGGAGAGTTCCTCGGAAGGACTCCCACTAGCTGGGGTAAGCTATTGATAGATGACTCGTGTTATGAAGTGCCAAAAAAGTTTGAAATTTGCATACTAGAGTTCTAGTTTGTTTTGCGTAACTCGTTGACGTTCTGATTTCGAAGTTCCAATGTTAGCGACATGTCCTTTTTTACTCAAACCAACGGTCGTGCGAGATAAACATTTTTACTTGAATATACTGGATTCCATGTGTTATATTTGAATTTGTTTGACAAGGTGTTTTTGAAGTGTTTTACGCGGGGAAACTTTTGGCCGTGTGCATAATGAGAGTGAGCGAGACATCGAGAAATCCTCATGGCGAAAACACATTTGGAATCAAAACTTGTTCTTTGCATTGCAATAACTTCTTGAAAAAGGGGTTTGGCTCAAAACATTGTGTATCAAATGCATCGTTACATCTTTTTATAAAAGTTCTACAAAGAATTCAAATGTTCTTCACATTATCAAACGACATTTCTTAGTCATTTCTTATGTATTTTCATTCTTCTTCATAATGACCGTTAAGGTGATTGTTTGACACGGGCGATGTCGCGGGTGTGGCAGGTGGAAACGTAAACAACGAGTTTCAAACTACTGTAAAACTTCATTATATTATGACAAAAAATGCATCTTAAAACACCTTTGAACTCTGGCAAATTTTCTATAAATTAAAAACAGACAAAAAACCTTCTACATTTGTAAGAAAAATAAATGAATATTATGTTATAGCGAGTCCAAATACAATACGTATATTATTTCGTAAAACTCTTTATAATAGTTATATAAATACACTTATCCAGTTTTGTTCGCCTTGATAATTATTGTTGAAGCAGGTCTTTGACAGCTGATTTATTTCAGTAGATAACTGCGGGCCATGTCAATTTTTTTTTTCATATTGAAGATACCTACATCAGCTACTATTATAATAATTTAAATAAACAAAAAATACATTGCTTACTACTGCTCAATATATTTTACACACAAGCTAACATGCAGCTTTGCTATCCAATTTATTGATGACAGTTAAATTAGTATACCATTAATTGTTATGACGATACCATTAATAATACATTCCTGGTCGATTTTATATTCCTGAACGTGACCAATACACGAATACCGCTGTAAAAATAATATATTTCAATTTTCCTGGCACCCAGACATTCTTCACTCATTATTGATTTGTTTAACCGAAAGTGACTCACTGATAGATTCAATGCTTGCAAGTGTTTACCTTATATTACACGCATAGACAATATTATTATTAATAGCATATATTCATGGCAGCATTGCCAGCAAATTTTTGATAATTTTAAAATAAAGTTAGCACATGACCTCAATTAATTATCTGCGAAATTTCTAAATATTATTTTTCAATTTAAAATACTTAAATAATCAGATGATTAAAGTCATTAAATGAAAAATTTGAGTTTAAACTCCGTTCGCATTTCTTGAAAACAGTAATTAAATCTTTTTATAAAACGAATTGAACATTCCGTTACTCATTCTGAATAAGCATCTCATAATCATAGATTTATTTTAAAATTGAAGCAATTCCTTTTTTTAGTGTTGTAACTGTATTGCATTTTAAAACTCCAGCTTTTTCGTGCAGTTTGACGGACAATATTGATTCAGACAATGTTTCGAATAAAAAACAATAATTTCAGTTCAAAAATATGTACATATAATCTTCTAAAGTAATACATAATTATTATTTTTCATACCATGCACAAGTATTTTCCTTTTTATATGTATTATACATACATGTAAATGCATTACATATTGATTTGATGTCCCCACAACGATAATGTGTCATTTTTTAAATTTGTTGAATTTGAAATGACTGGAATGTTTTCACATTTTTGTTTCCGGGTAAATATCAACACTGGTATAGATAGCGTCAATTAGAACTTATTCTGTACTTTAAATCGCACAGGAGTCGAATTTCACTGTCGGCCATTAATATTATTGTCAGCATAGTTCACACACTCAAATTATTATCAACATTATACTGACATAACATTTTTCACGAAAGTAACAGTGACATAATAAATTGAACACAGTAAACATGCAAAAAAGTATTTAAATTTACCACATCTGGTCGGCAATACCACTGTTTTATCCAGGCCATAAAATTGCTCATTCGTTTATTTACATAGCAAATTAACTGTCAATTGTTTCATTAATTCTAATTTTAAAATTGATATGACATTTCGCCTGTTCCATTTCTACATAATATTGCTTCAATATTCTCTGCCTATTGGTAATTGTTATTTATATTTATTTAATTACTCGTTAAATATTCGAAGCAGTCATACAATCTATTACAGTTAATTTGAGTTTTTTTATGTTTAAATACATTGTAATTAGGATTGGAATAGAAACAATAAATTTACTGCCTAATAAAACTTTTATAGACCAAAAAAAAACAACACGAAAGAGTGTACTTCAGCATCGACGATGAAGCCAAAAAAACTAACAAATTTTAAATAAAAACGTTCACTAACAACCTAAATAATAATCACAAAAATGATCGCAATACAGTGGCAGTTATAGATATTTTTATGTACAATATAATCAATAAAAATGATCGTGAGATTATCTTGTTGATATGTCGTGCCTAAATTTAAGTATACAACTGATAATTAATAAAATACGAAGATTACTTATTTTAGTGGCCCATTTACAAAATCAAATTCCATTATCACAACTATCCATTTTACCGTCATTACAAATATATTGTTTTTGGCAAGAAAATAATCTTTATCAACGATTTTACACAAGTCACTTTGTCACATCTTCTGTCGTGTCTTCGGTATTTCTAGTTCTATTTAAAAACATCACATTTTCATCCAAGAGGTTGGAAGTATCTTAGAATAGAATTTTAAGATTCATTTATTTTAAATTGTGATAAACATCAAGATTTTAAACTATTTCGTGAACCCTAAATCACGAATTCAGGTGTTTGATATTTTAAATAGCCAACACATTTAGATAAATATACGCAAATGATACAGTTGTTTATAAAGACTTGTGAAAATATCTAAAAAAACAATTTTTAACAGCAGTTTGTTGATTTTATCAATTCAGTTTAATATTTGGATCAAACTTATTTCTTTTTATCCATTATATAATTTTATTATAAATTAAACTTATCGTCTAAATGCATTTTCGATGGCATTATTTTTTGAAAGATTTTACTTGGTTAAATTTAAAAAAAATGAATAAAATAAAAGTCTTTGAGATTTAAAGAGATATTAATTATTGAACAATCTTTGTATAAATAACTTTTTAATTACATAATGAGGCTTCATAGTTTTCTTGTAGTTTATAGTAAAAGTTATCCGTTACGGATTAGATAGCAATAATAATTCTTGATGGAAATGCATTGAATTTAAATATGTTTGCTGTTTTAATTTATTAAATGACAACGACTGGGTTTTCTCATCGCGATCATTTACAAATGAAGAAAAAAAACTATAAATATGTTGTTATAAAAATAAAAACTTTTTACATTTACCTTATGATTTTACTAATCGCATCAACCTAATCGCTTTGTAAATAGTTACTTAACCATTTTTAATCTCTTTCGCGTATTATCATTAATTTGCTATTAATTTCAATCAATACTTATCAATATTTGTATATTTTTAATAAACCCTGTTATAAAAATCAGATTATGTAATACATGGTCATATAGACGAGTATGATTGTCTATCGTTCTGTGTAGTTTATACAGTGTTAAAATATTGCAAAAACACTAAATAACATAGCGAAAATTAGAAGCTTTTATTTCAGACAAATATTAACAATACATACTCTTGTTTGATTCCCTAATTTACTACTTATTGAAATACTCTACCAGATTATGTGGAATTTGATGAAGAAAGTCAGTAAAGTTAAAACAACATTGTATATGAAAGAAATATACAAATTAAAACTTATTTTTACAGTTGGTTGTGTGTGAACTTGTAAAAAAAGCTATAAATAATTACATATTCCTTCCTCTACGACTTTTTGATATTATCATTAACGATATATTTTATATATATTTTTTTTATTTAACCATGTCCATTCCTAATGTAGATCATAATATGGACTCATATCGGAGCATATCTCGTCAGAAGTGTTTCTGGGAGAACTGCTTGTTATTTGGTTGCTCTACATCTAATGGTTAGCCAATCGCTCTTCCCAACAGAAATCCATATAAATAAATGTTTTAGAAACCTCCCACTTACCCGATCATAAAATGGTTCTTTACTATAGTATAATTGTTATTATTTCTTCCCCCGTTCTTATATGCTTACCCTCTCCGAAGACATAGTTAAATACCAAGCTGTTCTCTTAAAATAACTGTTCAAATTCTGAGGACATGAGATCATGATTGCAAAGTTATGTTCCACATTGGGAACGGATATAGTTGGAAAACATTTACAGTTACCCTATATAACAATAATAACTCAAAATACGAATTCGTGTAAATACAACCATTTCTTAAATTATTTTACTTATGGTTATGAATAATGAAACAACGATTTTTAAAGTAATTAACGCGTCGGGCCCAGGGATGGGCTGGAGGGGGCTCGGGGGGGCTCGCGCGAGCCCCTTGTTAATTTTCGGCGCGGCTGGCGAGCCCCTTGTTAAGATAACAAAATCATTCGTCTTAGATCAAATCATCACATAACTGCAATTTCTGTAGATGGATACATTTGAAAATTAATTGTCGTTTCATTTTTTCATTCAGCGTTGTGGGCGTCCGTGAGCCCCAGTACGAAAAAACATTTTTTCAATCGATTTATCTATTTTCTGTTCGAAGGAATGGGTGTTTGTGATGTCTTATGATTGCCTCCCACTCTTCCGATTCTTCAATTCAACTAGGCGTTACTATTAGTTAATTACTAGTCCTGTCTTATGCGTATCATTTTATCATTACTACTCTCTTTGGAAAAGAGAGGTAGAGCGACTAAGTAACAAGCAGTTCTCGTAGAAAAATAAGTTTCGTTAAGATACGAAGGTAATGATAATGAAGATTAGGAGGCCATATACTCGATATAGGGAGCGGACATGGATAAAAAAATGGATAACATTTACCGAGCCCCTTGTTAAGATATTGGCAGCCCACCGCTGGTCGGGCCAAATAAGCTACTATGTGCAGATTATCTGTCCTGTCCACCGAATATTTGATTGGGATTTTTCCTATACTTGATGATAAATATAAATCATTACATTAATTCATATCAAACTACATAACTAAAACCAACGAAGCTATTTTTTTCCGCAACAGTTCCTCCAACAACTCCTCACCCTACCCACGAAAATTAAAGTACACAAAGTTCCGAAATGAAAGTAATTATTTTAGTTACTATGGAAAAGGAGACACACGAAAACAAACCTGGCACCGTGCGTTCGTGTCTAGACACAATCGATGCAACCCCACCCCCGTAAGTTCATTATAAAAATGCACCCCAAATTTACTCAGGCTGCACCCTCGTATTGGTAACCAGGTATGCAATATGCACCATCGCACTCTTACAGGTTTCATTTTGTTTGCCTTCACTGCTTCTTTTGTGTTTGTTTACTTTTATCATAATAATAGAACCATAACATCGACTACGCGATTATTGGTAGGTTCCAAAACGGCGTATTGATGCAGTTTTAAAATTATTCAAGAATATCTGCGTGTTAGAAAATCTTTAATATGTATTCCTTTGATTTATATACCACGTTGTTGGCATTTACGTCTTATGAGACACGAACAATTGCATGCATGTGAAATAATTTTGACTGCACATTTATGCACATAATATGGCAATTTAAAATTTAAATAAAATAACAGTTGATAAAATAGAATACCTGTTTTTTCTAACGTAACCAATATTTCTTGAAACTAGAGTATGGAATAATACCTTGTTTGTTATTAGTTCAGGACGAATGAATTGTTTTTTCGAGCGACGTATTCTAGAATTATGTTCTATTATTTGAAAAACTAAACTACGGTTATATGAATAAACAGAATACGATAAAACAGGACAGCAACTTAATAGAACTATGTCAATTCAGAATAAGTCAAAAATAAAATTGGTGAAATGTATCTTTTTTTACACAACCTTACCTTAAATAAATGATATATATTAAACTTGGAAAGGAAAATAGATGTAATCTATGTACATACATATAACGAATTTTACAGGAGACAAATGACGTTTTTTAATGATTTTGGACCAAAAACGAATTATGAAATGTACACAGCATTGAAGTGCTCAGAGACTGATAAACTGGGTTTTAATTGACTTGATCTAATATTTATTTAATAAATTGTTTGAAAAGAATCTTTTTTTAAGTCATTTTTCTCAAACTTAAGGCCGCATTTTCAGCTTACAGCTTACGTGCATAAAGTTGTATACATGTTGATTATCGAAAAAAGCTGTTGTGAAAAACTGCCTTTCCACAGTCTATAAATATATATCTTTATATTTTATTAAAAAATACTTACGATGGCGTTGAAAAAGTACATACGCCATTTTTTTTTATCTTCTTTTAATTATCACAGTTTTGTTTTTTTATCATGTTCTACTTTTTTCAGTTACTCTTAAATTCATAAATGAATCGTAAGATCAATTTCCACTTTTATATCAACGTTAAAAAATAATCAACCATAAACAAGACTATAGACACGTAAACATTCCATGCGATTCCTAAGATTCGAATTTTGAAAAGAGACATACACAATTAAAAACAGCATTAGATTATCTTTTTAACTCTTGTTAATGGGAATATGTTGAATGCACTAAACAACAAAAAATATTATGATTGATGAGGTAGTAATTTAGTGTTTTTGTAACCAGTTAAGTTAAAAACTGTGTATGTTAGTAAATAATTTACTTCAAATCAAAGCCATTCATAAAAAGTAGTTTTAATTATAATACAAATACGTATTACATACATCAAACTTAGGCGTGTTATCCTTAGTTTCCGGAGCTGAAAATATTGCGGTTACTCTTAAAACTGCCGTAGATTAGATGTCGGGTCTGCCTACTGGAAACGCACATTTCGCGATAACGCCTATCAGTTAGTTATTTGGTTATAGATTTTTTTTTGTCACGCTACGTACAATAATATAATAACTGTACATATTCCTAATCCCATAAACATTAATAACTTCGGTCAACAAAACAATCGATACCATCTATCAGCAAGATGTCGCTGTACTCCCAGCGACGATTCGGCACAAATCAATTTTATTGTAGTCGTTAGTTATTTTATTTTATTATAATACTTATTCTCTCCTAAAATAAATGATAACATTACTTTTTTCGCATTTTATTATCTCTATTATTAAAGGACATTTTACAAGACATAAAATATGAAATAGGCGAACATCTGTAACATGTTTAAATTAATTAAGCGAATGTAGATCGTTCAAGTTATGCCAATAAATGAAAAAGATGGCCGCGTTCTTTATAATCTTCTTATAATCTCAAAGCTCGCAAAATTTGAAAAAACATTTCGCATGCCTTATTTATTATAACATACGGACTTGGGCATCCAAGCCCGGGATCCCGTCCAATTTTCTGATCCCAAAATCCCGGGATTGACATGGTCGCGATCCCGGGATTTCGGGATTGAGAAACTTTGAACAAATCCCGAAAATTGCCGAAAAAGTGTAGCGAATTGAGGATTTCAAATTCCTCGGTGAGCTAAAAAAAAAAAAAAAGCGATTCACCAAAACTTTCTGTTTATACACGATTTCACGTTGAGAGCCCAATCCCGGGATTGAAAATTAATCAATCCCTAAATCCTGGGATTAGATACCCTAATACGGGCGTGTTTAGATTTTCGCAGTTATGGAATATTATCACATTTTTACTGATCTATATCTTCGAGGAAAACACAGTAAAAAATGTGTAAAATTTAACTTAATTTTCAGTTTATTTTTTTCCCCAAAAATGTTATTTCAATAATACTGCGATATCTCATAACTGCGAAAATCTTGATACGATCGTATGTTATTGAACATGCAATTTTTATCAAGAAAAAATGCGTTTATTCTTATTGATTTTACCAACGAAAAATATACACTACTCCGTTCTCCCTTCGTGGATATACCAATTCAGTAAAATACGGATGATTGTTGAACCGAATGTTGTTTAAATTTAGTATGCACAACAAGTTTAGTAGTCACGTTAAAAATAGTAAAGAGCAATTACGTACAGTGCAAAATAAAACGGACGGTGAATAGCAAATAATTATTATTCAAAGTATGTAAGCAGGGATTATATATAGTGCCACATAAACAAATAAAATATATCTATTTTTAAAGACGAATAATGTTCTGGAATTTGAACGGTTGAGTAATCTGGGTGTTTACTTGTCATATGTGAAAGATAAACTCATTTTTGATAATCGATTTTCAATGAATATATTATATTTTAACCAGGCCAGCTCTCAATACAGACATTGATTATATCGATTGAAAAATCAAATATAGAACGAAAAAGTTTATTCGGTGACCAAAACCCTCGACCATGCAATGCAACCAATATAATATGTTACATTATAGATAGGTAGGCACTATAAAAATGGTGAACGATTTTTTCGTTAAAGTTAAACCATTTAAATTTTATCATTGAAATAAAATAATTGTCGTCTGCTTAGAATAAATCGCATATGACCTTTTTATTTTATATTACTTTTAATTAATACAATTAAAATAATATTTTTTGTGCTCAATATTTCGTAAAAATCAGTGTGCGAAGGAATCACCGAGCCATAGAAAGTGTGACCAAACTCAACTTTAAAAAAAGCTACATATGTTCGTTTTGTGGATACAGCTGTCGATTCCATTGCATTCAAGCACGCTCGTTTACTAATCCAAACACTATATACATTTAGGGGAATCGCTTTAATTAAATTGAACTTAATTCCTTTCTTGTACCGTTGAGGTAAAGCTCCTCGAGAGTAGTATAGTACCAGTTAAAATAACATAGTGTGACATTTACTTCAATGAAACACATCTTTATATAAATATCCGAACAATTTTTGGCAGCCAGATGATGTTGTGTTCGTGGCACTTAAATAAGAACCATAGTGAACATCATTCAATGTTCCGACGATCCAGCTTTGCGTAGACAACACGCTTGGGACATTTTTTTATTTTCGTTGTCACGTGATATAGAATGTGATTAAATACATGAATTATTTGAATGTTTGAATATTCATAATATATTATCATTTTGTTTGATTCTAAACAAATATTTTCATTATATTTTTGCTAGAACCTATACGGCTTCATTTATGTGCTATGGCACCACTCTAGAGATATCCAAATATTTATCATATTTTTTTAATAGACATGAACAGTTTTATTCCCAAATACATTCAATCTTATTTACACATGGGTATAAATTATATAAAAAAACATACGTGCAAAAAATAACATGTAAATTTAGATGTATTGTAGATATTATAAAATATTGGTTTCAATACATTGGATTGAGCAATTTTGAAACCGTGGAAAACTAGGATTATACTCGATTAGACTCGAGACTAGTAGATCAAACATATTTAAACTAGGCAAGAGTTACCAGAGGTATATTAAATATAATATGTTACCTGTGAAATCCGGCACGGAAGCCAGCAACGCTAACCACGGCGCCATAGGACCCGGGGTATTTGATTTGAATTAATGTATTATAGACATATTTTGACAATAAATATTTTGCGCTCATTTTTTAAAATTATTTAGTTATAAATATTGAAATATCAGAAAATATCAAAAAATATATGTAATTCTTGCAGGGGCCCTTAAAGTGGATGCCCACAGCTGTTGTTTATTCTGTCTCTCTCCCCCTATTTGGGTCTGATTATAACTAATTTTGAAAGTTCTATGTACCCATATATTTAATTAAATAGTATATAGACGTTGCCATCGATATTTGAACATTGAAAATATTATCAGATAGATAAAAAAATATTTTCTAGTTGTGGATTATATTGCTTAACGAAACATATATAACAATTAAACAAAAAACGAAAACTTTTCACTTTCAAGTGTGATCCTTCTGTCTGTTTGTAATTCATAAATTAATTTACAATGATCATTTTTAATATAACTGTAAGTTAGTAATAAAAAAAACGTTTGTTACATAACAGTATTCAACACATGTGCTTTGAATGATATTTATTTTTATCATGGGAAAAACTTCTTATGAACTTCCCGAAATATCACTTCATGGTCGCAATAAATCCGCACGTCCAATTATACTTTTAGTCGACGGTACAATTATTAAATATATTCCATGCCGTTGTGTCCAGGGACTTTGAAAATGTCAAAAGTAATTCACCAATCGGCATCATCGCTGATGTTTTCCCTTGATAATTAATTACACTCCATTCTTCACCTGCATTTAAAAAAAATGCTTTGGTCTCGATTTTATTTTAAAAAGATGGTCCACCTTTATAGACTTTCTTTCACATACATAAATTGATCCAAAGATGCTTCGAGGAATGTGAACTTTGCAGAATATTTATTTTTTAGAAGTGCTTACTTTGAAAAATTCTGTAACACTGTTTAATCCAGTTTTGAATGTAAGCTGGATCGGGATAAATAAACAAAGTAATTTCTGTCTTATGGACAAACTATTTATTTTCGGACACCGTAAACATTTAATATTTTGAATTTTTTTAAATCTTGATAATTAATATGCGACATTGATGTAAATTGACCATTATACGTGACACGTGAGTATTTTTTTTCATAATACTTTGCATGTCATGGCCGCCATGCGATATGAAGTTTTTGGGTTGAAATTATCAGTTCTTCATAAGATTCGCCGTCTTCACAGAACTGCTGAATTTTAACCGCCCCGCACACTTCACAGATTGTTTTCGAAACACTTGACAATATTATTATCTACCGTATTTATTTCCACAGCATTAATAATAAAAATAACTTTCGTGAGACACGTGAACTTACATTTGACAGCCAGAAGCTCGAGATTGGCTCTTTTAGTTCCGATTTCTGCCGACGGCTAAGTTATGATATATGAATACATATAACCAAATATGCCTCAACTATCACCTCATTTGATAAATTAATTCAGCTCAAACGATTTTCTTCATTGTACCAACACGTCCCAATGTTGCAAATGCTTAAGTCTAGCTAGTATAATTATTTTCCAAGAACAATAAATAAAGCGATTTGATTAAAGTTTACAGTGTAAATTGTATAATATATAAATAAAAAGGAAGAATTTGTCAAGACAATACAATAGGATCCAGGGCTAATAACAAGACATTCAGGAAAGATAAATGTACAGTGGTTGTTAATAAATAATTATTAAATTATATACTGATAAGATGTATAAATGATACTTAAATATCCAGTGAATTTCATATTTAGATGATATTCGAGTTTAAGCAATTCATTTATGTACTTTTTCTCAGTGATTGTGTTTTTCGGTCATATACAGTATTATTATATTTAAAAAAAAATTGATAATTTCATCAATGATAACTGACGTCTAACCTAGTGTGGCCATTGCGGTTTTGATATTTTCCTTATTTATAAGAAAACAATACGACTAGGTTTCGTGTTTATTAATATATTTACATACAGTATCCACTTAGGTATAAATAATATTTGATATTTTCCTTATAAGCCATGTGATATTTATTTTATTTTAATAATTGAGTCTTTCAAATTCAAGCATACAAACTTTATTCTAATAAATTCAAATTTAAGCAAATTCGAGATAAGAGTTCTTGCAGTATTGGCGATTTTTTTTGTATTGTATAAGTAGTAAAGATTTTTTAAAATGTAAATGCAGTAATTACCTATATATATATTTTATTTTTCTGTTTCATTCTGTAGGCTGATCATCCCAAATGATTGTTTAACAGACTATTAATAACTGAATCATTGTTGGTTCTTCATTATATGACATACTGCTAATAACACAATAGATGTGTCGTGTGCCAAGTGGTAACACTGTGGATTCTAATATTCGAAATTAAATTGTTATAAATCGATATTTCCATCGATTTATGAATCAATGTCCAAATACATGTGTGTGATATTTTTAAAACTTTTCTTTAAAACCATACCCGCTCTCAAAGTGAAATATATGGCCTCCTTTTGGAGGTATCTCAACATAAATTTTCTTACGAGAACTGCTTGTTACTCAGCTTCTATTTTTTTCAAAGAGATTACTGATAGAAAGGATAGACACTAGTAGTGGATAGGTAATCACTCTCACTACACTGCGGTTCGAACCTATGAGATCTGACACGGAAGCCAACAACGTTAACCACTGTTCCACAGATCCGACGATTTAATTTTATCTTGAAAACGAGACACATAAAGTGATGAGCTAACAGCTAGACATTTTCTGAAATTATCCTCCTTACGGAAGTAAAAATAATCTCTTAGAAAATAGAGGTGAAATTACATTCCGTCTGTTGAACTGATATTCGCTGCTAGCGAACATGTTTGATTATATCACAGGTTCCCAACCTGGGGGTCGCCAACTTTTTTCGATTTTGGATTTGAACAACAAAATAACAAAAAAGTATAGCAAATCGAGGATTTCAAATTCCTCAGGGGGTCGCCTACGCACATGGCTTTATAAAAAGGGGTCGCCACCCGAAAAAGGTTGGGAACCTATGGATTATATCATGTGTAATATAATTCAATCGTTAACTTATTTCGATGATAGTCACTCTCGTTCGCTTCCAACGAAGAGCATATTAACTACTTTCTGCAGACAGGCTTTCACGTTCGGTGGCTAAATTATTTAGTTTTTTCCATTACCTGAAAATTTAGACCAAGTGGAGTTGTTTATTAAAGAGAAAACAATATTCTCAGATCAAATTAGTATGTAACTGCAATTTCTGACTCGTATATAATCTACGACAGCTTCAGTATACACAGTAGTACATTTTTAGCCATTTGGATTGATAAGTTCACGGTGAAATGCATATTGTTACATATAAGTGTATTAAGTAAAAATCAATTGCTTATTTAAGTATTGCATATAAGTGAAAAATTCACTCCTTACCCAGAACACCGAGAATTGCTTTTAGATTGAGCGACCCCTTGTTAACGTATTGGCAGCCCACCACTGGGTAACTACTAATGAAACATTTGAACAGAACTTTTACTCATTGTAGAATTATGTGCATGTTTACGTATATTTATTATACACATATCGGATATGTAAAAAGAAGACGCTAACGACTGCTCCTTCTTCTGATGTTGCTTAATAACATATGAAAAAGAGACTTTTTATTCGTTCTGCTACCTAATTGTAATTCAATTCTTCATTATATTACTCATGGCTGAGGATCGTGACTGTAAGACAATTGATTGCGAGTCGTAAACAAAGTTTCTCGAAACCCATTCCGTAAATGTTCCTCCTGATGAGCTGTAATATGTACGCCTATTACTTACGGTGCAATTTGATACGAAAAGATAGCGGAAAGTTCTTCAACGTTTTCAAACAATATTTGTTTACATTGTGTCTGACAAAAGTTCAACAGCAAATTGATCGATTCAGTAACAGGTAGTTTTCCTGCAAGCCGCCCCGCCTCACTTTTAAATTAATTGCTTCGTCTTTAGCTCACATTATCTTTTTCTCAGAAAATTAATACTTTTTTAATATCAATAATGTGTACGTCTTAATCATGGATAGAGTGCTGTTAATTAAATGTTATGCAATGTTAGATTTCTCGGGAAAAACGTTAACGTGAGTTTTACAATAATATATCAACGGTTTGAACCTGTAGATGAGACTCGCAATCTTATTGCTCTTTTGGATTGACTCGATATTGAGGAAAATGGTGACTGGCTAATGTTGTATTCATAGAAAAAACGGAATTTCATTGTATTATGTACATTTGTATTATTTACCTGTTTAATCATAAATGTAATAAAATAAACAGGATATAGTTACAAATAACATATTTATTTCAAAAAATAAATAAAACAAAATTGGACTGTATTATGCAGTATGACTACTCATCTTTTGTTCTATCTGAGGAAATCAATGCATTTTTAACATAGAAATCGTTATTTTATGCAAAATCAAAAAAAAACACAGATGAATGTTAGGTGGGTTTAAAATTACAGTGGAACCCCCAATTACACTACCCCGAATTACGCGCTGGCTTGAAATATTCGCCGCAAATCCCCCAATTGCACTGTTGCATTCCATAGTCGTTGCTACGAGACGGTCGTATGTGCGGCGCATACAGTCAAATGTTGGCTAGCGTCTGTATATTCAACACGTGCCAGGCTATACACGTATTACCGGGCGACTGTCTATGTGTTGGATTTTGGCGCGTTTTGCACTTTATCACTTAGTAACTAAATATTTCGTTCATATTTTTTATGCAAAACTAAGGGAAATCTTAGTTTTGCATTTTTTGCGGAAAAAACCAAATCCCTAATATTGTTAGAGATTCAGTCCCCCAATTACACTACCCCGAATTACACTGTCCTGACTAGTGTAAATGGGGGTTTTACTGAATTACTATTGTGTGTCAGATTATTGCTCGTCTTTTAAATACAAGTATTATGTTTTATTGTTACAATGTGTATTTTTGAGGAGTCAGTAAATAAATCTTCCTTTCTCATTGCTTCATCCTAACTTGGTATTAATATTTGTTTACAAAAGTTCAGTTTTAATCTTTATCGCGAGATCTTTTCATTTGCTTGTGCGGTAAAACGTCTGGGATCAATTTTATGCGAGAGTATTTTTTAATTCACGATTCATTGCAGTATACGCGCATATTATGCAATTAAATTACGTATTCTGTTATAGTATTTTTTATTTAATGTGTTTGAATTACAATTGAAGCACTTTCAATGTATTGATTTCTCAGATAATGTATGTACCAATTCGATCCATGTGTAGGTTTATAGATTGTCCAATGTTATCTAATTGAATTTTCTTGACTAGTCGTCTCTTATCCATTACAAACTACAAACTATTAAGTTGGTTTCATATTATTCAACATAATTATGGTAAATTTAAATCTCTCTTTTTTTATAATGGATACGGGATGTGTCCGTTTAATATAAAACTAGCTGTAAGCCCCTTGACCTCAACGGGGGGATTTTTGTTGCATTTTTAAATAGTCAGAAAATTTACTGGCGTGAAAAATAAATTACAAACCTATTTATTGAATAAGCCAGAAATTCTAAAAGTAAAAAAAATATATCTCGGAGCATATATCGACAGCCCTGCCCTGCAGCATTTAAATTGTATAAACTATTATAGTAATTAAATTGTATTAAATCGGGGACCGACAGACGGACATTATCGACTGTTAATATATAGATACTTTATAACAATAGTGTTTTTTTTAACCATGTCCGCTCCCAATGTGGAGCATATGGACTCCTAGTGGAGTTTATCTCAACAGAAGTGTTTCTTCGAGAACTGCTTGTTAATCAGTCGCTCAACCTCTCTTTTTCCAAAGAGAGTGGGAATATAAGGAAAGGGCTAGGAGAGGACTAGAAGTTAGCTAATCCCTTTCGATACACCACGTTCATAGGAGAGGATGGGTGGGAGGGGGAATTCAAGATATCACAAACATCCATGCCTTTGACAAGAAATTAATAAACCGATCGAAAAATCAATTTATGAAACTGTCCGTACTGGGATTCGAACCCGTGACCTCCGTAGCGGTAGCCAACGACGTCGACCACACAGGCGACTAGTGATTTTTTATAACAGCAAAAATCAAGTAAAATATTTTTTGAGACACAAATTTTTAACCTCTTTCCAGGTCAGGTGGTCATTATTATTGGCTTAAATTGTAGACCTCATGTGTTCGAATCCCACTATGAGCAGGTTTAAGCATTGATTTTTGAATCATTTTATGGATTTCTGTTCAAAGACACTTATGTCGGTGGTGTTTAAATCCCCCCTCTTACTCATACTACCTTAAAAACATGGCGTAGCGACAGCGATTAACTAACAACTTTTTCATGTTGTGATCTTATTCCCACATGCCTACTATTTTCGAAAAAGAGAGGTTGGGCAACTTAGTAATTAACAGGTTTTGTAAAAGAACTTCTGCTGAGATACCTCTATTAGGAGGCCATATGCTCCATATTGGGAGCGGAAATGGATTTTTTAAAAATAGCCAGTTTCACATACACCACGTATTTTCATTTTGTAAACTAAAATTATAATAAAATAAGATGCTATACTAATCTCAGTAACTATCGTTTCTACTCGTTACTACTATGTGAACGGGGCATATGCAATTTAAATGTAATTAGTACAACTTCATTACGTTGGCATTGAGGATACTGTGAAATATGAACAAGCATGTTTATAGACGCATACCTACCGTTCGAATTGCAAATATGTACAACAAGATTGCCTTGAGATTTTAGTGGCATAGTCGAATCGGTGCATGCAGTTATTATAGATCGTCATCCACCGCGAAGAAGTCGCCAGACATTACAGGGTTAATTCAGTAGAGAAAACACGTCAGTAGACCAGCGTCGGATGGCCCGAGCTAAATATACATTTCAAATGTGGGGCAAGACTTCTCGTTGCGACCGAAAAATGCCGCAATCCTTCTAACTGTCTTTTTGCTTGCGAGATGTTATTCCGCAGATGTGTATCTGGAACCAGCCAGGCCTGGAGCGAGGAATCCGAGGAACGACAATTCACGAACGTGGAATATAAAACAGGAATTTACGTACATTTTTCACGGTTGAATTCGATACACAGTCATCTATTATTATTCAAAATTTATTTATGAAACATAAAGTTAAGAAAAATCGCGCTGAAACAGCGAAAAAATTACGAATTACTTATTTAACGATAATCATTAAAAACATCGCGGGCCATTAAACGTTCATATTAAATAACGATATTTTTAATGATTGCAAATATTCTAATTGACAATGGCTACGTGCGATTAGTTAAAACAGGGCTTCTCAAACTTTTTCTGCAATGGAACACTTTGCAATTCCGGAAATGTTAACGGAACACTTGGCTAATTTTTCAGGTCGGCCAGTTCATAATAGTGTAAATAAAAAAAAATATATGTTAATAAGTGGTATCGAGTCTGTTCTTGCATTTTAACTTCGTTGCAACATAAAAAGGAAATCCTGCTTCTGATAAATAGGTTGTTTAAAACTAAAGTAAAACAATCTTATTTTGACATATTTGGGGATTCTTGTGACAAACTCGCCAAGAAAGAATTTAATGACATTCATATCAAAATCACTGATAAAATTAATCAGATTTAATCATGCTGGGTTTGCTTGCTGTCACCGAAAATAGATTCCAAACCAAGGAATCATAATTGCTAGTTTTCAGAAAATATTGAAAGATAATGTTTTTTAATTTATGTGGGTGTTTCATTCGGGTTCTGCGGAACATTGTTTGGGAAACCCTGAGGTTAAGGATGATTAAGGTTACTAGTGTACAATGACTATTGTTTTAACTATGATTTTTGATCTCATACAATTTACGTATAATATCCTTTGCAGCGGTTATCGGCGAAAAAACAACAATTTACTTTTATCCAATTCGGTGTATGTATGATTATCATAATATAAATGACGAGCCAAACAAAAAAAAACGTTTGAAATTTCGACATTAGTAATAGTCAAAGTAATTTTATATGAATAATACGAACTCACAGGGTCAATATTTGAATACAATATGCCACCTTGCGTCTATTAAGTAATTATCTTTACCAGAAATTACGGATGATTATGTGTCGCTTGACACCTAATTTCCAGTTGGAATCAACTTAGCATAAACAAATTGTAATTTAAAATTTATATATTTTTTTCGCATTTTGTAAACCACCTTAAAAAATCAATTTTAATTCCCTACTTATTGCGTCTAATCCTTCAACGGTATCATACTTTACATAAATATGTATATGGTTAAAAAAAACTTATATATAGCTAATGTCAGTGAACCGAGGATTTATTTCAACGGAAAATTCTCTTCTATTGTATCCATCTAATTTAAATTATATGTCTATACCGGTAGTCTAATTCAGTGTTTTTATTTTAACTTTATTGTAGATATTACAACCGTTACACACCTTACCAAATTATTCCGCCCAAGCTAGTAAAAAGCAAAACTTATTAAATTACTCTACCGTCACTTACTATAAAGCACGAAACTAAGATAAACCGATGCAAATAAATGAAAGGTCTCGTCTTGCAAGGCTTGCATCTCTATTGAGGCTCTATTGACAGATATTGACAGATATGACTGATTACCTCAATATACAATAATGCAAATATTCTGATTTTAAAACGCCCCCTTTAAGAAATACTGATCTAAATTTTTGCAAAATGAGAGCACAAAAGTTATGTGATGTTCCGTCCGAACTCTGTCTGGTTCATCTCCACGTCAAGCTTTTTTTTTAAATCGATAACTGGTTACTTAACCCGTTGAAAATCAAGATCGTTTGTAACCTCTCGATTACGTGTCTTGTAACTCTTGTAAGTAAGTATGTTTATTGTCAGAAATTTAGCACAATAATATTATTATTGGTAATAAAATTCAGGCCGTGCGCCAAGACCTACTTTGGAAACTTTTAAACTACGAAAAAAAAACTTGAACTGAACTCTTTGCTAACGTGGCGAGATCGTTCTTGGAATATTCTGAAGGATATCATGATTTCAAACGAAGTAGCGAAGTATTAAAATTATTTGATAGGTGTCATAACAACTACGATCAGACGGCAGAATACTTAGTATTTTCAGAAGATTTTAACGTACCGCTTAAATTATCTGAAAAAAAAAGATATTAAGAGAATAAAGATAATATTTTTTAAGACGAACATTCTCTGCTATATATTATGTAAACTATAAAACGTAATCAACAAAGTACAGTTTTGTAGTACCTATTTTTTTTTAACACATTTTCCAAAACAATAAGTATAGGTATAATTTAAAAAAAATGTTTATTCTCTTAAGTTTTGTGTATCAATCTGAAAAAATAATCTCAAAATAAAAAGTTATTAAGATTATTGCTGAAACTGGATTGAGTAAAACAATTCGGACTTGTGCATTCCTTATAGTAAAAAAGTTGTAATAAATCGATATCAGTTGACTATGTATGCGTACATCAATCCATTATTTTACGAGCTTTAGCTTCAAACCAAGATGTGGCAATGCATAGAAAAATGAGGTCAATCCGTCACTGGCTGCAGTAGCAAGCGGCCTTGAAGATCATGGTCCATACTTCCAAGTAAGCTTTCAGCAAAGCCCTGCCTAACCTTAACCGGTTTTTTTTGCTGCTAACTATTGAAGGGCTTCCCCCTCGCTCTTATTAGAATGTTTTGTAGTATACCTTTGTATATTATTGGTATTTGCTTTGCATGAACGCCACGCCACGGTCATAACTCAGGGTTGGTTCAATTGGAACCCGTTTTCTAAAAAGAAGTATTATTAATTACAGGCTGTGCAAGTTTCTAAACGATTTCGTTGCGAATCTGTTGGTAAATTTCTCAGAGTATGTATTCGCAAAGTTTCTATTTATTAAATTAAATTGGCAAGATTTTCGGATGTAAACGATTGCTACAATAATTGAATTTATTTAATATTATTTTATGTATTAGAATCTTAACAAATTTCTCTGAATCATGTCTTAAGTTAAACATTACACGTATGGCACTTTCAAAGAGAACTTATTTCATTATTTTTTTTCATATTTCTCGATTTGTTTTTCATTCATTTGTTGTAATGTGTGAAAACGATTGGTATATTTACATTTTAAAAATGTAACTTGGTGATAATACAGCTGTGCCGCTTTGTGGAATTCTTTGACATCGTTTTATGATATGCCCTAATCACCGAACACTTTGAAATAATTGCAGTTTTCATTGTTACCAGTAGAGCAACAATAAAATAATATGAAAAATTGGATTTCGCAGAAAGTTTTAATGTTTAGCCTCCACATTTGGATACGAATATCCATCCATGTCTTGAATGAATTTTGAAGATTTTTTTTAAACCACAGTATAGTTCCCTAATAAATATTAATAAAATCCTTAAAACATGTAAATTGCAATTTGGCTACACTTTATTCGCTATAACTATTATATTGGTTTGTTATTTTAGTAATTGAAGATAAAAAATATATTTTCCTGTTGGGATATTTAAATAAAAACTTCCGTCTTAAAATAATTGCGCATTCGATAATTTCAAATTAGTGTCGATAATGCAGACTGTGAAAATCAATATCTTTTTTCTAAGGACCAATAATTGAAAGACTTAAAACTGATTATAAGTGCACTTTGCATACTGGGACTCTAACCCGTGAGATCCGGCACGGAAGCCCACAACGCTAACCGCTGCGCCATACGACTCGACGATTTATCGATTTCTATTCGAAGACATGAGTGTTGGTGATGTCTTAAATGTCCAACATCCAACGCGACGGCAGTGCGTTCCTGTTCCATACAATACAATGGCAAATATGTAGCTATGATCTCATCCAACACGCTTACGTGGCGTCGGGTATCGGCAGTATCTTTCCACCTTTATCCTTCTTTCCTTACTCTCTTTAAAAAAGAGAGGCTGAGCGACTGAGTAAAAACAGTTCTCGTAGAAAAAACTTCTGTTGAGATAACCTGAGAAGGCCATATGCTCCACATTGGAAGCGGACAAAAAAAAAGTGCACTAAAAATAGTGACGTCAGTTGATATTTCTTATGCGTAACCAGTTAAAACATTCATCATGGAAATCTTATGATTTGGTTTTCTTTATGAAACCATTGTCATTAAAACAGTCCGTAGCGAAACAATTGCAAGGCACTAGAGGTCTGCACGGGCCAAAATTTTACAAAACTACCCGGTCCGAGCCCGAAAAACTCACGCCCGACCCGGCCTGGGCCCGAGTCTAATACCGCACTTGTTAGCCAAACCCGACCCGAAACTCTTTATTTTAGCTCACCGAGAAATTTGAAGTCCTCGATTTGCTATACTTTTTCCCAGATAATCTACGTAAAACCTTTTTTTTTTTTTTAGCTCACCGAGGAATTTGAAATCCTCGATTTGCTATATTTTTCCCCAGATTATATTCCAAAGCCCGGCACGGCCCGAGCCCGACTCTCAATTGCGCTTACCCGCCCGAACCCGGCCCACGGGCCGGGTCGGGTAAAAGCCCGGGCCCGCGCAGACCTCTACAAGGCACATATATATAAATATACAGCTTATTCACGAACCACTAACACGTACGTGAAGGTATACCAAGATACTGTGCAGTAATTATAATTTGTGTCAAGTAACACATTGCAATATAAATATCTTGACTATATCACACATGTTACTAATTACATGCATTGTGATTTTCGCCTTTCAAGCTTGATTGGCCATTGCATTCCTATTGTGTTGAAGTTTAGCGGATCGTACCTCGTCGATTCTCAGTTGTCATAAATTCTGTCATAAACATGCATTCATTAAAACTCTGCAAAACAATTGTTACGTCAATATTTTTTTTTATTATAAAATAAAAAAAAAAGTAATAAACGTCGTATATCATTATAACATTGTATCATTCTCAATAATAATTTCGCATAATATTTTGTTGTGTTTATACGTCGTATCCCTTATGTATTGGAGGGAAATGTTTGTCTATGATTATTGTTTTGCTTGGCAACACCGGTGATCTTCTGCCATAAGCCATGACAGTTTATGTAACCGCCATTTTTAAAGACGATGTTATGTAGAGATCGAAAGAATTAACGGTAATCCGTAATTTAATCAGTAATACCAAGTATTTACATTTAATTTTATGTATAGTACTTATTTACGATATTTTCGTGAGTTTTATATTATCTGAAACATTAATAATAATATATATATCACGCTGTATTCAAAGACAAGATTTGTGGTTGGTTAATCTAAAATTAGTTAAGAATGTTTTGTTTTTATCATTGATGGAACGAAATTGCAAGGTTATCTTGAAAAATATTATTATATTTAATTAGTAAAAAATATAAAATTTATATAGAGTAGAGATGCGTCCGTTTGATCACCCAGTAAAATATGGTATTTAAAGTTATGATCATTTGATGTTGTCTCTCGAATCTTAGCGTTTTCTGAAAGTTAGTTTATTGTCAAAGAATAATCAAGAAACAATTTTTATCAAGTCAATAATGTCATTCTTTTCTTAAAACCATCATTTCCTTGCCAACTTCCTTTTGATTCATATAATAGTTAAAAAATGTAATTTGTTTATAAATTGGTCATGTGAAATTACGACATGGTATTTTTGATTTATTTTGTTTCAAATAACTACCAATTTAAGTATGTTCGCAAACATTTAACTCAAATCAAAGTTATCTTATCTAAAATATCGATAGCATCTGATATTAAAGACGTCCATGAAATTGTATTAAATTTTATATTTGTCTTGTCGTTTATTGAAAAATTTTCAAGATACGAAGTGACTTCAATAAAAAAAACACATTGATAATAAAATACCGAAGACGGTAATAAGATTTATTTTATAGAATCGCAATGAAAAAATCTCCAATATTCATTATCATTTCTTATTCTAGGATTGTATAATTTCAGTAATGGTTATTTTAAGATGTACTCCATTGTGTCCACCATAAAATAATTTCCAACGTTAGTAATATTGAGTGAAGAGCTAACATTCATAAAAAAATCAATCCCATATGTTACAGAAAGACTGTATTGCAATCGTAAGTAATAACACAGCTAACAGGAAAACGTAAATTCTGAGTAATGAAACATAATTTATTTTTCATAAATCGTTTTTAATTGATTCGATTTACAACGTTAGTGTTAAGAATTTAAATAGGGTGAAATATCAAGGTATTTCAGTTCTACAGTTTTTTAATATTTTATGCGTTGATAGCTATTTCGGCTTACGCCATCGTCAGAACTATCAAATTTAGGTTCTACCGTTGGACCTTTATACATATGACATTCTCTTATTCACATATTTTTTATAAAACAAAATTATCGTCACATGTCTACCGGTTTTATATTTTTAAAATTAAGCAAACAGCCTGTTAGGATTGCAGCATCAGGCGAGTAAATCATTTTTTTTTTTGAGAGCCAAATTTTTATACTAAAACTATTATAGGTAGGTACATTGTTATTAATTTGATTAGGGTACTTTTAAGCTAGCTTTTGCTTAAAGAATTCTCAATCTGATTGAAATACGTTAGCTGAAATGACTCCTTTCAACTCGTAAGTTTTAAAACGGAAGACTGACTTCTGAATTCACGAATTTTCAATCGCTCTATATGTGGTATTTTGTGGAAGATTCACACTAAGGGCCAAAGAGCCGCAGTTGGCTGACTCTTGGATAGGGTGTAATGATGAATCTAATACAATGTTAGGATACACTGTATTTTTAAAATACGTCCGACACGGATATTACCTTACAGTGGACACTACCATATTAATTTACAATGTCAATGCAAGAGTAAAATAAAACACAAATAATATATTGTTTTTAATTTTATTGATACAATATCGTCTCTTTCGTAACGATAAAACCAATCAGAAATTAAAAGTACTCTTTTAACACAGTACGTAATAAAAAATAGTTGGATTATGGATAACACTAAACTGTCATTATCTCGAAACAAATATTTTCAGAAAGTCCTACTTTTGCATTGATGTAGTGATATAACAAAACATTGTCCTTAACACTCGACTGGAATATAAATATCTGACGAGAAAGTATTGTTTCTTCGTTATTGATAGTAACCGAACGACGGTCGTTCAACCAACGGTGTCTATGCTAATTTCTAAACAACTTACTGTTACTTAGGTCTGCCATCAATCCTTCGTATCGAATCGTAAAACAATGGCAATGTGTGCATATCTTTTGCGGTCAGATAAAGTTGTTCGCAAAATAAATATTAAAAATTATACTATTTCAATCGCCATGTTTATTTTAGTGCTAACTGAATGAAAATAAAAACATAAAACGTGTGGCAGTGATCCTCAAACCTCGCTGCTGAGTTCAAAGTCCCGTTCGATGTCATGCATTTGAGCAACAGTTTGTATTATTTACAACAAATTCATGACTTTTTTTACTCAGAATCATTGTGAGGTGTCGAAATACGTTTATTGATAAATACATTAGATATTTTCTGTATACTTAAGCAGCATTATCTTCACAATTATTGCAATATAATATCCTCTGATTAATTAATAATTCTTATAATATAAATATAATGATCTTCCTACACGTTTAATTCCTATGACAATTAAAATGTCAAACCCACCCGTACTTAATATTAAACATAATCATTAGTACTTTCGATGGATTCGGCGGTAACTTTGTGGAAGATCATTTTAATATAAAACAAAAATAACTTTGATTATTCCACGTATTGTGTTACAAAATGTGACACGTGTTTCGCCGCTTTTAGAGGCATCCTCAGACAACTACTTTCGCAAATGTTTGCTTAAGTACGAAACACGTCACATTTTGTAACACAATACGTGGAATAATCAAAGTTATTTTTGTTTTATATTATAATCATTAGTAATTAAGAATTTCGACTGAAGGTGCTTGATGGAAATTTAACGTTAAATTAGAATTATTTTCATAATGTACGTTCCCACAAAAATCTTGGTCGAACACGACCCGGGTTTCGCCTCTCGGCATCTTCCGGTGTTACTCAGTGCGCGAATGCACTCGAACTGAACTCGGTTTTTATAAATTGAAACAAAAAAATCTTAATTAACGAATGGAAACGATTGGTAAAATTGTTTTAATAAATTCGATCAATTATCAAACATAATCTTTGCTTGCCCGAGATAACAATATTTTAATGTAAAATAATATTGTTTAAATATGTACAGCTTAATAACAAAAATTCGAACTAAAATAAAGTGTTTATAATAGAGTTCATACAAGAAAATGACAATTCAATCAATAACAGTATCTTTTTTCACAATTTTACTTCAGTTAAAAGATAAAAAAACAAATTCTTAATACTGTGCAACTATGTATAAGAATAACTCGCAAGGAAACTGATATGTGTGTACTGTAGAATTGTAACTTAGATAATCGTCACAAGGTATTTAATTTTGGTCTTTGATAAAACTGCAAATCTAGTGGACTAAAGGCCTTATATCATCGGTATTGGGATCTCTTCAGTATCATTTAAATTAAAAAAATATATCGCAAAATTTCAATATTGTACACAGTGCATTACTGTTAATTTTTCCCTGCGGAAAAATCTCTAACAGAACTTATGCCGCTGTCCCAATGATTGAACAATTAATTACGTACTTACTAATTAATGCATTTACAACAAATTTTATATTTGGATGAATATAATTAAATCGAAGACTCATCGTGTAGTCACTACACTACAGTGTATACTAAAAATTGCACGATTCGCATTTCTTTAGTCTCATTTTACAGCTGTGTTTGCTCATATATTTAGATTAATCACCCACCCAGTGTATTGACTTGATAATAAATATACGGTATAAAGTGTTACTTCATTCATGTTAAATATTTGTTTTTATAATATTTTCTTGGAAACGTTTAAAAATGCAAATACTGCGTAATTTTTCTCACTGCATCCTTGTTTTCTTAGAAATATATTTACTATTCGATCTAATTTGACGAAATAAACCTGTTTTTTTGCGTGTCTTCTTTGTAGACTTACATCTTTGTTCAGTAAACGTTCACATTATTATTTATTCAAATTTCATTTTTGCGTTGTATAATATTTCTTAACATAATTTATACGTGTTATATACTTTTTAACCCTTAATAAATCAGGGTGAATAACGTGCCAAGAGAATATATCAGTACTGTCTGGCATACAGTTTGTTAATATACTAATATCAAATTGAATGCTTTGTAATAACATAATAGCAAAACAGAATTTTAACAATTTATTTCTCAAGCTTTTTTATAGTAATAAGTTTATGTCTCACATAACTTAAAATGAGTTTTTGTAAATCTGTTCACGTGATACTGACACATGATTTATCATGTAATTTTTTACTTCTTCCTAATTAAATTAACTAACCGAACATCTTCGAAAACACAGACAAAAAATTCATTTAGAACAACTTTATACATTAAAAAAGATCCTCTAAACATTCTTCAAAGTATCCAGTCAAAGCCCCCTATATTCAAAGCCATGCTATTGAGTAGAAAACAGGTACTTTTTTCAGATGAGCGGGCCGGCGTCATAATTTTCAAAGTAATATCACGTCATTATGAAACCATTTATTACTATTATTTTGAAGCAAATACATATATATATTGTAATTATATATCTTTTCAATTAAATCATTTTTTAAATAAGAAAAAATCATATTTTCTAAGGTTTTTTAATAAAAATCTCTGAGAACAAAAGCAAACAAAGATGCCAAATCATTTTATTTAAATTATTTTTTTTACAATATTTCAATACAGAATATGAGGTTGGATAGTTCATTAAAAAAACCAACGTCATTATTGGGATTTTAATCAATTAATATTAATCTCGAAATTTATTTGTGCAATCTTATATAATATTATATGAATTCCGCTTGTTACCGTAGTTTATGTAATTTATAATTTATATTCTATATAATTGTGATACTTAATAGTGGGAAGTTAAATTTTATTGGTTTTTACCATACATCGCATATCTTGCCATTCGCTATATTTCTTACAATCATTACTTAATTTGCATATATGGCCCTTCCGATGTATCGTAAATTGTAAATTAATAACACCAACGAATCACAGAATATCCATACGAGAAATCTTTCAAACATACATGTTACATTTAACGAAAAATAAGCTCACAAATTGGAATTTAGAGTTGATGTACGTATAACCGCCATACAATTTGTTAGTAAAGGCAGGGATTCAACGGCCAGCTCAGAATTTGCTGCTTTTCTACAGCACTGCTTGGAACTTAAGACTGCTATGATCCAGTTCATTGTATAGTGGTATATTTTCATTATATATAGTGGTATATTTTTTTTGAAAATCAAAACTATACTTTCTCTATCGCTCCTATCCAATACTTTGTGTACATATCTCATTATATTGTTTGATTTTGTAATAGGGTAAAATATCAAGGTATTTCAGTTCTACAGTTTTTAAAAAAAGTTAAAGGTTGATAGCTATTTCGGCTCACGCCATCGTCAGAACTATCTTTGATTTTGTACCTTTCCGTCTCCCCCCGTTTCAGAAAGGTTTTTTTTATCTTCCGTTTTGTATAAAATATTATTAAAAATAGCTTTCTCGCTTTACACCTGCCTCTTCCAATTAGAGTTGCTTATATAATATATGAACGTATGAATGTCAGAAAAACATCGAAATATATACCCATTGACTGTTAATCACTAATGCTATATTTATACACTTATCTAGTTCTTGAACAAAGCGATTCTGCTCTATTTTCTTACATACGAAACATAATTTCCCCCATTTTGAAATCTGAAGAGCTTTCCCGTTTTTAAGCGAATTTCTTTGCGGTTAACTCTAGGGGTTGATTTTATTCCTATTAGTATGACGACAGTTTTAATTGAAATATAATGTATTGTTGCTGCAAATATAATACATACTAAATACAAATCGTAAAATATATTCCATAGTAGTTTCTAATACTATGTATTAACAAATTTTCCATGCATATCAGTATCCAAACCATTACTTATGTATGTAAGTTATGTAAGTAGACTGAGGTATTCAATTGAAGAAATTACTATGCAACGTCTCTTTTAAAGCTAAGTCGCAAACAGGCAATGTATTGTGCGTGCTGATAGTAAATTTAAAAAAAAAACAGCTTAACCCATCGTGATGACGTTGAAATTGAGTCGTTTTTCAAAAGTACTTTTTGCAACATGGGCCGGAAATTCCGTTTTTCTTACGTTTTCCGATTTATTTTTAAAGATTCCCACCCACGTCATATTACTGAAGTTGGCCTAGTGACACATTACCAGTGACGTACCTACATTTCTGCTTAGAGGAGAGTTAATTCACCGATTCATGTTGACGGAAACAAAGGCCTGAACGATGATGACTTGGTAGTGCCGATGCACTCGTTATGCGAAGGGGTCCGCGCTCCGAACAGTTGGTTGGCGGCGGGAAGCTTTGGTATTCTGTAGGTTATAAAATTGGCTCTGGCACAGTGTCGGCTTTATGGGCGGCTCGGTAGGCGGCTCTGCCAAGATCGAGGCTATTCTGGGAGAGTGTCTCCCGCCCTCGTGCGTCCAGACTCTTTCCCCCCCTCGGACGCTGTCTCGCGAACTTTGTCATTTGGTTTTATCATCGGAAATAGACGGAGACAGATGACTGCCGAATGCGAAATATTAATTTTAAAAAGAAACTGTTAACCCTGCGATTACTTAATTTATTTCACCAAATTGATTTGTAAACCTAAGTCGATCTCTGTGGTCTATCTGTAAGAGCCGTACCGTAGCGATCAGATGTGTCGGGATTTTGGATTTATTAATTTAATTTTATTTATTTTAAGCATAGTGTTTATTATGTAAATTATTGCCAAGGTTATCCAAGGCGTATAAAGTGTACAAAATTGATACCCAATAGCCCAGGGATGGCGAACCTTTTTGGGTCGGCGTGCCAAAAATCCTCAAATATTATTTCTCGATTGTGTGGCGTGCCCAAGAAGTAATTATTTTTTTGACAAAATAAAAAAAATAAAAAATGATTTTTTAAACGATTGTCGTTGATCTATCGTTGAACGATTTTGGGAAACATTTGAAAATTAATAAAACGGAATAAAATAATAGTTTACGGATTATTTAATCAACATTTTATTTAAAACTCAAAACTTGGAAATCGTTCGTGTGCCATCCATATTCTCAAACGTGCCATAGGTTCGCCACCCCTGCAATAGCCAATAAAATAATTGATAGATCCACCACGTTGACCCAATCGGATTTGCACCTGGTGCAGTTAAAAAATTAAAATACCAAAAGCGGTAGCATGCAACCTAAAACACTAGCAGTTAAATCCCACATTTTTTTTTTTACATATACTAAACTTTTTTCCATATACTAAACTAAGAACTAGTACCGCGGCACACCAAGATGCCGCAGATAATCTCCGAAACTCCTTTTTTTATTAAGCTCACCGAGGAATTTGAAATCCTCGATTTGCTATCGAATAGGCATTATTTAAAATTAACATTTTTAAGGCTTCCTCCACCGCGGCATACCTGAGACTTCTTGCGGCACAGTAGTGTGCCGAAGCACACAATTTGGCAGACACTGCTGTAGTAGATAATGAAACACATAGATTAATTAATATGTTTTGAATAAATACTTTTTATATTTATGTATTTTATATTATATTTATGCCATGGGTGGGTAAAAAATATTTAAATTGCATAAATATGATATTGAGCCCTATGGTGCAGCGGTTAGCGTTGTGGGCTTCCGTGCCGGATCTCACGGATTCGAGTCCCAGTAACAGCATTTTTTCAATCGATTTCTGTTCTATGGCATGGGTGTTTGTGATGTTTAAAAATGTCCTCTCCCCCATCATTCCGATCCTCCAATAACTGAGCGTAGCGGGAGCGATTAGTCAACCACTAGTCCTGTCCTAGCCTTATCCTTCTATCCCTACTACTCTCTTTGGAAAAAGAGAGTAGGCGACTGAGTAACAAACAGTTCTCGCACTAAAACTTCTGTTGAGATACCTCCTTTAAGAAGCTATATGCTCCACGTATTCCATATGACATATTCCACATAGCCGTGGGTGATTTCCGACGGATGGAATTTTTTATGTATTGAAGTAAAGTTCGTCGGAACTTACTCACTCAGTTGACTTCCTTGCTATTTTTTTTCTACTGCTTTTAATATTATATTGTACAGTAAACCCCCCATTTACACTATATTCGGAACAGTATAATTCGGGGTAGTGTAATTGCGGGAATAAATCTCATACAAAATTAGGTATTTGGTTTTTTTCGCAAAAAATCCAAAACTAAGATTTCCCTTAGTTTTGCAAAAAAAAAAATATGGACGAAATATTTAGTTACTGACTAAAATGCAAAGCGCGCCAAAATCCAACACAAAGACAGTCGCCCGGATAAAAGTGTATCGCCTGGCACGTGTTGAATACACAGACTCTAGCCAACATTTGACTGTATGCGTCGCACAGACGACCGTCTCGTAGCAAAGACAATGGAATGCGACAGTGCAATTTGGGGATTTGCGGCGAATATTTCAATCCAGCGCGTAATTCGGGGTAGTGTAATTGGGGGTTCCACTGTATTATGTTTTTTTCTTCGTTGTAAAACTTTTAAATTTATAATTTGTCAATCTTATGCAATGTTAATTAAATAAATAAATACACGACAGTTTTTCATACCGGCCTTACCTGCCCAATAATAAAATTGTATAATATAATATTTGAGATGCTGACTATCGGGAATTGAAGTGTTAATTTTTCACACGTTTAATGTGGGCGTAGTTTCGTTTCCAGGGCGATTTTTTTCCGTTTGGTCACACTACACGGTCGATTTTCTCGAACTCATTCCCGATGATTCCAATTTAATAGTGACGTACGTGTTTGACTTTGTTCAGAAATATTTAGAATACATAAATCTCATTGACTTGCCATGGCCGACGGATCCTAGAAAAAAACAGTCTACGGTGTTTTGTTATATCGATAATTTATCATAATAATAATCTTTCGGTTGCGCCACCGCTTCCTAGTATGTGAACTATAATGAAAATTGTAACGGTGTATTAGAATTAGACCGACTATACTCAACCTGCGGCCCAATTAGATTTTATGTCAGGTCCAAAACAATCATAGTCACAAGCAATGTTCCCTCCAAAGCAAGAGTTAGCTGCGCGGAAATTTCAAAGGCTGCGCGGACCGATCAAATATTGTCCATATTGACCAACTGTCTTGTAGTGCGCGTCAACCCGGAATGAGTGCGCATGGGCCTCCCAACTGCTGCGCGGCCGCGCACGCGCGCAGCTTAGAGGAAACGTTGGTCACAAGTGTTTTTTTAAACATCTGTATTATTTTTGCAGAAAAATACGGAAGCAAATGAGTATTTTGGATACATTTATTTTTCTGTGTACCTACATTTATATATGTTATGTCCAGTAGCGGCCGGTCAATGTGGCATTTGATCAATGCTCCCCTTGTATATGCAGGGCGGCTATATTTCATGAAATATGTTCAAAAATAACATTTATACCATTCCCTCATTTTAAATTCAATAAAATAAAATATTTTTTCTAAAATATTTATTATAGACAATAAATACATGAAGAATTTAAAATGAATAAATGGTATAAATGTTATGTTTGAATATTATGTAATAAAATATAACCGCCCCTGCATATACAAGGGGTGCATTGATCGAATGCCACATTGACCGGCCGCCACTGGTCGTGTCAATATATTTACGTATTCGTATTAATATGGTGCGGCCCACGTAATGTAGCAAAATTCAGCATGCGGACCAGACGAAAAAAAGATTGAGTATCGCCGGATTACAGATACACTTACAACACAGTGGAAATCAGAATCAGTCTCGGTAAATAAATACAATGCATTTTCAATATATCGTGGAGCACGTATAAAGACTCTCAAATGTAGATAAAACATCAAAGAATCACATTTACTTTCAATTAATTTTTCTTAACTACTCATGTATTTTTTCTGTTTATAAATAATTAATTAAATGTGTTAAACGTATACGTAAATACGTAAGTGAACCGTCTACCATTACAAAATATTTAACCATTATCTTTTTTTTTCAAATAGTAACGTTCAATACATTAAAAAGGGATTTTTCTTCATACTTATCCAATTAATTCATATTCAATGTGATCAGATAGATATTTGCACTTTACCACATTCATATGACGTCATTCTGCTCGATTTCGACAAATCAATTCAATAAAAAATACCACTATTAAATTTTAGCAAAACATTAATAAAATTGATCCTAACCTAAAACACATAGTATCACACTATTTTATCTGGACAGATGTTTTTGAATGATTACCATACTCCTCAAAATTATTTGCAACTTATTCTTACTTAAGGTGCTGGAATCACTATGGAAATAAGCATTTTTTTATCGTAGTACTAAACAGTTTGATGGGCGTTAACGTGGAGATATAGGAAAAATTCCAACACTAGCTAGAAATCGAATACGCTGTTTGACTTCTGATCATATTATAATTGTTATAGATATGTCACGTTGGCAAAAGGTGTTAACGATTAACCTTTTGAAATTTACGTCAAAATCTCGAGTGAATCCAAAATAATTCGTACACATGTAATGTATAATATAAAGACATTCTTAAATATAAAAGTACAGTGTCCTCGTTGTGTGGTATGTAATTTGCATATAAAACAAGCATTTAAGAAACCGTTGCGTGATTGAAATATAAATAAATGTGTTCAGGTTGTTTCAGCAAAATTATCAAAAAGAGTGTTTCGTAATAATATTATTTATGTCGTTCCAACATTGATGACAAGTTTTCTTTTATCGATGAAAACTTGAATAGTCACTTCTAAGCTGTGTCGGCTCGTTAATTAGGGAATCGAGGCTGTATTTTCTTCCGTATAAAATGAGTGTTCTTGTTTTATATTTTTAAATATTTACAACAATGTATATAATTCCAATGGGTGGCTTGCTCTGGCGTTGAAATGAAATATTGTACATATTTATCGTTATATTTTTTCAATATGTAATCAGTAATATTTTAACCCTCTGACTCAAATTTACGGATCGCCACTGTTTTAAGTATGTATTAAAATAATAACGTGTATTGATTTAACATTCAATTTACTCTACACTCAGTAGAATGTCAGTTTGATTAATTTGTTTCCCTATTGTTTTAGATCAAATGGCGTGTCATATAATTTACTTAAATGACAATTTAGACTTAAATGTTATTAATTTCCATTGTCATGACATTATTTCTAAACCGCAATCATTACGATTGATACTCGTCTCAAATGTAGAGGAAAAAGAGGCTGATTGCAACAGTCAATTTATATTTTATCATTTAAAAACAATTCATCAATTATACGCAAAATGTTATGACATATTCGTTTCACTATAACATCAGTTTAATATTTTATGACAGATTATCTAGATTACAGAAATTTTGTGTTAAAAAATTATCAATTAAAAAATATATAAAATCTTTTACAAAGAATGTGTCGAAGCAATTGAACAACATATGTACGCAAATAAACTCGCGCTAAATTGTATTCTCTATTCAACGAGCTGAAGATGTTGGACAGGTGGCGAAAATAGTCAGAATTTATGTTAAAAGTACTAAAAAACATTATTTATTTCAATCATAATACATATCTTATTGTATTTTTTTAATACCACGAATTGTGATAAAATACGGAGTGTTTAAACTCTCCACATCCTCCCCTAAGTAATATTAATCAGAAAATATTCATTACTGAGTCATTCATCAAAATAAATGTTAGACAACTCATTATAACATTCTATTTTCAATTTCTAAATTGTCTTGTCCAATTTCAAAATCATTGCGTTAATAACAGGGCTGCCAGGCGTCCCTATTTCAATCGACAAATCACAAGTCCCGCATTGCAAGTCCCTCTAATCCCGACGTGTACATGTATAAAACTCTTCGAAATAGTGAATGTCCCGATCTGTGATCTTGGAAATCTGGCAACCCTGGTTAATAAGCAATGGTATCTTGACCTAAACCCTATTTTTTCTTCCACACAATCATTATCACTTCTTTAGAATGAAAAAAAAAACAAAGGCATTATCTAGTTTTTTTGTTACCATATTGAAAAAAACTCAATCTATTTTTTGTTTCTCGAGCTACGATACCTGTCATGGAATATTGGCCATGAATAATGAATTAACTGCAAACCGCTTCATGGAAGACTTTATAATCGTAAGCCGCAAAAAATAATACAATAATTAATGTGAATAACTGAGTGGTTAATGCCTTGTTGGTAATCGCAGATTCAAATCCCCGAACAATTATTTTTCAATCGATTTATAAATTTACGTTAAAAGGCCTAGTAATATTGTTGCCATTCCCGATTTCATCCATCCTAACCCTCATCCTTCCATTCTTACTTTCTCCGAAAGTAAAAAGTTAAACGACTTAATAACAACCAGTTCTCGAAAACTAACTTCCGTTGAAATCCGCCGTTAGTAGTCGATAATAATTATAAATTATGTATGCTCCACATTTGGAGCAGATATTGATTTTTAGAAATATTAATTTGGGAATGATGGACATTTGATACGTTAATGTTTAAATTTTTAAACCGACATAAATTTAACAATCAAGAAAAGAATTTGTTTGGAAACATGTCATTCGCTTTCAAAAATATTGTTAATTTCATTTGTTGTTGTTTTCTTTTTTTTTATTTCCGTATTTCAGTACTGATAATGATTGTATTACTACTATTCTGAGAATCCACATTCGAAGGCAATAAAACATATTATGCTTTTCCATGGGAGTAAACGATATCTTAGTATCCTTGCTTACTCGAGTAGGCAGTGAGTTAAAATTCCATCCATTTCTTATCGTGCGTGAAATTTTTTTCAGCTGAAAGTTTTGTTGTGACGAAAGCATAATAAAAATCCCTTATGAGTATTGATTATCATTGAGTCAATAAATATTAAGTATTCATTTATTATTACATTTATGTTCTACCAATTGTAAAAACCAAATACAAAAAACAGTGTCTAAATCCTTATCAATTTGAGAATAACCCCGCAAGGAAATTTTCGTAATGTCGTAAAGTTGAAGATTTTAGAATTCTTTAGTTCCTAAAAATAAAGGTAATTAATTGTCTTGTATTATTTTTCTAGGGATCCGACATATATGATTATTGTTATACATTAGCATAAAATGAGGAACGCTTATCTCTAAGCATTTATTTGTAGTTAAATTGAGATGAAACATTTTTTTTATCACAAACTGCTCTTAAAATACACACTTTATGATTTTACGGCGGTTTTAATGCATTCAATCACGGATTGTTGCGTTTGGCTCATTTTGGTGATCGGTCTTGATAAAAGCGTACTAAATATTAGCTGGAACAGTGCCAACTCCTCTCAGCGTTGAATGGTTCCAAAATAAAAGCAGATTTGAGGTAGTAAGTACTATAATTTCTCTCTTAAACGATAATAATAGGCCAGGCTGACAGCGCCAATTTACTGGTCATTATCGGATCTCTCGTCGATCGCCATTACTCATGCTACGCGAAATTTGACTGATAAAAGTGCATAATTGAATGTAAATTGTATTTAACGTTTTCACTGTTATGTAATTATTTCTTGCTGTGGTTTTTTTTATAAATAATTGTATATTAAAATCACTCCTGCCCTTTTGATTTGCCGTAGGGGTAACACAAAAGAGAATAAATGAAAACAAGGATAAATTCGCGCAATTAAATGAACCTGAAGCTTATGTTTAAGGGATGTCTCATGCAACTCCGGCCACTACCCAAAAAGCTCTACGTAATAGACCAGGGGTTACCAACCCCGTCCCCACCGACCGATTCCGATGCGCCCGTCAACTATTTTGAGATTTTCAAATTCTTCTTTGAGTTAAAAACAAAAAAAACGACTTTCGGAGACATTTTGGGGAAAAAGTATAGGGAATTGAGGATTTTAAATTCCTCGGTGAGCTAAAAAAAAAACTAGACACGGTCAATGTTCCCTCTAAGCCAAAAGGTAAGCTGCGCGGAAATTTCAAAGGCTGCGCGGACCGATCAAATATTAATTGACCAACTGTCTTGTAGTGCGCACCAACCCGGAATGAGTGCGCGGGGGCTTCCCAACTGCTGCGCGGCCGCGCACGCGCGCAGCTTAGAGGGAACGTTGGTCACGGTGATATTTTGGGCAAATCGGTAAATTCCTGGGTTTTGAGATTTTGAAAAATGTGCTCGCCGCCCTAGCAGTATTTAAGATTGCGCTCTGGGGTCCGAAAAGGTTGGTAACCACTGTATTAGACGGTTCCTGGCTCATGTCCCGACAAGTTCAAAAAACCTTGATTTGTTTCATTTAATATTTGATATTTATAGCGGTGTTCTCGAGTTAATTTCGAGTGACTGTTAAAATTTAAATTAATTTTGTCTCGCACGATTTGAAAAATATTAATGCAACTTTGCAAATAAGCTGTCGTAACATTTAATATTTAATCTGCAGGCAAAAAATCATGTTTGATTTAGCCTATCAATATAAATAGTAAACTTTAAAACTTTGCTGAATATTCGATAAACATAATATTTCTGATTCTTTTACTTTAACACAATAACTATAATAGGAGTGGGGGGGGGGTCACCGTTTATAAACATCCGCCTCATATCCTTGCGTGCTATTTTTGTTTACGGAACACCTATAAAATATATGTAATTGCACGGGTGCGCCGCTACCAGTGGAATGAAAATATCACACTGCACTTTTTCTAACAACATTCTCATCTAATTGATCAGTTTTCCCAACTGTCTGAAGAACGTTTCAATTTCAATTAAAACCCTGAAGCTTTTGCTATAAAGACGTACGATATAATTTATAAAGAGATTGGCCATATAAACAGTTTTGTCAGTGTAAACGGATTCTTCCGAACGAGAATACTTCGTACACTGAATCTTCCGAACACAGAACCTTCCGGACATAGAATACTCGTACACAGAATACTCCGTACATTTAAATATTTTAAATACAAAACTCATTGTTTTATTATGTGTAATGTCTAAAATATGAATAATAAAATTATGTCAACAGTGTATGTGAATTTTCAATATGAAATAAATACCTTCTTTTCAATATCATAAAAATTATCGGCCCTTTTACAATACAGCACAATTTTTCTTAATTAATTAGCCAAAATACGTATTAAATGATAAACTCTTCATATACATTTTAATTAAATATTTTTGTTTTTATTCTAAAAAATATTTGACTAAATTGTCATAAGACTACACATTATAATAAAACAATGATTTTTGTATTTAAAATAGTTAAATGTACGGAGTATTATATGTCCGGAAAGTTCTGTGTTCGGAGAATTCATGTGCGTAATAATCTTGTTCTGAAGAATCACCAAACCTTTTGTAAGTTATTCGTTTATCAAATGAGGACCTTCAACACCCCCAGCAAGCTGAATTTCATCAAGTTTACTAATAGTTATTCTTATTTTTTTATATAGAATTTGTCTCGGCAATAATTTTCACTATCACATAAATATTCTGTAATCTTTAAATCAGCTGTTCATTTAGATAGACATACGTTTTTAACTATATTATATACCGTCCTTGTCATGCGGAAAGTGGCTAATACTAAATTTGTTTTTCTATCAAGTATTCCCTCTATCGGTGCGAAAAGTGATCGAAAGTGAGTGAAAAAAATACAATAAAACTAAGAATCTTTTTAATTTAACACAGTATATTTGGAAGTAATCGACGAATGCACTTCTCCAGTTTTCATAAATATTGTCATGAACACTTATTTTTAATATAATAATCGAATAACCGTGTTTAACCATTGGTTACTGTGTTTACTAAACAATAATTTGATACTTTAGATCAGTGATGCACAACCTTTACCTTCTAGCGGGCCGCATAAAACAAATTTATCGTTGGTTCGGGCCGTAAAGAAAAAAAATATTTAAAGTACGCTCAATCCTTTTTTTATACAGAAAATATGTATGTTCCATGTAAAACAGCCTTAAAAACGTGTAAAAAAGATTAAGTGAATTTAGATAAATGAGTAATAGGTTCCATTTTATTATTTTGACCGTGTTATTTAAAAAATAAATAAGCCATGTGTTTCATTTATATGCAATTCATAAGTTAATGCGTTCATGGTCTTTGTTAATTTTTAACTATTTTTTTTAATTTGACATAATATTTGTAAGCCTGTTTCTATGAACCGATTTATTATCCTTCATTGAAGAAAAAGCTTGCTTAAATTTGTTTAATACATGTTTTACGTGAAAAAAGTATTTTTGAGAAGAGATTTAAGGGCCGCCACAAAATTCAAAAAGGGCCGCATGTGGCCCGCGGGCCGCGTTTGTGCATCACTGCTTTAGATGGATTCAGCGATAACTTTGTGGAAGTTCATTTTAATATAAAATAAATTAGATTAGTCCACGTATTGTGCTACAAACTGTGACACGTGTTTCGCCTCTTTCAGAGACATCCTCAGACAGACTTACTTTTGCAAATGTTTGCTTAAGTACGAATGATTTTTATTTTACCTTTCTGACATATTATAATAAAAATAAAATTAAAATGAAAGGCAAGGAGGGGATGATAGAAAAACAAACAAACAATAATGGTAATACAAATGACATTTACATTAAGAAATGATTAACTAATGAGTTGCATCAATTAGGACGGGTTAAACCGTTGGAAAATAAAAGTAAATCTGTCTGAGGATGCATCTGAAAGAGGCTAAACACGTGTCACAGTTTGTAGCACAATACATGGAATTATCTAAGTTATTTTATATGTTATATTATGGATTAAATGCATCTGTATTGCAGACAGGGTGACATATTTTTGGTTCGTTAGAACTTTACCGGAGTTTCTTTTGTTCTAAATAATGATAACAATCTCACTAACCATTATTGAAAGATAGTTAGTTGGTGAACCCCAGTAAATCTCATATTGAGCGGGGGCTGTGCATCGTCTGTGTAAAGTGTACGTTTGTGTGAAAAGGGGGAGAGGTAAATGAGTTTGTATGATACGAGCAACAAAGAACGCTAAAATTAGTATTGTGATTTGATTATGTTGCTAGACTGGAAGCAATAAATTGTTTAGTGCGGATAAAAACTGCTGAATAAACACCATCGTATTTTGAGCAACGATTGCGGTCAGATTTATTGCGATAAAGTAAGAAGCTATAACGCCAAGCGCATAGGTTGTAAAACTTCACACGAACTGAATGGCCGGCCCCGTCTGGGACCGACGTAAATTTGCCAATAATTCTACTTTTCAAAGCGAATTGTAAACACGTTTGAAGGCGAATAACAGCAGCTCGCGAGGGTTACGAGAGAGAATAAAAATACGTGAAGAATTTCAATTGCTTGGTGTAAAAATATGTATCACTTGTAAAGATTTATATTCAGACTTTTTAAGGTTAGGAAAAAGTTGAAGTTTCTGCGCTATTGTCATGTACTGAAAAAAAATCGAGTCAATATTCGTGTAATTAATAAAATTTCGCTTTCGACAATTATTAATCGTCTTTAGATTTAGGTGTGCCTTATAATACTATTTCACTAACTGTGATCTGTTTTTGTGACCCTTTAATCCAGGGTTTTTCAACGGGGGACCACAGAGATAAAAAAAAAATAAGGAGCCACAGCACAGCTTAGTTTTTGAAATTCGATTTTTTATGGGAAGACAAAACAATGGTATGGTGCCCAAAAAAAGACACTCAAAAGGGGCCGAGGGCCCAAAAAGATTGAGAAACACTGTTTTAGTAATATCAGATTATGTTATTACGATTGGTTTCTGATTCTGCCAAGATTTTACAGAGAAGAATGAATTATTATTCTTTTACGGCTATCAATTGATTGATACTGAGAAATTACTAAAAACCGGTTTCATAATATTATCCACTAAAATACTTGGAAATATTAACAAAAACTTTCTTTCGTAGTATTTCTTCTACTATTGCAAAATTCAAATGTATAATACATGTTATAATTACATACTTACTATTCAAATTTAAACATATTTTTGTTTGTATTCATTTTGCTTTCGTGACTATTTTACTTTGTCGCTAAGGGCAAGGTCAGGCAAACTTTTTGCTATGGATTAACTGTCTGTCTAGCTGTAGATTTCAGCACCGTATTTCATCGTATTATGAGAATTCTTCGATTATCAAGTATTAAACATTTGTTTTGCATTCTCATTTAAATCTAATAAACTAAATCCGGTTTAACGTGTTTTGTTGCAGTTTTAAATTTAATTTTAAATTATTGTCATTATTTAGATAAATCATCAACGGGTTACTTATTTTGTAATTCATTATTTTGTCTCACGTACTGCGTTTGTTGACATCGATTGCCTTTTTGTATATTATTGTAACTTTCAATTCACCGTTTTTTTTAATGTGATGAAATTCGTTTATTTCATTTCTCTTACTTTAAAAACTAGGGCTAGATAAATGAAAAAAATATAATAATTTATGTAGGTTGTTTTTAAAACAATAAGAGTTAATTGAAATTAATAAAAAGGCTGTTTGAAATATGTGATAAGATTCCAATAAAACATGGCACGACCTAACGTCAAAGCAACCAAAAAGGTTCTGTGACATTTCCTTATACGGCCCTATTTTGACGAAAAAACAACATGGCGATTTTTCTCACTCCTGTCACTGGTTGTAGGGCTATGAACCTTTTTTGAAACTGAATCATTTTGGATTAAAGATTAGTTTTCGAAACTAAATTCGTTTTTTTAGAGAGGTTTTGAGAGTGAATGAATATTTATTTTGGTGATATTGAAATAGAGATCAGTATGGCATAAAAATTTAAAAAACAAAAATGGTCGTTAAGAAGGTTTTGTAAGTATGGTTCTCAAATATGCTATATCAGGGATAGCGAACCTTTTTGGGTCCGCGTGGCAAAAATCCTCAAATATTATCTCTCGATTGTGGCGTGCCCAAGCAGTAAAAATAAATATTAAGCGATTGTCGCTTATCTTGGGAAACATTTGAAAATTAATAAAACGGAATAAATTAATAATAATTCACGGACTAATCTATCAAAAAAAAATTTTTTTTGAATCATTCGCTTGCCATCCAAATTCTCAAACGTGCCACCCCGGGCACGCGTGCCTTAGGTTCGCCATCCCTGTGCTATATCATTCCGAATTTCGTTTACACACTTCCAATAAAAATGGACAAAAAAATATCACAATGGAGTGAAATTTGTCTTGCATTTTGATTTCCCTACCAGACTTGCAAAAAAAAAAGAAGAATTATTACACAATATTCCTTGCCAGCTCGTGACGTTTTATTAGTTATTCAGTTTCAGCTGCCAAAATTCATCGGCATGCATCTACCACATGCGAGTGTAGTACTCGCGGATTTGTGAAATTTACTTCGCTTACATTTTCAGATTGCGTCATGTCATTATGTCGCTACTTCACGTAACAACAGCCATTCAAAATTACTGAAACAGGAAGAGCGCTTTTTCTGGATAATGAAACATTTTATTGCCCAATGGATCTAATTTATTAACAAAATATCCCCACTTACTATTTATTGATTTGGTGTGTCGCTCATGCAGTGGACAGTATGTATAATGTACAAAATGTCTTTAGACCGAAATACCCAATCGATAACAAAACTGTGGAAAGGAAAAAGGACGTTACCCACACATGTCAAACTTTACAGGAGAAGCAAAAAACTTGTTTTGATGATTTTGGGCTATATGTAAATTATAAATTATACCACAACCTGGAAGTGCACGGAGACTTCTAAACTGGTGTTTAATTGACATAATACAATATTAATTAAAGAAATTGTCTACGAAAAACCTTTATTTCAGTCTTATTTTTGGTTTTAATTTTTTACAAGGTCATCTTTTTCAAACTTAAAAACTAAATTTAGATACTAATTCGACATTTGCAGCTTGCATCCTTTTGATAGAACGTGTTAGTTTGATACATTGTGATTATCGAAAAAACCTATTTTTTTAAAAAACTGTGGGCTACGTCCTTTTTCCTTTCCAGTCGATATGTAAATATGTATTTCAGAGAAAACTGTTCAGTGAAGCAATTATAATTAATTGAATATCTATGTTATGTAGCGTTTCATTGTATTGTAAAATAATCTCGTTATAAATTGTTTTTATTCGACAAGAATATCAATATATTTTCTAATCAAATATTTTTAGTCAAATTAGTCAATTTTTTGTGTACTTTTTAAGTTTAATATATTTTTTTAACCATGTCCGCTCCTAATGTGGATCATATGGACTCCTAATGGAGTTTATCTCAACATAAGTGTTTCTACGAGAACTGCTTGTTACTCAGTTGCTCAACCTCTATTTTTCCAAAGAGAGTAGGAATATAAGGATAGGGCTAGGACAGGACTAGTGGTTAGCTAATCGCTCTCGATACGCCCCTCGATAGGATGGGTGGGAGGTGGGAATTCAAGACATCACATACATCCATGCCTTCGAACATAAATTCATAAATCGATTGAAAAATCAATTTATATAACTGTCCGTACTGGGATTCGAACCCGTGACCTCCGTAGCCGAAGCCAACGACGCTGACCACTCGACCACACAGGCGGCAGTTGAGTTTAATATAATATGACTAAAATTATTAAATGTTTATTTTTATTTAATATTCATCGAATTGATAAAATCTAACTTACTAGAACTTATTATTAGCTAGCTTGATTATGGCATTCTTAATAATACTATTCCACTTACCATGAAGGCTTACCTGATACTGATTTATTTATCTCAACCAAAACACACTATTTATTATTTAAACATACAGTTAACTCTAACGAAAGCATATATATTATCACAGAACCTTTTTTTAATTTAACAAATTTCTATTTATTTAAATGTTGCTAATTCAACAATCTTTTTCTAGTTTCAGTGTTATTTATAATATTATGCTTCAAACATTAATCAATCATTTTGGTTGAGACGAATAAATTTATTGATTAAAATAATTCTTCACTGTATAAGCACGTCACTGGTGCCATATTCGCCATACCCAGTGAACAAGTTGTTTTGCTGTAGGTATCTAAATCTGAATCACTACACATACCCTAGATTACCAGTTATCTAATTCAATTTTTGGTCAGTATATTAAAAAAAATAGTCTCGTAGTTATTATCGATAAATTTTACCTATCTGATTTTAGTGAAAATTCACTCATTGCTTTCGTTGTTTTTTCGTATACGATTTGCACGATAGTTCGTTGCAAATAAAATAACAGCAACAACCCAAGCAGTTTTCCGTGGATTTCCACCACAATATAACAGTGAAACAAGTGATTTTAATTAGGTTGGTATGTAATACGTATACATACCTATATAACGACAATATGAGCAATGTCAATCCATTAATAAATAAACAATTATTAATTTATAACAATATCTATGTAAATTTTCAGACCGGCTAGCTTATTTTTCGTCATATCTGAATAAAAACCGAATGGATGACCTTCACAATTTAAAAAAAATACACAATTTTGCCGTTAGTTACAATTTATCAAAAAATGCATAGTAACAAGTCGGCGTCAAATCAAAAATTAATAAATTAAAAAGCGCTTCAATTTTGTACTCTAATTAGTTTTGTCTCTTACGACCCGGTTATCAGTTATAGTTAGTCCGTACTGCACATGACTGAAAATACCGAAACAGGAATCCCTGATTTAAATGTGATATTAAAATTCCTACAATTAACGCAAAACTTGTGTACATCACTGAAAACTTGAAACACATGTCGCATTATGATTGTTTTTCTTTAAAATTAGTAAATTAAATATTTAAAATTGGCCAATTTTACTTTCCATAGCTGGCGGAAATAAATAGGTCCATGGCCGTCTGTATGTACAATAGAGGTCTGCACGGGCCAAAATTTTACAAAACTACCCGGTCCGAGCCCGAAAAACTCACGCCCGACCCGGCCCGGGCCCGAGTCTAATGCCGCACTTGTTACCCGAACCCGACCCGAAGCACCGAGAAATTTGAAATCCTCGATTTGGTATACTTTTCCCCAGATTATCTCCGAAAGTCCTTTTTTTTTTTTTTTTTAGCTCACCGAGGAATTTGAAATCCTCGATTTGGTATACTTTTCCCCAGATTATCTCCGAAAGTCCTTTTTTTTTTTTTTAGCTCACCGAGGAATTTGAAATCCTCGATTTGGTATACTTTTCCCCAGATTATCTCCGAAAGTCCTTTTTTTTTTTAGCTCACCGACGAATTTGAAATCCTCGATTTGGTATACTTTTTCCCCAGATTATCTCCGAAAGTCCTTTTTTTTTTTTTTTAGCTCACCGAGGAATTTGAAATCCTCAATTTGGTATATTTTTCTCAACATTATATCCCAAATTCCAAAGCCCGGCCCGGCCCGAGCCCGACTCTCGATTGCGCTTACCCGCCCGAGCCCGGCCCACGGGCCGGGTCGGGTAAGAGCCCGTGGGCCAGGCCCGGGCCCGTGCAGACCTCTAACGTACAACCGTTATATAGACATTTTATGTTATTGTTAAGAAAACATTCAATATAAAAACCACAAATTGTCGGTTCATTGCTTTTGCAACGAATCGTAAATCTTAAAATATCGAAAGGCATACATTTTATTTTTATTTGGCAAATAATTTTATCGGATAAGTTCGACAACATTCGTTGCATAAAACTTTTAAAACAGTATTTCTGTGAACTCGCGTACGTCCATTCGAAATGTGTCAATACAGATGAATAACTAACTTTTACCATGGGTATTAATTACCACTAGCAAAAACTGGCTACAAAATTCAGGAATAAAATATGTAAAAGTAAGATATATCTCAGATAAGCATTAGGTACACTATGGCTCACTGAAACCAATATAATAAATATCATTATCATGGGTACTTTTTTTTTCTCTCGTAAAGAATAAATTGACAATCTTGCAACATAACATAACAGTCGAAATTTCGAAAGATGTATGTAAAATAAATTTTGAAGTATCAATTACAAGATTATACAATAACAAAACATGTCTTCTCATCAGGGATTTCTAACACTATGCCCACTTGCTCGCATAAGCTATTACTTTGCACCCGTTGCAAATTTATAATAAACCATAATCACAATTGAATCCAAAAGGTATGTTTTGTAAATACTCTCACAGACCCGTGCTTAAATATGTAATCTAACGATTCACAACAATTAAGTAAATATTGTATTATGAATTTAATACCATATACATACTTAAATTTGTTTATTATTTTTAGTTTGAGCTTTGTCCGCCACTATTCTTTCAATCTCGAATTTATAGGGGACCACAATTAGGCAGGGACCCCTTGGTTTATTTACACCATAATAATGTTATAATTTATATTAACAATATTCTAAGATACATTTTAATAAACAAAAGCACAATTCGATTAGAGTAATATTATCGAATGTGAAATATGAAAACTTCGTCGAAATCGCAATATACTACAGTGGAACCCCGATCTACCGTTCTCGCATTGTTCCTTTTCCCGCATGGATCGTTTATTTTACATAGACCCGGCCAAACACCCATAAGAACAATGTAAAAGAATCCCGCATTAATCGTTCCCCGATTTACCGTGTTCCTCGATCTATCGCTTAAATATTTTGGTTCCGTCACAAATATTATCCCGATTAATCGTTTTCGTTTAATATTTTTCATAAATAGTTTTAACTCGCATTTCCTTTCGCGTTTCAGTGGAACCCCGATCTACCGTTCTCGCTATCTTCGTTTTTTTGAATGGATCGTTTACTTTTTACTCGACCAAGACATAACAATATTTAATAATTCCACGTTTATCATTCCCCGATTTACTGATTTCCTCGAACTATCATCTAAATATTATCGTCCCGTCCCGATTATTATCCCGACTGACCGTTTTTGGAGAATATTTTTTTTTTCACTCAAATAGTTTCACATCGCATTTAGTTACATGGATACATAAATAAGTTTTTTGAAAATTAAACATTTTTTTGGTATTATTTGAAGATTTCCCGCATTATTCGTTCATTTGTTACGGTCCCTTGAAAAACGTAGAATCGAGGTTCCACTGTATTCTAGTTCTTGATTAAGATGCATTGCAATTACACAGATAGCGCTTTATCTGCGCTTCAATTCAAATTACACCTCATTGAGTTTCCCTATGACCTAATTATTTAAATCCTTTAAAGCTCTTGATTGAAACGCATACCTTTCGCATAGTTAATCTTTTAATCCGGAGCTAAGCCGCCTTGAAAAACTATCGACGTCAAAATCGTACTGAACACCTGTTAGGTTAACCTACGTCATACAGGGATAGAAAAATAATGTGAAACTTAACGTAGGCCGCGAGCGGATTTTCATCTCAGCAGTTGAATTACATAAATAAAATTCCACTACACTGTTTTTGACATTCTTTTTTTAAATATATCATTTCTATCGTGTATTTCGTTATTGGTATTAGTCGATAGAAATTTTATATTTAGAAAATTTACTAAATAAATTAATTTTAAGATTAAGTATTTGTCACTCGATTGTGTGCTGGTTTGTTATGCGGTATTTATTTAGCTTACAACAGATCAAACTGATTATATTAGCCTTAAAAAAAATCAATTTACAAATAGGAAATCTTTAATTATAGCGGGAATTTCCAATTGATATTTGAAGTTTCTAAGAGTAATGCACGATGTGGTAGCATTCGACATAACGTTTTCGAAATCCAGAAACAAACAAATACTGACTTAAGTATTTTATAATATTTTATACAGACAACGACAACACATTATATTCTGTACTATATATAGTTTTGAAAGATTGACACTTTTCTTCGTGCCGTTTTTTATCGGTGGTTATCGACCAAATTGCTGTTACTCTTTTTATCCTGCGCCAGTCGTATTGGTCGCCTCTTGGATATTAAATCCACTTATGGTTGTTCATTTCTTCTTTTTTTATTTACATCATAGCTTGAGGTAATTCGTATTTCTCGCTGCGGTAAATGTGACGGATAGATTGATAGCCTTGCGACCTAGTGTCGCGTTGTGAAAAAATAATTGCACGTGCGAAGCAGCCACGCCTCCAAAACCTCCAATCTTGAAACCGAAATTTGACTAAAAATGCAGTACAATCAAGGTTGATAATGAGTTTAAAACAAACGGTAAGGCGTATTTATTAAATCGCCATTTTAACCCTTTCTTAACTATGATGTCCAAATAGTAGACATACCTTCTAATCATTTACATTTCTCTGTACATATAATTAATACTCGGCCTTAAATTCAGGTATTCCTCCCTTATACATTTACGCATTGAGTAATGCAATAGTAGAAATATTGTAGTAGTGTTATTTAATTGTCATGATTCACTCCGTTTGCCTGATGTGTAACGAATACAGAGCTTAGGATCACGTCCTTTTTTTGCATAGTAAGGAAAGGGTTAAAAAAGCTGAAAGGTGCGACGCTCCTTTAAATAAAGGACGATTGACAACCCTACAATTAAAATGTTATAATAAATAAAACTAGTTTTTATTATCAATATCCGCTCATAATGTGAAGCTTATTGACTCATAATGGAGTGTTTCTCAACAGATATCTTTCTGCGAAAACTACTTGTTACTTAGTCACTCAACTGTTCTGGAATAGTAAGGGTGGAAAAATAAAGACAGACCGTAGTGATACGCTTATCGTGGTAGCTGCGGCCCGTTTTTAAGATTGGATAAATGAGAATTTAAACATCACAGACAACCATGCTAATCTACCCATATTGGATTTCGAACTCGTGAACACTTAGACACGGACTGCCTTTTTGGATAGGTGTCCTTTGAAAATAGTCCACGTCAATTTTGTATCGCTATAATTTGTTCTAAAAGGTATCTAACACCTGTGTTTTGTTTGGATTTGGGGCTCTGCTACACATTGACACACATTGTCTTTGCAGAGCCAGCACTTGTAAAGATTCCATATTATTATGTGGCGGTATTAATGCGCTATGTTTATGCCCGAGGCCGTGACAACAAGCAAACAAACATGGCCGGTCCTTGAATGCAAATGCGAAAAGTTTCGAATATATTTGCGACGACGTGTCTTCGAAGTATTGAATTCGATTAGTTTTTAACAATACTCGTTACTTATGGCCTCGAGCGGCGTTCTATTTTCTGTGCATTTTTTTTATTTTGCCAGAAGCTGATGGTTTTACCTAGCGAACAGCGTAAAATTTAAAAATCAACTTGCTAAGTGCAAAGAGAAAACAGAGAATCATTTTTGGTAATCTTTCTAATTTCTGGTGATTGAGTTCTGCTACCCACGGAACTGAACACCTGTTGCTTTTGTCCTGTTTCATAAATCAATACAACCGGCCACTAATAAAAAAAATGGGAACTAAATAATAATATGTATGGTTTTAATTTGTCTAAAATGTAATTAAGATTAATAAAGACGAAATGTGATGAATAAAAAAATCAATATTCACCAAAAACGATTTTTTAATATTCTGTTACTCATACTATTATAGCAGGGGATGTCAATCTTGTAATATAGATTACCAACTGTATCTTATTTGATGGTTAAATTTTCTTAGCCTGTGGAGGGGGGAATGCTTTTAAGTGCTTATGGTGTTTCTAGTGTTGAAGATTTTTTTATAAAGATTATATTCAAATAGTAATATGCTCTTATTAATTTTCTTTTTGAAATATAATGTGAACTAATCCTTTTCATTGAATTCAGACTATTTTAAATTAGCACAATGAATTTTGTTTTATTTTTTATAAATGTGATGCCTTTCTACTGAGAATTGACATTCAACACCTGAAAAGTGATATTCTTTGTAATTTAAAAATGTTAATAAAATACAATATTTCTTAAAAATGTTAACACCGAAAACTCATATGTTATTGCTTATTGTGATTTCAAACAATATATTAAATGTGTTAAACAGTACAAAACAATGCTAATTGTTAATTTTTTTTCTTTTCAGCTAAAATTTGCCTGTTCTACACAATTTTCTATGGAGTGTTAGCAGCGTTAGTGGCGATATGCATGTGGGTGTTCTTCCAAACGATTGACCCAAGAACGCCGACATGGCAACTCGACAAGAGCATCATCGGCACAAATCCCGGTCTAGGATTCCGTCCCCTTCCGCCGGATGACCAGGTCGAGAGCACCCTCATCTGGTACAAAGGAACGAAACAAGCAGACTACAAATACTGGACTGATGCTTTAGATGACTTTATTGCAGGTATTTCTAATTTTCATATATAACAAAACAATTTACACTTAAATGTCGCCATCGGCAAATGCTGTTTAAAATGTTAATTTTGAAATCAATTCTTATTCAAGCAATTTAAAGTTTAACACCATCCCAATTGAGGGTCTGACTTCTTGGTTTTTCAGCCTTTATCGAGATGGGGTCCGTTACCTTTGTTGTATTCAAAGTCATTATTTGATTTAATTTAGAATTTCGACTGAAGGTGCTTGATGGAATTTCAATATCAAATTTGAATTGTCTTAATGCTGTACTCTTCCATTAATCTTGTCGCTAACGATCTGGGTTTCGCCTTTTGGCATCTTCAGGATTTTCAAGTACACGAACACGTGTATTTGAACTGATGCGCAGTAAGCAGTTTGCATCGTTTATTTAGAAAGATAAAATTTTATCGCTCAGTAATTGTTGTTAACGTAATCAATACGATTAGCGAGAATTTTTGATGTAAATGAGTTTAGGTGACGGTTTTGCATGTTGACATGTATTTATCATTTGAAATTCAAACAATTAGCATTAAAAATATTAATTTAAATAAAGCATTTAAAAATAAAACACTATTGTACTAATCTAATATTTTTTGTTTAAAATCAGGACCCCTTTCGCTCATCACGAGCATTATCATCTGATTTTATTTAATATAATGCCTTTCCACCAAGTAGTGACAGAACACCTTACAAGTGATAGGTTGTGTGTATATGAAACTGTCTGAAGATAATTGATTAGAGACAATTAATCGCCTAATGCCTTTCCACCGAGAATCAACAGAGAACACCTTTAAAGTGATATCTGAGCATGTCATCTGGAATACACATATACCCTCGAATAGTCATGGTGTGCATATAAAATTATCTGATTAAAAAATGAGTGCCTCTCGGAAAGCTTTCTTATGGATATTATGTTACGAAAATTACATTTCTATTAAATTTGTTCACGCTTCCCAGTTTGGATATCGCCGGTCTTAAGTGATGCTAACAAAATGAATACAAATATTTTGAGCTTATTTTTGTAATGTCTTTTTTTTCATTTTCAGTGTACAAGACTCCTGGTCTGACGCCTGGTAGAGGTCAAAACATTGCCACGTGTGATTACGACAAGGCACCACCGAAAGGCTCGGTCTGCGATGTAGACGTAAAGACATGGAATGACTGCTCACCTGAAAATCATTACAGCTACCACAAGAACTCTCCTTGTATATTCTTGAAGCTCAACAAAATCTTTGGCTGGATTCCAGATTACTACAATGACACTTCAAGTCTTCCCGATAAAATGCCAAAAGATCTGAAAGAATATATTCAATCTCAAAATTCAAGTAATACAGTAAGTCATTTGTTTTCTTATTACATTTAGTAAGTCAATTTTGACTGGCATAGGAAGTGCTTTAAAATCCCAATCACCGGTTTTTTATATTACAAAATCTATCCCATTTATGATTATGAGATGTAATGAGAAATTTAGATAATCCAAAAATATATATAATTGACAGGGAAAGACTAGTACAGGCGTGGGGAACCTGCGGCCTTTTGGCTACTCTGGTGCGGCCTTCCGGCCAATTCTGTAATTCTGTAAATGTTTGTAAATTCGTAAATTCCTGACATGTTCTGACCGTAAATTCCTGTTTCCGGCCAAAGATTCCCTAGTCAATGTTTTCTGCGGCCTTATGTCGAATCAGAAAAATGAATGCAGCCTTTAGAGAAGAAACGGTTCCCCACCCCTGGACTAGTACATTCAGTAATAAACTATTTCATTAACCCTTCAGACACAGATGCTTGATTTTAAAAATAACAATGACTGATTCATATCCAATGAACAGAAGAATGAGCAGCAGATACACCAATAAATATTTGTAAAAACTGATTTTCCCTTTTCTTAACCCTCTTACTGCCGTAAAAAAAAAGTATGTTTGTATCTAGCACGCCGGCTATAATTTGCATTACCAATTTAATTAGGTATTATGGATTCCAAAACTGTATTAAACATACCAAAATCCTTTTTTCAGCTCAACACTATATGGGTTTCGTGCGAGGGTGAAAATCCTGCGGATGTCGAAAATATTGGACCCATCGCTTACTACCCAAGAAGAGGTTTCCCAGGATACTTCTATCCTTTTGAAAACTCCGAAGGTTACCTTAGTCCACTTGTTGCTGTTCATCTGCAGAGACCTAAATGTGAGTTAGATTTTAATAATTTGTTCATATTAATTTTAACTTTCTTCATTCAGCTGAATAATGGCATTCTATTAGAATGGTGTTATCGCAGTAATTTGATTATTTTATAATTAAATTGTTTATTAAAGATATATTTTAAATCCTCCACCCGACTTTCTGAAATATTAATAGTATAATCTTAGCAACATGATCGATTGTTAATGGAGGATTTAATTTTATGTTGTTAGTGTTCATGAAGTTAATTTTTCATAGTTTTATTTTTTCATAATTTTTTCATTGAACGTCTTCTTTTTGATGGTTAATTAAGCAAGCATACCTGAAATAGATTTTTGATAACAACTCAATCATATTAAATGAATAGCGGAATTAGCAGGATATGTACATGTATGTACAAATGAATAAAAATTGATATATCTGGTAATATTCTGGGCAAATTAATTTTACAGCATTGGTCGTCAAGTTTTCTAATATAAAGTGATTACTCACAGGGCTTTATCGATGCTATATTGTTATGCTAAAAATCTCTGACTATTGTATTGAATGAAATTTTTCACCATTTTAAATATATTTTATTATATTTATGTAATTGTTTTCAGGTTAAAAAAATACCGTCAAAGTATATATAACTAAAACTTCATTATAATCTTTATAAGAAATCAATTTATTAGAAGGGAACTTTTGCTATTATTAATAGTCATCAATTCAAAAGAATAAATGAACATCATAATCCTAACAGCCAATCTTTTCATAACAAAATGTATTATTTGAACCAATGAAAATTTCAACTAGTTTCATATTATCAATGGATTCGGAATTATCTATGTGGAAATTCATTTTCAATTATAAATTAAATTTGATAACTTTGTAATTCCACTGATTAAATTATTAATTTTTTTACATTACAAGAACATATAGTATGAAAAATACGTACAATAAAATATAGATTTTAAATGTTTTTTTTTACAACAAATCCATAAATAACATTTACATAAACTAAATCAACTATACTTAAATCAAAATACTATGTAAATTTTGCACTTTACTATAAAACCATAATTGAAAATACTTATATCAACTATGTCCATATTCTCCATTAAATTTTGACATTTTATTGTTTCTGGTTGTTGGTCTGTCATTAAGTAGGATTTTTGGTAAATTAGTCCATTAGGAAGTATATTTTTATCATTTTCTTTTCTTATTACAGCTGGCATCCTGATCAACATTGAATGCAAAGCGTGGGCCCGCAACATTAAACACGACCGTCACGACAGATTAGGATCAGTGCATCTTGAGCTGATGATTGATTAATGGCGGCATCATTTACAAAACAGTATTTCATCTCACTGAATCCATTTAGATAGCATCGAGATAATTACGGTAAATCCGATTGGAGTCAAATATTCCAGGTTATCATTTACCTTGTAGGCCCCCCACCAAATTATTCTAATAATGTTGAACAGTTTTGTTCATTTTGTAGTCGAATCGAATCAATCCCTAATTTGAAACAACAAAAAAAATGAAATACTCTTGGGATCACTTAAGCCTAAGCCCTATGTGTTTTTGGAGTGTATATAAATGTCATTATATTTATGTAATTGTTTTTTTTTTCTATAAAATCTTTTCAACAAAAATCTAAATGACATTGTAAATCGTTAAGTATATTTAGGTTCACTTAAGTATGTGCCTTCTTTCATATTGCCTAAGATTTCATAAACTATTAGTAAATCATTGAATCGTTTCCTATTAAGTCACTTAGACATAATGGTATGACAAAAATAAATCCTTTTTTTTTTCAAATTTACCGCTTCTCCCAAATGTTTTGTTCTATGTGAAAAAATCCTTCTTATTTTTTTGTTAGAATTGCCATCCATTTGCTGTAAGCTGTATAAATTAAAATTCCATTGATTTAGTTACATTAGGACTTAATTAATATGACAATTTATTATCTGCCTATCAGTGTATATTATTATTTTTTTCGCTTTACTAAAAGGAAGGAATAGCAAATGAAAAAATCTGTTTTATTAGTGATACATTTTCAATTTCTTCTATTGAGATTGTAATAACTTTTCAATGTTTTTTTTTTTAATTAAATGAGAATATTATAAGTAGATTAGAATAATTTGTACACTTACGTTGAAACAAATGAAACTGCCAAAATTCTTATTGAAAAGAAAACCTAGATATATGCTTCAAACTATATTTAAATGATAAAAATATTTTGACTAACAACCGGAATGAAAACAGCTTGTTATCGACTAGTCATAGCTGATTTGAGCTCGAATATTTTGCTAGAAAGCATGAAAAGTTTCCATAAGTTCTTTTTCCAATCTAACATGAAAATTTTAATATTTATTTGAAATTTTTTTCATCATCAAAATATTTGATATATTTTATACAATGAAGAATATATCACTTTTATTTTGTACATTTTTGTACAACTTTATAAAAATAAATTCAAGCATTATTATCTTTTCAACTTTACACATCATTATTATTTTTATTTATCTTTTTCATCTTTTAATCATGTCTAACTGCGAGTATTCTTATGAAAGTATTTGTTTTCTTTCTTTCTCTTTTTATATCATATTGCAGTTTTATATTATTTGCCATAGTTCTCGGTATGTTTTTTTTTTGTTGTGAAATTAATTCAATAATTTATTTTAGGGCAGTATTATGATTACACTAGTACAATATTGTTGATTGAAATAAGAATTAATGTTTTAAATGTAAAGTTATGTTTGTTACAATGCATGAATGATACATATTTGTGAGAGACATATTTTTGGGTGTACAAGTAAATATTTTTATATTATACAAGAAACACCATTCATCATTGTTGTTTCCTCGGCGTTCGCAGTCCACGTACTCCGCCATCGGTTGCCTTTTGATACTACAGGTTTATCCTATGATTCGAGTGTCGGATATTCAATGATGTGTGCATATTAAACATGTAACGATCAAATTAAAATGTAGCTTGGCAGTACAAATACAATTAATTTGGTGCTATCGGGTACGTTTAGTAAATGTTTCTAGAGAGAGCCGTCGTGGTACTGAATCATTTTGTGAAATACCCGTCAGGCGAGCCTTGATCAAGTTCAGTGCTGCGTAATTTAGATTATGAATGACGTTGAATGTGAATAGAAACAATCGGAATGTGTTTAAATAAATAATTTAAAAATCTATTTGTGTTTTTATTTACCCTTAGCAAAGTTTCCCATTCCATGTTTCCCAATTTAATTTAGTCACTGAAACGTTTTGCATAATAAAAAACAGAATTAAATTGTTTACGCTTTTTCCCTCTCTATATTTATCAACTGAAACGACGTGGATAACTATAAGACTCTTAGAGCTCCATGGTTATTTTTAATCCTGAAGTGGGTCCAGACTCGGTCTTAATTTATCATTTTCTCACATATTTTTCAGTTGAGTACTGTCTTACTATAGATTTTATCAAATGAAAGCTTTGAACAAAGAAAAATAATGAGAAAAACCTTTAGGGATACTGACCGTAGGTGTTCAATGAAAAAAGTGTTCAATTCTAAACAGTAATTCATTATTCATAATGTGAAACTAGATGAGTTAACTTTGACTTCCAACTCCCTGAGTAACTTCTGCAAATAATATTAAATGTAAATCGGTGTCGATATTAAATAGATATCACTACCTGCACAATCTATTCTTTACTTTTTATTTGGGCATTTTTAGATACATGAATATACTTAACAATATTTTGAAATTCAAAATATTTGGCATCACTGTTAATGCCAATGGACCATCTTTTTTAATGTTGGAAAATCATATGAGATAAACTCGATGGAAATTCACTCAGTCACTCCAGATCAACTAAACAAATGGTGAGACCGGACCATAGAGAGCGATATTGTCAACCAACACCAGGGAGGTTGAAGTAATACTTTTAATAGAAGGGGAGGGGATGCATAGATAGTATACAGTGATTACTGAACATTTTATTTCCACTTGGACACTACATAAGAACATTCCAGCGACCCTTATTACATACAATCTTATTTTAAAATATCACAAAATCTTTCCTTATGAAATTCAATGATAATGAAATATAATCAGAGTCTGAAATTAATTAAGATGTAGTTTCCAACTTTTTCTAATCGAATTTATCTGGAATTCTTGATATTACCATGAAAACATCTTCGGTATACTTTCAAAAAATGGTGTTTTTTGCTGTGAATGCAGATCGATAGACACACTATCGTCCAAAAAAACAAGCTCACTCATACCACATTTATTTATTTCGATATTTAATGAAGTAGTAGGAACTAAGTCAATTTCGTTGGGAGTTATAACTGGCAGAAACTTATAAACACTTTTTAGCTGTACAGATTTTTTATTTTTACAGCTACACAAACACTAAAATGCAACGAATAAACCGTTTTGAACTGTAAAGGTTTTGGCCGCTTCATATTTGAAAAAATTGATTATCTCAAAAGATTTTTTTGTTTCACATTTTCTACCGGTATACTGACAATATTGTCTTCTATGCTATCAAATGTGTTTGTAATGCAACATTTACAGGACAAAATATTGATGCTCATTTTTATTTATGTTATAGTAATTTATTTGTGTAGATTCTAGGGATTCTGATGTCTTGGCTTCTTTCAAGTTCCGGGACACAAGAGATAAAATTATCATGTTCGAGTAAATGTTGCATTACAAACACACTTGATAGCATAGAAGACAATACCGTCAGTATACTGCCAGAAAACTTTAATCTAAAAAAAATTGAGATAATCAACTCATGAAGAAATAAAAATGAGCATTAATACTTTTATTAGAGTGAAATAATTTAAATTAGAACAAGAATTAATTGAATAATTGAAACAATCCTGATCTTTTTATGTCCAGTAATGTTCTAAACAACATTAGAAATGGGGTAACAGTTTATATTTTATTATTTGCCATTTTACCTATCAATTAATTTGAAATACTAGCTTGAATAACTGAAATGCGTTACACCATGAATGTCGTATGTGGTTATCTCTTGGAATCATAAACTAATATCTTGGAATGGAGTTGCTTTGTTTTGAAATTCATAAATGGAAAAATATAAATAGCATTCATAGTTGAAAGGAATTATTGTATGTAGAAATAGAGGTAACTAATGATATTTGTTTTAGTTTTATTGGCTTAGAAATAAGTCTAATTTTACTATCAGCCTCAATCAGAATTATTAATTTATATTAAATAATGACGGAATTTTGTAATAACTTTATTACAAATGAATGGCTTAATATCCAACAGATGGCAGTATAAAATAAAGTGGCTTTATAATGAAACATATCAAATGGAGGTGTCACTGTATAGACACTATTTCACAGAAAATAATATATGTTCAAAGACAAATTCAAATCTCAAGTAATGATTAAAAATGAGAATAGGTGTAGGAACTGCTTCGCTTGGACAGAAAAATGAATTATTCAATCATACAATTAAATTAATAATCGTGGACCCCACTGATGGTTTGACCTTTGATATTATATTTGGCTTGAAGATGGCATAAATGATTGTTAGATGTCATCAGAAATGTTCAATAGATTTTACCTATAGTGAGGGTATCCAAAAAGAGGACATGTCATATGTCCTCCGATTCAATATTTAAATACTGTCCTCCATCTATTTATTAAACGGCCCTATTTTGTTATTCATTCCAAATTGGTCTATAAACCAGGGTTATGGGTTAAAAAAAAAACGACTCTTTAAACGGCTTTAAATAAAAAGCGAATGTGACTTGATTTTTTCAATCATTTCAGTGTAACGTACATTTATGCATTCATCAGATCATACATGTTTTTGAATAATTCTAGTTCCTTTTTAAAAATCAATATAATGAATAAACTATTTTTTTTCAATTTCTTTGAATTATTTGTATCCGATTTGTCTGCCTCCGGAAAAAGCACCCGACTCCACAACTCCCGACTCTGACTCCACAGCCCTGCAATAAACGCATCTTTGAAATGCATAGTTGTGTGCAGAGCTTTGAAGAGGACTAGTGAAGCAAAAGCGTTTTACCTTAAGGAGGAGCGGAGTCTAAGCTAGGAATTTTTTTAGGGTGCACTGCTCCTGATGTTTATAATTATCATTACAATTTCGTCTTCAATTTTTTTTTATTAATTATATTTATTGATTATTTTATCATTGAAATATTATAATATCTTTGCAATAAATCAATGCACCGCGACACACCTCGTCTAAAACTCTAAAGTATAACTCTGCCAAAATCACAAACATAAATGCAGGAATCGTCTCAAATTGAAGTAAACCATAGGTTCCCAACCTTTTCGGGTGGCGACCCTTTTTTATAAAAGCCATGAGACTGGGGAACCCCCGAGGAATTTGAAATCCTCGATTTGCTATATTTTCCCCCGGATTATCTCCGAAACTCCTTTTTTTTAGGTCACCAAGGAATTTGAAATCCTCGATTTGCTATATAATTTTCCCCGGATTGTCTCCGAAACTCCTTTTTTTTTTTAGCTCACCGGGGAATTTGAAATCCTCGATTTGCCATAATTTTCCCCCGGATTGTCTCCGAAACTCTTTTTGTAGAGTAAACGAATTGTAATTTATTATTTTTGGTTCATGAATATTCAGGAAAACAATTTGCCACTCTGCGGCACTTTTTAATGTCACATAAATATAAATTTCAATGCTGAAACAAAATAATTGATTCGAACTAATTTATTAACCTTTCAAATATATTTCTGGAAGTATTTTCGTTTAATTTTATTCTATTAGTTTTAAAACAATCGGGTGGTTCTCTCTTCTCTCCCCATTAGCAAAGCAATTTTAGACACTGGCTCGCTAAAACTTGTGCAAACTAGCTGAATCCTACCACAAAAGGTCAAAAATATTGAGCAAAATACAGTTTTTTATATTAATTTATGGATAGATTCTTGCCAACGGCATATAAATCTACTAATTTAACCAACTGGGATGTTTGCATATTGTATTTCAATATTGCAACATTTTTACTTTTCGTATCCAAACACGCCAAATGAATAAATAGATTTTAGTTGTAAGTAATGAATACTAAAGTAACACTTACCGCAAACTTCTGTTCAAATAAAAATATCTGCCTATTAATTTGTCAATACAAATTTACACTTACATGTCAAGATATAATAAAAAAAAAACCCCGCGCCAATTTGTATAGTGTTACGAAATATATTCAAATTGGGTATTTTTTTCGAAGACCGCTTCACTTCTCAGCTTTCATAAAAAGTAGTAATTAGAGATTCCGAAGTCTCGAGGTTTTCAAAGTCCCGGGACTCGAGACTCTTATTTCCCCTTCAATAAAATTATAAATTTATTAAAATTCAATATTTGTATGTCTGTATGTATTACATACACTCGCCGCCCTTTGAAAGTACGCACTATTAAAAATCGTGTTTTTTAATACAATGTTTAATAATTATTATTTTTCTTATGTAATATACCTATTACATAAGAATGAAAGAAAGAATTATTATTTTTCTTATGTAATAAGTATATGCAATACTTACGGTTGATTTATACTAACAAGGGAAAAAAATATCAGTGAATTGGGCCGCAGTCTCCTAGGAGTAAATTTATGACCGTAACTTTACAATACAGCGTTTAGACCTTTTTAATGTATAATAGTGGAAAAACATTTGTAAATAAAACAGCACCAGGTATGAACATTTAATTTTAACATTTTGTATTTTTTTTTTTTGCTACAGCTATATTTTTATACGATTATGAATTGAATTGAGTTAAACAATTTTCTAATAGTATAAATGAAGATATCTTTCTCCCAAAACCCCAGGACATTTGATAACAAAGTCCTGGGGCTCAAGATAGCGAAAAACCCTGTCCTGGGACATCTTGACACAGAATCCATATCTGTAATACATCCAATCCTTTTTTATGCTTAACATTTATTCCAAAAATTGACGAATATAAAAAAATCACGTAAAAACCTTTTTTATACAATTTGATAAATTGAGTCCAAAAATATAAATATCGCATAAAAAATATCAAAAATGTATAAAAACTAAAAGTCATAAACACTCTTATTTGGTAAATTTGTCTCTTTTTCGCTTTCATATCAAAAGCGACGAAATATATAACGGCGAGATTGAAGTTTTTTTATTATGCATTTTAAATTACAGATGAGTGAAATGCGTTTAATTACATAGCAATTAACTAAGCGTGCACCAGTGTCACGCGACTTAACGAGGTTATTACAGTAACTACAAACATGCCATTAGGGAAATTTATGAAATCCCAACACAAGGAACTCGCCAGCTAACCTGCTCAGTTTTACTTTTTAATTGGTCGAATTACGTAACAATATAATGATTAAAAGATGCATCAATAATTACATAACAATCTGAGTACTATGGGAAATGAAAACTGCGAGTCGCTAATATCAAATCTTTTAAAAACGCCTGCTTAAAATCGTAGAGGTACGTACTCCAAATGCAACATTTCAACATAAGTTGCTTTTGTAGATATACATGGTACATTTCTAATGTGATTTAAAAAAGGTTCTTCTATATTTAATTATAAGTAAGAAATGAAGATATAATTAAAAAAAAAAGATTTAACAGATCTTTAATGTTTTTATTTTATAGTGCATCCATCGTAGAGGCCGAATTTTTACAAAATTACCCGGTCCGAGCCCAAAAAACTCGAACCGAGTCTAATACCACACGTGTTACTCAAGCCCGACCCGAAACTCATATTTATACTTCTCAGCCAGGAAAAAATCGTTATTTACAACAATTTACGATTCACTATAGAACTGGTAATAATTAAAACTATCATGGCTGACGTATGACACGAACGTAGTCTGAAGAAGAAATAAGTTCCTTACCCGGGCCCGGCCCGAGCGAATCTCAATTGCGCTTACCCACCCTAGGGCCAGGCCCGGTGCAGACCTCGCTAATCGCTAGAATCGCTAAATATTGATAAAGGTTTTTGTATAGTACTGCTGTATTCTATGGACAATATTTGTAATAATATGTAAACAAAAATGTATGTGGTTACGATTTGCATCCCCTTTTTGAGTAATTAATCTACGGGTAAAACGACGGTTATGATAAAAATTGATATAAAATATAACAATACAAAATAATAGGTATTAAACTATTGCCATAAAAAACCAGAAGATCATTAAAAAATACAAACATACTTGAATCGAATGAAACAATATAATGTAATGATTGCAGATTCAAGAACCTTCCTAAGCTTACCATCGATGGCATTTGCCAAAGCCGCAACAGCGTTATCTTGGCTGCTGATAGCAGATCCCACGTGTAAACACTCTGATAGTGCAGATTAATAAAAAAAATCTTATCGTGCGAGAGAAATATCTCTCCTTTGGAAACTTACCTAATCAGTGATCGCGGTGCGTGTATCGGGTCTCTGTTGGCGTTCAAACATTTCAAACAACCAGTTGGAAATAAACCGGCTTCGGTAGAGGTCGCGTATCGTCATTGCGAGCTGAAATTAAATCGCGATCGGCTTATGTGCATCAAAATTAAATATTTTTATCAGAGGTGTGCGATTTGTTAATTTAACGGAAACATGTCGAAAATGATGGCGAAAAGGAGCCGCGATGAAAGCAACGGGACAAATTATTCGTTCCCGTATATGCGGCAGGTAAACACAAATTCAAATTGGCAGAATTTGAAGCTGGCAGTTTGGGATCCCACAGATCAGGCCTTCCTGGGACGAGATGGTAAAAGTTGGGGTAAGCCACACAGTTTTTCTCAAAAAACTTCTCAAGTGTATCATACAATTCTTTATACATAATGCTGACTTTATACTTAACATTTTTTTTTATAAATAGTTTGAAATATGTTTTATTTTTAGTAAATGAAACAAAATCATGTCCTTAATAAAATTAATAAGAATGAATATATTTCCTTTTTTAATGGAATGATATTGTGAGATAAAGTAAAAATATATTGTATAATAAATTTTTTTACACTTGTATTTAAACTATCATGACCAGTTTTATTTCGCTATAAGCCTTCCTATTAATTACAAATTCAAACTAGCTAATGGTTTCTGGCTAGTCCTGGTGATATGATAAAATGTGAACTATTACTATACATTTGGTTTTATTATGATATGTCACTCGCTTCAATTATCAGGTCATACTAATGGGTATTATTAAAATAATAATATTTAACTAAACTGATAGTAAAACATAATTTTGACGCATATTATAAGAAAATTATTTAAGATATTTTATCATAAAATAATCGCATGCAAATTAATTAGAAATATTACGCTTTCAGAAAGATATCTCACAAATTGATCACATTATCGTTTTGCGTTTGATTTAAATCGATAGTTTTGAAATCAGTCGGTGGAAATTTATGATAATAATATTGTGGAGATGTTTATTTGTATAAATTTAATTGAACAATGTATTTTTTTCGGTGCATTTTGGATGAGAACTCATATTGAAAATATTTATTTGCCAAATACAGCTCTTACTTGTAATATACATACGATAAAATACAATATCAGGGGATATGAAACAGGCAATTATTACAATGATGTACAGTTTTTTAATCCTTTGGTGACTTTACATTGCGACTAAATTATCACTTTAAGATTCCTTTATCTTCAGTAAAATACACACAATTGTGCAAAAGTGCATATAAAATTTAATCCAACATCATCTTTATTCTTTATTACAAATATAATTGCTTAACATAATATTTTTTAATTAAAGTAAACTTTATTGTATTTAAAAATAAAACACTTTCATGGCAGCTCATTATAGTTTATCAAAGATCGGAAGCACTATCAACTGGTAATAATTGGAATAAATAATATTATGCAATGTAGAATTAGTGCAAAAAAAATATATTTTTTATAAATATAAATATAACGCCTTTCCACAAGATTTGAAAGTGTACAATATCATAAAAGTGACATATATTTAACGTCTTCTAATTGAAGATTCCCTTTTTTAGTGTATAACGTTAGGAAAAAAGTATGTGAAAAAACAAGAAACGAATTTGAATAATTATTTGCTTTTGAAGTTTCATTCAGTGAATTGTACGTATTTACGTCGGATAAAGGTTCTGATTTTGCCTAAATTGATGCTTCATATCGATATCATGTACGACAATTACTTACACTATTTAGTAACGAATTCAAGGTCTTTTTTTTAAAATTCAATTCAAAATTATTAACTTTCTGTCTAATGATTTATGGGTGTTTTGTCTGACAAAAGAATTTGAATAAAGGAAAATTTAAGTATTGATAAATAACGTTGTTTCCCAGAATGAGGACGTTATAATATGTGTATAAAAAATGAAATTGGTAAATAAATACGGATTTATACATTATTTAAACGTAAGTGAGAATTGACATTGATTATCAATGTTGACACGTGTAAGTTATTTCAATGATTTGAAGGTTTACAGTTAATGTATAATATTATTTGCAGTAGCTTCGATTTCAAGTTCATTTTTCTTCCAATGCTGTATATGATATAAAAAGAACATAATAATAATGTTGCCTGTTGAATATTTTGCATTCTGAGTTTTATCATCTTCGACATTTACTCAGTCGTTTGTTTGTTTTGCATTGCTGTGATAACATTTCATTTAATTTCTAGGGAAACATTCACCGGCACAATAACCGAATTACAGCGGTATCGGAGGTATCGAGAATAATAAATATTACACAACGAAATTCTTACTTAGTATATTTTAATAAGTCTATCATAAAAACAAGTATTGTGCGTCCAGTTATATATAATACCGCGTGATTAAATATCCCTACTTATATATTAAGATTGGATATACATACGTGCTTAGAATATTAACCATTGGTCTATTTCATATAATTTCAAACTGGTTGGTGACAATATTGGAGTCAATATTCCAAATTTCGCTGGGGTTTTTGTATCATTATATAATATTTTTTAAAAAGTTATATATAACTATAATTTTGTTTATGACTTTGAATAGTTTTTGTTTTAGCACTTAAAATAAAACAGTAAATCATAAAATGTTAACTGTTGAGGAATAAATGCACGGAAATCTCATTATAAATTCTAATTTCATTATTTTAACATAGGTTAATTTTAACGTTTTTTTGTGATATTTCAAACTAATGAAATTGGAATAAACATTAAATTTTTCATGTTTTTTTGACATATTTATAAAACTTGACATATGAATGAATTTGTGATTCATAATATACGATATAGATTAGATAAAGGTATATTGTATTCTAGCAACAAAATAGCATATTTTAACATTTGGGCCAGATATTTGAGCCATTAAATTAATGTTTACTAAATGAAAATACGCTGTGCTAAAACGATAATTTCGATGTATTTAACATCGTTTGATCCCTGAATCAACGTAAATATCTGCGAAATTTATTTCAGCCTGCTATATCTTCAAAATGTAATTAAAAGAATTATTTTCCTTTCCGTGCTTAAACAGGGTGTAAGATTTTATAGTGCATGGAAATACAATTGTATTTTTTAGATCTAAAAAATGGTTTGAGTACAAGAACTATTATTCCTAAATGTTTTAAAATAAGGGTGATTTATTGTTCTTACATACATATTTCAAAGTAGTTTTAAGCCCAATTATAAACTATTTTCGCTAAGCTTCGGTTATATTTGAAGAGCAAATCATTCAATTATTTAAATTATGTTTCTTAAAATAATAAATAATAATAATACGCAATTAAAAAGGTCTTAAATTCTGGAACTCGTCAATATTAATACAACTTTTGGCAGATTAAAACTATATCAATTCGTTGCAAATTATTTTACTAACATCTGTATGTGATAATTTCTATACATTCTACGTTCGGTTAAGGTCAATTATTAATACCGATATTTTGGTATTAAAAAAAATATAATTACCGGTATCCCGGTTTCGTTGCATTTCGCGCATACATTCAAGATAGTACATATAAGTACTAAGTGTAGGCTGTGTATTGCTAAAATATTACAATAACTCTATACGAATACTGACTTTTTGTTTTTTTTAAATTAAAATGACGATTCAAAGAATAAGACAATTGTATTTCTGAATACCTTCCCCATCTTCTATTTTCACAATAACTATCATTATTTGTTGTTTGTTTTAAAAGTTTAGTTTAATAAAATGGTTAAATTCGAAAGTACTAGTTGATTCTTAAAGTGCACTGCTCGTGACGATAATGCAATACGTTATACTTGTCTTCTAATTTGCATACCCATCTAATTTTCCATGTGACTTGTCGAAATCTTTAATAAGAACTGCATCTACGTCATAGCAGAGCATCACTGTAAACAGAAATATTTTATGTAACATCAGATGTCATACTACAAACATACCAGGTTACTATTTACTAAGAAATACCTTAGATATACATATACCTAATTAGTAATTATTTGTCATTTCTCAACGAGCAAGATAGTCTTGTTCATACATAATAAGATTTGAGTAATGACTAGTAATTATCTGAACACACACACTTATCCGTTTAACGTAAACAAAATTACAAATAGTGTTAATGCTCTTTCTACGACACTAAAGTTATTTTCATTGTTAAATGAAATCAAATTAAATATAAATAAAGTGATTTGAGTTCCATTGCACCCGACTTGTCGCGGCTATTTATATTTTGATAAAGCGAAGGCAAAAGAAAACTTTTAATTGTGTTTGAGTAAAATGTATGCTTTAAAACGAAAAAAATGTGTGTAAGCGAAGTTTTTATCTTGTTTATGAGTAAATTGGGTAGTTTTTGTTAAATCAAATGAGAAAAAACTCTTACACACTTAATTTACACACATTTATTTGGTTTTGAAGGGTGAAAAAGCCGGTATTTACAACCCGCTCTTTTTTTTTAAGTTGTAAATTTTGCCGGGTCGTTTTGATAAAAATATATGGCCTGTGTCCAAGTGGACAATGTCAATGTTTTCAGTTAGAGTGTAAACGGGTTCGAACCTCAGTGCGAACACTTTCATTAGTTTATTTATGGAATTATGTTCCATGGCATGCGTTGTAAAACCATAGCGTAGCGAAAGTGGTAAACCACTAATCCTGACTTGGTTCCACCCTTCTATCTTTACCTTCTATCACCCCGTTCGTAAAAAATGCAGTGCCTCCAACTCCGGCTTTGACATGTAGTCCAGCTCCAACTACGATTTAAAAAATGCAATTATGTAACCATAGCTAAATATATATGTACTACATTGCATAATTTTTCGTTTTTTTTTTCAAATAAAGTAATAGAGGCGCAGTTGCCCGTTTCATTACGATCCCGACTCCACCCTTAACATTACGATTAGACTTGAGATACCGGTATTATCGAAATCATGTTATTCATGGTGTTTTTCAACTACGGAAAATGATAATCTATAATTAATTTTCAATGAATAAGAACAATCAAATATTTCATAAAACTATTCACGATGAATTGAAATATTTTCAATAAAATAAGAGTTGTATCAATTTTGACAGGTTCCAAAAAAATTCAGGATCCAAAATTGATGACACTTTTTAATAGCATTCTTAAAACCGAAAGTCATTTATGAAAGTCAACCGCTTATGATTATGTATATTTTTTAATGACAATTTTATAAGACACATATTCAAATAACGATTTTGATTTACTCGCCCGGTATTTAGATCCGAACTGATAGTATTTTTTTAAAAAACCGGTATTTAATATGAAGTACCGTTATTGCAATTCTTAACCACTACTCCATGACTCCGACACCATTTACTGTTTAAAAAACAAAAGTCAAGCAATTGTACAGCAGCCAAAAGAAGAAAAGACTAACACTAAAAGCAAATATTTTTACGGAATTTTAAATTTTCTCAGTATATCTCAGAATTGCTAAGACTCAAACATATAATCCTGGTCATAAAACAGATTTGTTTTATTATTTAATATAATACCTTTCCATCAAAATTTGATAACACATTGAAAGTGTTTTGAAATATTTCATACATTGATAATGTTTTTATTATTATATTTTTACTTCCCCGCAGTATTTATTTTAAATGTTTTAAATAAACTTGGTTTTCACTTTTTTTCTATAGGCATCAATAACCATAGAATTTTAATCTCATATTAACATTTGGCAAAACTGGTTCCAAATAATAAACGTATATTTTATTGATCGAACAATGTCAGTGGCCAAAATTAATATGCGTTACTCATTACCCCAAATAGATAAATACAGATTTATATAAACTGTAATTTGCATATCTACTGTGAAACTGGTTTTTCATAAAAGTTTTTTTAATCTAAATCCGAAAATAGATATGTTAGTATCTCATATCATATGTAAACTTTTTTTTTCCTTTTACGACGCTACATAAAAAAATAATACTTGTTTCATACAAAATCTTACAACTCTAGACAAACGCAAAATGCAACAATTCTTGTAATGGGATTTCGAATCTTTGGTAATTCACATTTTTGGGTCAGTTAATAAGGTAAAAAAAAATATTACATGAGCATTTCTATCTTATGAAATTAATGACAATGAAGAAGTTCTTCTGAATATTGTTTGAAACTAATTATAAAATAAGGAAGCTATTTTATTATGTAGCCCAATATTCGATAACCCTATAAAAAGAAAGTTATTTACTCACAATGTGAAAAATATGAAACTCTAATCCATCTCAACAGAAGTTTTATTTACAAAAATGGGTCGTTATTCAGTCGTGTAAGATCTTTTTTTCAAAGTAGGTAGGAATAATTTAAGATTTAGACTGAAGGGGCTTGGTGGAATTTTAATATTAAATTTGAATCGTTCAAATTATGTACATTCACAAAGGCTTTGTCACTAACGACCAGGGTTTCTCCTTTTGGCATCTTCAGGCGTTCAAGTGCACGGATGAACTTGGACTGACAGTTCAAGTTCATCCGTGTACTTGAACGCCTGAAGATGCCAAAAGGTGAAACCCGGGTCGTGTGTGACAAAATCTATGTGAATGTACATAATTTGAATCGTTCAAATTTAGGTAAGAATAGTATAAGACTAGGTCACACAGTTAGATAATCGCTCTCACAACCACAAATTTTAATTGGACCGATTAAAGGGAATTTAAACATCGCAGACATTCATACATTTTAACACAAATCAATAAATCTATTGATAATTCAATTTATAAAAGTGATAGTACGGGGATAAGAGCCCCAATATTTGTTGGCAAACACACCTGTCAGATTCAAGGTATTGTGATATTATTTTTAATTAAGGTGCTCACTTTCAACTATTGCTGGAAAGGAATTATATTAAAAAATAAACAACTTCACATAATTCATTTTAGTTTAGGACCGGTTTCACTCACGGCGAGCATCATCAAGAAAAAAAAGATAAACCGTTATTAATTATAAAGATTTTAAAAGCAATTCACACTGCATAATCATTACTAATTTTTTGTGTAAATAGTCATGAATCTTTCAATATTTCATCAGTTGATAATGGTCGCCATGAGCGGAGTCGGTCCTGATCTCAAATAAATTATGTGGGATTAGAACAAAAGTGTTGTATTTATAAGTAAAATTCTTTAGTTTTTAGAGTTTTAGAGTTATATTATTTATTTATTTAATTAATTACATTGCACAAGGTTGACAAATTATAAATTTAAAACTTTTACAATGGAGAAAAAAAACAGTACAATTTAATATTAAAAGCAGTAGAAAAAAAATGGTAAGGAAGTCAACTGAATAAGCTCCGACGAACTCTACTTTAATAGATAAAAAAAATAGTATTCGTCGGAACTCACCCACGTCTACGTGGTCTCTTCAATAGTCTAACTACCATTTATCGGCTTAGAAGTTTCTTTTAAAACCCATCATTTAAATAAATGATTTTTTTTTATATCCGTCGTATCTTTGTTAGCTATTAATTCATTTACCTAGATAGAGTTGATAAGCTATAATGGTTTTGTATTGGGACGAAAAAACGTGTTTTATATCAAGTGGCCAGCTTTCTAGCGTGAGTATTGATTCCCTAAATTACTTGGTTTATCTTTGATGTCATTTACCTGACAAGAGCTAATGCATCGTTGACAATATGGAGAAAGTCAATCCCCATAGTAAACATTCTTCTTATAAATCGTCAATGTTCCAGCAAAAGTTGGTAAGTAACAGATGCAAAGCCCTGAGTAAACAGCGAATGAAAAAATCAGTTTTTAGTCACATATATAATTATAACATTAAAATATAGATGCATCAATGCCAATCTGACACAAATAAGAGTTTAAAATTGAAAAAAAACAGGGACAATTTTCTGCCTTTAAACCAGCATTAACAATAATTTACTTTAAAAATATATACTTTTTTAGCAAACTGGTAGAATCATTGTACCGACTGAGTTATCCCAAACAAAGAATTGACATAAAAAATACTTAATTGTTATACCTACTCAATTAACTTTTTCCAGTTTTTTTACTTACCAAATTCTGCCAGAACTGTGACAAAATATTTTTTAAGAGTTGAAGATATCTTTTATTATATTAATTTTGCTTTTTATTTAATAAATATCGATTTATTATTCAAGCTAACTAAAATCATTCCAAATTTAAAAAAATGTTTTTTCTAAGTTTTTCGTTGCACTTATTATTAATTACGAAAGGTCATTTGTAATATTCAAATAAGTGGCTTTTTCTACACTGATGGTAGGTATCCTGCTAGTTAAGACTTTTCCAGGCATGTGTAACAGAACAGTTACATGTTTGAGAGCTGCATAATTTATTTGTAATCATATTAAGGTGTGTTGCAAATCAAATGCACAGTATCAAAAGTTAAAATAGTTTTAATAATGTCCTACAAAATGTAGTATAGTTTGTCGGGAGCGTAATTGGCTTTGCCGTAAAAGCATTGCAAAGTTGCATTAAAAGTTTTATTGTTAAGTAATTTTAAGATTTCGGTTGAAGGTCAATCTTCGAACTTGTGAAAGTGTACAAAAATTAAACGATCCAAAAGTAATGTTGAATCGTACGTAAATTTATGGACGAGGGAACATTCCGATGTTAATATTATAGTTTGATAACAGTATGGTTAGAACATTATTATAGTTTATTGTAACATTGTTTATCTCAGAGATTATATTTAAAATGTTTCAAAAGTGTGAATTGATATTTACTTTCTGAGCTTTTTGTTTATTCTTGATCAACAAAAATAAAATGATCATAACCTTCAAACTATATTTTAATATATGCAAATTGAAATACAAACCTGTTGTTTATAGATGGAGTAGACGCATAGTTATTCGTCAACAAAACAGATTAAGGCTTATTAAATATAACTTCTATTCACGGAAAATCATAAATGAACTGGTAATTTCAATACCGGTAGTAACAAACAAAGCAAAGATCCTGATATTTCAGTTTATTTATATGAAAACTGTGATTCCGTATTGAAAATTAAGCAAGATCGCGCGATGAGTTAACATATAAATAATGTGTAGCAAACATTTTCAAAAAGTATACTTTTAACAAATGACAGTTCAGTTTCTGCAACAAGCTTTGAAACTTTTAAAAGCGCTAGGACTGTAATGCAGATGCAGCGGAGCTTATTTGCTAGACCAGGGTTTCCCAAACTATGTTCTGCGAAACACTGGTGACTTAAATAGGTGTTCTGCAAAAATTTGGAATGGAAATATACGCGGCAACACATTTCAGCATTTTCTACTTCATATTAAAAATCGAGTGATGGCTAATTTCCACTGATGTTTAAAACGTCAAATATCTCAGAGCAGACAGCGATTTTGAATCACTGAGAGCTTTCTTTACTCATAAAAATATTATTTGTATGTTACATGCTTTAAAAGCAATTAATTAATACATAATACGCGAATTTATAACACATATTTTTGTTCAATATTTTTACTATAAAGAATTACCTAGCCTTAAAAAAAGGCTGTGTTCCGGTAACATTTCCAGATTTGCGAAGTGTTCCATTGCACAATAAGTTTGGGAAGCCCTGTGCTAGACAATCCTTTCAAGATTGACAGATTTTCAATAGCGGTACAATACAGATTGCATTGATGAACTTCCATTTTCCAAGTCATAATTTTATTTAGTTGCAATATCTTTTTTTTTCACATACACAGAGGATTTTTTTTATTGAATTAAAAAATTGGGAAATTAATTAATTTGGCAACGCTGATTTGACTGGTCCTCTTGCCCGTTTATACATAGTTATTTTGTTATTTTGGCATACGATATTTTCCTTTTGCGCACAGCATTAAAATCTGATACGCAATGAAATTAAAAAATGTATATACCCCAGTGATATTAAGTACTACAGTCATAGAAATACACAGAACAACAAATTACCATAATTGAGATAAGTAAATTCATATGAGAATTGATATTGCGACTCAAAAAGGTGTGACACTATGGTTAATGAGAGTTTTCAATTAAAAACCTTTATCAGTTAAAACACAGCCAGCGGTAATTTACTGAGAGACGATTTTAGTATGTTAAAAATCAATTACATACTCATATAAAATAATTCGACTAAGACATGAATCGATTCCGCAACAGACTTGGAAATATATTTTGATGAGCGATGTATCTGTAACAAAAATAATATTTTTTGATTATACTTCAATAAGAAAAGTTTTCTGTATGGTAACTCAAATGAGCGCTTTCATATTTACGGTGTATGTCAGGGATGGGTATACACACCATAGTTACGTTATCGCGTAGTATTAAATACACAAATTCAATTTCTATAACATTTATACAAACAAATAAATTGATATAACACACATATGTTATGTACTATAAAAAAAATGGCTGTCAAGAGATATTGGGAGCAACACTTAACCCAATAAAGAGCCGGTCTATGTTTTGTAAAATAGTTTTGGTTCAACGAGGTGATTATATTAATTACTACAATAAAGTGACTTTTGTCAATGCTCTACCATTACGTAACACAAAAAATAGTTAAAATAGTTTAAAAATACATGAGTTTTGATATATTCTGCTTATCTTTTTTTGTCAGAATAACGTCAATCTTAAAATTTGAAAGAGAGGTCCTAATAAATATTAAAACACTACCTTGTACTTATTTAACAATTATATACAAGTATCAGGACCGGTTTTGCTAATCACGACCATTTTTAACTGATGCAATGTATGATGATTACGAGCATTTTGATCAGCTCAAACGGTCACTTAAATTATTGTGAAATAAGTAAAAGAGTGTTTTATTATTTTTTTAATATAATGTTTTTCCACCATTGTCAGCGATCATCTTGATTTCAAAAGAAAGATAGCTAAACACAAATTTTTCATTATTCAATATAAATTTTCTTTCAAAACCAAAATTATCTTTGATCTTCATTATTTAAATTTTCAATCTCATCACGGTTTTTCTGCAATTTTAAGAGGTCCGCAAGTAAACTTTTTAACACAATTTTCCTTTCATTGTTGCTAAAAACAATAATGAACACTAACCGTGTTACATAGTGTTTCACCAATTATTTTTCTTCTTAAAATTACTGATATGATAATAATATATCAAAAAAATATTAGTTCCTTTTTTTCACATTCGCTAAATGATGTCGGAAAATTGATACTAAACTTACCAATTAAACTCATTTATTTACCACCTATACACTGATATTTTTTAATATTTTAATTAAGTTCACGTTATAAAATAAGGACTGCGCCAAATCTGAGGCTTAAATTACATTTGAGTTTACATAGAAACAAAACAATTTTTAATATAACTTTGATTTCTTAAAACATAAGACGGCGACCAGGACACAGCGAAATACGGGACAAAAAAAGTCATATTATAATGACCCTGTCAAAAATAATTACTACTTCTATAAAAACAGTATATTTTGACAACAAAGGCTAAGAAGGTGTTGTTGAATTTTTAAATTGAAAAAAATTGAAAGGATGCAGCAAATTAACCATTTTCACTTTACTTTCAATAAAGCTTGCAAATAGCAATATTCTATCGTGGGTTAAGAGTCCTTAGACTGGTAATTCTGGATAATTTATGAAATGGATTATTCTATATTTATTCATAAATTTGTTAGCGCTAGAACGTGAATTGACGGGTCTATGCCGCAACGGTTAGCGTTGTTGGTTTCCGTGCCGGTTCTCACAGGTTCGAGTCCCAGTACGAACAGCATACTTTCGATCGATTTCTGTTCGAAGGCATGTGTGTTTGTGATGTCTAAAAATTCCTTCCCACCTTTCCTATCCTCTAACAACTGAGCATAGTGAGAGCGATTAGTTGACCATTAGTCATTTCCTAGCCTAATCCTTCTATCCCTTCTACTCTCTTTGTAAAATATACGTTGAGCGATTGAGTAACAAACAGTTTTTGTAGAAAAAATTATGTTGAGATACCTCCATTAGGAGGCCATGTGTTCCACATTGGGAGCGGGCGTGGATAAAAAAAACGTGAAAATCCTATGAAAGTATTTTAAACAAGTCACTAAACAAGCTTTCATTACGTAGTTTTTAAACTGTGAAGTTTTGGAGGGAAGGCTTACTACATACGGTATTAATATATTCAATTCTCTGAAAATACCTGCGCATGAATAACATATATATTATACTTTTAAATTTATCAAAGCATTAAATTTGAATCGTTCAAAATAACTACATTCACACAAGTTTTTTCACTAACGACCCGGGATTCGCCTTTCGGCATCTTCAGGCGTTCAAGTGCACGGATGAACTTAAACTGAAGCTCAGTAAATAAAAGTATCGTGCTTATATGAGAAAAAAATGTATCACTAAGCTTAAAGCCATTGCTGGAGAAATGGATTTACCCATGGGAATGCCTACAGATTTGAATGGTGAGTAGTTTCAAGAATTATATTCGGCTGAAGATGCCGAAAGGCGAAAGACGGGTCGTTAGTGAAAAAGCTTGTGTGAGTGTACTTAATTTAAACGATTCAAATGTAAAATTGAAATTTCGCCAATCACATATATATCAATCACAAGTATAGTTAGTTAAAAAATAGTTTCTTATAGCTGAGCCCCATTCATCTGTGAACTCTTGTTATTGATTTTTAATTTCGATCGTTTTATTTATACGAATACAATATGCGCATTTCATTTACTGACAGCGACAGTAATAAAAATCAAAGACGTCAATACATGAACGTTTTTAAATAAAATTTATTTTCCCGATACAACGTGATATTCACTGGAAACACGTTTTACTGTGGACATAAACAATGATGTCTGGTTACACAAATATTTTCACATTTTTACGCCAATAATTCAGCGAAGTGCTATATTTGTTTTGAATAGAAGAAGATCATTATAGGACAAAACATTCCTTAAAATATAGATACTCTTAACTGCCCAAAATTTGCTATCAATGTTTTTAGATGTACGCATAATAAAATACGACTTATGTTGATACTATTTTTTTTCCATAAATATATTACATTAAGAAATACGATATGATTTTTCAATGACATACAAAATTAAAACAATACAGAACAAGATATACTTAAATGTGGAAATTTTCGATAAAATTCTACAAATTTGCACTATTTTATGTATTTCCTTGGAATGTGTATTCATTTGGTAACATGATGAAGTTTTTAGTACTGTAGTTGTTGAAAATTATTTCAAAAATTATATTAATTTGATACTATTTACTTGCACAAAATGTTCTACCAATCGTTTCTACCATCGCTGTTGCCTTGAGAAAAGTTATCAACATCAATACATAGTTCTTGTGGAAATAAACATAATACTTATCTATTTTATTTCTTATTATAAAAGAATTTCACCCAGTAAATTACAAACAATAAATTGCGTAACTTTAAAAAGTTAGTTTTTGCAAATGTTTTAAATTAAAAACAAATATTTTATAATTTTATAAAGACAAATTAGGCCATGAATTAAAATATTATTTTTTGTAATATGGAAATTGCAAATATTGCATAATGGTTGAAGATATTTTATTTAAAATGGAAATGAAATCATTATGTGTTGTTTATTCGGATTTTGATTTTAAGAGTTTTTTTTAGCTTTCTTTACTTGCAACTTGCAACTATTAGCATAACATGATATCACTTGGATTCTTATCTATACTATGGATTACCAGCTATCAGCTTGAGTTTTGTACTGATATCAAACAGGTAGAAAACTAGGAAGGTCATACAGCGGCACTGAAAGGAAATTCACTAACCAGCAACACATGAAAATCAAATACAAAACCAATGGATATGTCAACACTATTACCGACACACTCGTTATCGCGAATTTATGACAATATAAAGTAAACATTATTAAATCGTAAAATATACACGACGTTTACTTCTTGAAAATTCACATATCTCTAAACATAAAACACGTACAATCGTACAAAGTACTGTTGTTAGTCAGTGAAATGATGCTGTTCTAAAAATAATGAACCAGGAAGGGAAAAGCTCAAATGAGATTTAAGATGTTTTTTTATTTAAATTTCTCCAGCTGTGCCATTTTACAAAATAAATTTATAAATGAACAACCTTTATTGTTTTTATCAAAGTCTTGTGATTAAAGTTATGCATGAGAGAGTTTATAATGATTAATATATACGATTAGATTATGCTTAATACATAATACAAAATTTTAAAAAATATACATCGATATTTTTTATATATAAAGAAACATTGAAATGTACGAATACTTTGTCTAAATTTAGCGTTGATAACTGTTAATAATAAGGAAATAAAAGTGTATGTAGATCAATTCTTGATGGAAAGAAATTGCATCAGTTGAAAATGCTCTACATGAACGAAACCGGTCCTTTTTAAATAGATAAACGTAGAATTTCAAAACATTGTTATTTAACATTAACTACGGCTGTAACCTTGTTGTTAGATTTTTGTTTAAATGCAACAATATCTGTGACACCTGCTTTCTCTCCTTCCTTTATAATCTTAAAAACAGGGCGTAGCGAAAACGATTTGCTACCCACGAGTCTTCGCCCTATCATTTTATTCTTACTCTTTACGAACATAAAAGATCTTGAGAGCAAATAACAGGCAGTTTTTATGAAACAGTTTCTGTTAAAATAAAGAGCTGACATAGTTTAAAAAATAATTTTGACATGAAATTGTTCTAGATTATTTATTTTTCTTGCAACTTCGTCAATCTCTTCCTATCAAAAATACATTTGATATACATACTCGATACTCTTTCACACCAAATGTTATGAGTATGATAAAATTAAATGTTAAAAGAAAAATCGAAAACAAATCATTACCAAAAGAAGACAGCTACAATAAATGTGTTAACGTTAACACACTCTTGCCTCGTGGTATCCAGTTGACTTCGTCTTTGAGATTGTCCAGCAAAAAATCTGTGCAATTTTTCAAGAGAATACCGTTGAAATCACTTATATAGTATGTACTCAAAATGTATTATGACAACCTGAATCTCTAATGAATATTCATACGTATCATAAATTTAAATACATATTACAAATTTAACACCAATACTTTATCAGCATTTATTTTTTGTTTGGTCACAATAAGTATTTGATAACGACTTAATCTATATTTGTAAACAAATAATGATATTTTTAACTTTTCTGTAGAGCACGACTGGGGCATAGTTACGACTGAAATATAGATAATACGTAACAAGCGAGTCCATTCACATTCAATAATTATTTTCATATTTTTTAATCCGTGTCCGCTCCCAACGTGAAGCACATGGCCTCCTAATGGAGTTATCTCAACGGAAGTTTTTATACGATAACTGCGTGTTACTGAGTTAATCAATCTTTCTTTTTTCTATGAGAATATGGATATAAAGGAATATGTCTAGGAAATAACTAGCGGTTAGCTAAACGCTCTCGCTACGCCTAGTCATTTCAGTATTGGAAGGTTGGAAGGGATTTTTTTATACATCACAAACACCCATGCATTCAAACAGAAATCGATAAATCGATCGAAAAAATGCTGTTCGTAGTGAGGTTTGAGCTCTTGACACCCGTCACGGAAGCTAATGATATTGACCACTGCACCACTGACCCCTGCTTACATTAAAACCAGGGCTTAAAAACCTACTGATGCCGGTTCTATATTCATATTAATAGCGCTTAATGTGGGTCCTGCCGTGAGATTCGCCCAATGATAACGGCTTATTTTGAACAGCACATTTTTGAAATGTCGTTCTATCCAATGGGAGCGGCTCATTTTAGTAATTAAAAAGTGTCGGAGACTTCCGATTTTTGTTACTTTGAATTGATTTAAATAAAAATCAATATACCCGATACTAATTTTGCATTTCGTGTCTAAAAATGTCTTTTTAGCAAAATATATTTAATATTCAAGAGATTAAACGAATAGCCGTTCTAGAAAATTTACCCAGATATGATGAATGTAGGTCAGTCACTCTAGATCAGAAAGAATTTTAGGGGGTGCGGGAAATATTTATATTTTGACATGACAAAAAATGCACCTAAAAACACCGAGAAAAAATCTTGCGATAAGAAATTTTCAAATTCAAGATCACTAAAAATGTTAAGAACCATGCGCTTAAATGAATTTCAGAAAAATATAATAAAACCAAGAAAATACACCTTACAAATATTTAGTTGAAAAAAGGACATTTGACATTTTGATATTTCCGTAAACTGAATCTCGATCCATCGTACCTAAGTAAGATAGGCAGGTAATAATATTTTCTTGGTTCAATTAGCTATTATATATATACAGAACATTCTAGAGTTCTTCAATAAAACATTGAAGATTCTAGTTTTTTGTTTTATAAGATCAGAATAAAATAATGTAATCCTTCAACGGTAGCAAAAAGTTAGGTTGCAGCAACTAAGAGCTCGTGTTGATTATCCGCAATCAAAATTATTATATAAATGAAACTGGTTGAATTTTGACGGTCAAGATCTTTTAGATGTTTATCAATTGAACAACATATTATATTTAATGTCTTTGACCTCCAAATGAAACGTTACAAAGATAATATTAATTTATCAAGTTTGATTTTTTTCTTACATATAGATTGCTTACACTAAAACCACATTATTACATTTTTGTTTGAAAATAAGAGAGAATCAATAATGTTCTCTTAATAATTTGTATTTATAATACGTCGATGGTCATTTAAGCTTATGTTCGATTGTATGATCATGAACTTTAACATAAATTAATCGTATAAGTCTAGTAATAATGAAGTATGACAAATACAAAATATTTTTAATTATCTACACAAATTCTAAAAAAACAGAAATAAATGTACACAAATTTGGTCCTTAGATATGGGAAATATACATTCGATAAACACCAATCTACACTATCAAACCAGAATCAATCTAATCTTACGAATTTCGTTGTAGTTCTGACCCGACGGGATATGCTAGTGTTATTTTGTAGATTCTGCCCCACTGCGGTTATTTTGTTTAATTATAACTATTTTAAGACGTGTACGCACCCATATACGGTGAGAGCGTCTCTAGAGAAACACTGTATCCGTATCATGTAGGCCAGTGGTTTCCAACCTTTATGTTACTGCCTCCCCATCCTTTATTTCATAAAATAATAAAGACACGTTTTAAAAAGTAAATAAATATTTAATACTGTTCGCGCCTCCCAGGTTGGAAATAGCTGATGTAGGCTACTTAGCAGTCAATGTGTTAATAATGTTTACTAAATTAATTTGATACAATATATATTGTTCTCTCTTAAGTATCTTTTAACCACTTGAATACCAAGTGGACACAGCTGTCCGGAACATATGCAAGCGAACACGGATCTCCAAGACATTTAAAAAATCAAATACTTGGTATTCTAGTAGAATATAAGCAATATTTTTATGAATATGTTTAGTACTATCTATACTGAGTCAATATAGGTTTTTAAAATATCGAATTCGAGTGTATATTAGGCAAAAATATTTTTCTCAAAAACACGCAGTATCTCTGGGACATATCAATAATTTATTTGCGCGGTATTCAAACGGTTAAGCTTGGTTGCTCATTTTGGTTTGACCGAATTGTTGTAGATATTTTATGCCGCACAAAGGATTAAAAATTGAAACTATTATATAGTAAATATTTAAAAATATATTAAGAAGTTCTTTGGCTAAAATTGTGTATAAACCGTCATTGTTATTTTTTGACACAATACAAGTAAACACTCAAGGCAAGTGTAAAATAATTAATCTAATCCGCGTACTTTAATAAAATTCTTTCTTCGTGTGGCATTGAAGAAGCGGATAGATATTAAAGATTCTAATAACAGCTACTCTACTAGTATACTGATTACTTCTCACTGAGATTTGATAACACGGTGACTATTCAAACACGAATAAATGAATAATCAGAATCAATCTGGTCGATCGACTTGATCCTCCGATTGAGCGCGTAAATAACCGGTTTTTATTTTGTATCTAGCAACTTCTTAGAATAATCCAGCGGAATGAATTATATAATTACATACGTAAAATACTTGTTAACTTTTGTCTTGTAAATTTATCAAACTATAATTAAATCACGTGCTTAAAGCCGGTATTAATGAACATAAATAAATTTCAGAAACTGACGTATTGTTTATTATAATCGTATTACAAGAATGGTTTTATTTTTATTGAAAAGGCAAAACTTACAGCACTTAGACACTTACCGCTCTTTGATGGACGGTACAAACCGAGGACGTATATTTAAAAAAAAATCACTTGGTTCCTAAAGGGCCAGTAACATATCGGAAGTATTTTTTAGCACCATAGGGGAAGTGTTAAAGAAAGTATTTCTAGACTTATTAAAATTCCATAAATAGATTAAAAATATTACGTGATCTTAACCAATTTTGGGGTAGGTATGAAAACTTTCATTCATAGAAGAGTTTTCTGCTTTCAAATATTTATAAATTAGTCGCCCGTTGTGTCTCGTTCAGTGCTTCCCAACCTTTTTCATGTGACGGACGCCTAAATTTGAAAATAATAATTTGCGGACCCCCGATTTTTTTTATTTCACAAGTTCATATTTTATCACAAAGAATGTTGAAAGAATAAAAATTTTCGGGAACCCCAGCAAAATACCTTCGGACCCCCCAGGAGTTCGCAGACCCAGGTTGGAAAGCACTGGTCAAGTTGATTAGAGCTTGCTCTAACAGCCAGGCGGGTCTGGGCTCAATTCCTGGAAAGATCAATGTCAAGTTAAGATTTTTTTCAATTTAAATTTTACGTGGGTGATGTCAATTCTCCTCTGGTTAATCTCGAGTATAATCTTTTAACTTGGCGCATTGGTATTAGATGTAATGTCAAATATCTTTTTAAAAATATTATCTAATAAATAAACAAATATCTTTTCCAAAACGGAATTTACACTTTATTTGTAAGTAATATACTTTAAAAAAACACAAACCAAATCCTGTTTATTCGTCTTTGGATGATCAAATATTTTATCCGTTATATCGACGTTCTACTGAATTACATTTTGAGATTCATGTCAAACGATAGAATAATTATTACCTTTGGTCTACTTCCTGTTTTTGACACTTTCATTAGACAATCGTTTGTTTTTTTTTAAATCATTACTAGATGTCACTGTCCAATAATATAAAATTATTCACTTACATTTAAACAAAATATGTACTTTTAAATATGTTTTTTTAAGTCGATGTTTCTTATGTATTATAAACTAAAAGCTGCAAAATTAACGTGACAAAAAAGACGTCGTGTCAATCATTAAAAATCATAATAATTTTATAGTATGTATAGTATTTTTTTGCTTATAAAGTATTGTTCAAAGAACTATGGTGCATATATATTACATGAGTGAGTAGGTATGATAAAAATAGTAATCACAATTATAACTAACTTTTTCTAGAAATACAAATGGCTTGGAAAGTAATTAATATTTTTCAACAATAATTATAATATGATAAGATGGCGTATTTTTAATTGCCGTCTGTGGTCAAGCATTCGAATTTTTATTACAGAAATTTTCTTGATGAAATTTAAATGTGTATTCTATTTCAGAGATCGCGGTAGTTTGAGAAAAAAAATCGATGACCTGCAACGTTCAGTGCTGTAACGTAATTGAAGCCAAGAATCCATAAACTCGTAGCAGTAAATATCGCTTTAATTATTTTGTTATAACCAAGGCTGTGGAGTCGGAGTTGGAGTCGTGAAAAATGAACGGCTCGAAATTGTTTTGAAAAATATTTTTAATGATGTGTATTCAAACAAAATAGGCCAAAGTGTTGACATTTCATGCTTGGCTGACTAAAGATGATCTGATGGAATACATATATATATATATATATAAGTTAAAATGATTTTTTTGAAAAATTTCCTCGGAGTCGAAGTCGTCTTTTTTTACACGACTCCACAGCTCTGGTTATAACCGTTCATAGTCAATTAGCCCAAAATTTACCTTTGATTATTATTGTATAATAGGTTAGTCTATTTATAAATTTCTGTTCGAAATTATGTCTGTGAAGTCAAAAGCTCCCTCTCAGTCATCTTATTAAAGAAATGGGATGTGCAAGCGTGATTAGCTAATTACTAGTCCTGTTACTATCTTCGAAAAAGATAGGTTAAAGTAAATAAGCAGTTATTGTTGAAATTTTTCGGTTGATATAAACACTATTAGAAGTCTGTATGCTTCACATAAGAAACGGACATGGATAGAAAAAAATTAATAGCAAAATTCAAATTTTTGGCTAAAGTTAAAGGGTCCGTGAGATTTAAAAAGTTGGTGACCACAGTTTATTGAATACTACAGAAGTGATCGACAATTTTGAAAACATTTTTTTAATGAATACTATAATTCAAAATTTAGAAATAGTGCGAACTTATTCAGGGTTCAATGTTTGTCAAGTCGTGTATACATAATTTTCAAATTTAAAATTGTGAAATGTTCAAATTAAAAAATCAAATTGATTTTTTTGCCTTTCATTCAACCGTTATCAGTGCCAACGAATAATAAAAACCAGTGATATGTAACGCTATAATAAATTTATATCTGGAAAATGCATTTTCCGATTCACTTAATATTCATATCAAACAGCCTTCATATTAAAATATTGTACGAGTACATACATGCAGGCCATGAATTATGATTGTTAAACGTTTTAACCTCATTCAGGCATTTTTACTAGACGTCTCGATATCATATCTAAGATCTCTCTTACTACTCAATGATACGATATCCATGATATTGACGATAAAAAGACAGAACAGTAACAAACTATCTTTACTAACTGGACCCTTATTTTAGCATTTTGCGATAGATAAGTACTTCTTTTCATTAAAATTGTAAAATTTGCTGAAATCAGAAATAAGTGTTTAAATATTTGATTATTTTAAGCAATTTTACTTACAACCTTGTGCAATGTTAATTAATAAATAAATAAATAATGCAAATACAATATAGCAATAGATTTGGTAAATGATTGTTTTCTTCAGCCGTAGCTACATTATTATTATTCCAAGTCGGTTAAATGCACACAACGTGTCGCCCGATCTGAATCATAGTTACATGAGTTTGATTGTGCTGTTCTTAAATAAATTTCGTTTCTGGTTGCGTAGATGTTAAAAATGTGTTCATTTAAAATATTTTTGTTGTAACATGTATTATATTTTTATAAATGTTTTTGTCTACAGTTTTTCATACAGTTTTTATTTTTATAAAAATAAATGATAATTATTTTGTTATTATTAAATTAATAATTGATGTGGTATTTGAAACTAATAATCTAGTAAAAATAGATGCTAAAATTAATCATTTTTGATTCTATTAAACGCTTAGTTGAACATCAAAATTTATTTACTCAAAAAAGCATATACGCTCCCAGCTGTATGAGAGAAGTTTTTTTACGAAAACTGGATATTATTCAGTCAGCAAGCTTTCTTTTTCTGAGAGGATACGAATGTAATGATGGTGCCAAGAAACAACTCTTTTAGTTAATCGCTCTTCCTTTTTTCCCCGATTTTCCCCGATAACCCCGATTTTCTGATAAGATAAATGGAAAAAAATGTCAACTTTACAAACATCTGAACCGTTAAACATAAATTTGTAAATCAGCTGACAAATAATAATTGTTCATACAAACACTTGGCTTTTGGATCGTAATAGTTATTACTATCATATAATATGGGCTAAGAGTGGGGAATATTATATTCATGCATTTTAGGTCAATATAAGTCTAGGTATTTAATAAAGAATATCAATATATTTGGGGTAATATTTTGCTTAATATGGTTTTATCTTATCTGGATACTAGAAATATCGTGTTTATTGAGAGAATTTTTCTTTTTATAAATAGTTATTCAAAATGAAAGGGATCTTCATTAAAATATTCATGGGAAACGGTTTTTGTTTTTATATCATGATAATCTGATAAATTATTTAAGATGTACCAATTAATTATAACTTAAACTGATACAATAAAAATATGTATTGATAATTAAATGAAATAAAGATTGCATTGCGTTTTACACAATGTTAGCTCGAAACCGTGAAAAGACGATTAGGTGTATTTATTTATTTACAAAAAATGTTTATATTGAGAAATATTTAGGAATACATCTTGTATTAATAATTCATTTTTTTTAAATTATTCATCAGAACTAATATTTGTCGTATTAAGCTGCAAAATCGAATTCATATTTTCATCAGTATTATTATTTATTTTCATTCATTTACTCTACTTCATCAACGAAAAATTAAATTCATCATTTACTTAAAAAATATGTACCATATTTTTCTAATAAAATTAAACATTCGTGGGTAACAAAAAAAAAATCAAATGAGCTGCTTGTAATGCTTCCCTTGTGTAGTGGTATATATAGACAGCTATATCGGAATATGCATCTAATTTTTCTATGTCCATGTCTTCTTTGAAACCACACCTCACTTATGGATAACGGATAATGAATGGATAAATCTTTTTCAATAAGCATAAAATGAGGTAGAGTCATCGAATATTTCAATGTAGTTTTATCCAGTATAACTGGTGAAGTGAAGACCATGTTGGTTTTCGTCGGTTTTTATCTTGTTCTGTTTAGATTCTTCTGATTTCCATACCACGTTTAATTTCATTTTTTTTTACACCGGTGAGAGAAACCCGAAGAATTTTTAACGTATTAAATGTGATAAATGGCTTGCGATAAGTGCTTATGAAACCTTTTCAATGTGTGTATTTAATTATAATTTAAAAATCATGTCACGCTATGGTAACCATTCGGCGTGAGGTCGAGGAAAACTTTAAGAGTGCAGATTTCAATAGTTTTGTAAGAATTATACGCTCAAATTGTTTTGATTGGGTTAGCGTCGATTTGTAGATTTTTTCCATGTTTATAATGGTCATAATTTTATTCACACTGGTCCGAGATTCATTTGTTTTATTATTATTTAATAATAGATACTCGATATTACTAGTTCTATGCAGCTAATCCTTGTTCACAATAATAATAATCAATATTATTATGTATTTATATACACTTATAAAACGATTTTTAAGACTATCTACGGTTGAAAAATGTATCTGAGTTTGAGAAAAAACATTGAGAATGTATATAAGTTAGTCAAAATGTATGTAAGATTTAATAAAATACATAATCTAGGTTATTTTTTTTTGACTTACATTTAATTTTATAATGTTTTCTTTAATCTTATATAACGACGTGGTTTACAAATCCATAACAATATTTAACAAAATTTTAGTTAGATAATAAAATAATATTATATATATCTTAAGAATGAAAAAATGTAATAACTAATAAAATCACGTTAAAATCTCGATGATTTTAACCACTTATTTTCCAACTTGAAGCGAAACAATTTACTATTGTCTTTGTTGTTACTTGTAAAGATAAAAATGTGATGATTATATTTAAATTATGTTTAGTTATTGAAAAACAATTTTGCGACAAAATACGGAATGTATGCAATAATAAACGAAAGAGTTTTTTTTTGCCATCTGCTTTATCATAAGCCATATAATTTTGTATACGTTAGTTAAATGATAAGATATTATTTTATTTTCAAATAACGTTAAGAATACAGTTTGTATGCATCACCATCTAACATAACCTCATATTTGTTTTTGCCACATTTTTTGTCTTTCTTATTCAAACCGTGATGACTAAACGAAATCAAACCTTGACCACAATATCCACAATAATATGAAATAATTTAAATAAAAAACTACACACAACATTGAATTAAATAATGCATACAATAAACTGTTTTTGAACTGTTTGTACTAAAAAAAATCTGAAATATACGAGGTTCTCAAAACAGCGACATCCTGTCAACTTGATGAGCGATGGTTAAATTATTCGTAAAATACTCTTTAATTGTTATTATCAAAAGTGTATTAAAATATAATCTTATTATAAATGAAGTTATCCACAAATTTTACTTTGCAATAACAATTACATTTTCTTTTTGTTTCAGCTCAAATAATGCTGTTTTATTTAATCTTCTATGCAGCACTTATATCCTTATTCGCTATATGTATGAAAGGATTATTATCTACAATTAGTGAAACAGAACCAAAGTGGAAATTAGATGCTTCAATTATAGGTAAGTTTTTTTATATCATTTTGTACATAATACATTATTTGAATCAGGCATGTCAAACATTAGACCGAACGCTAAAAAATAAGTAAAACATTATAGCATTCCAAAAAAAGTTATTATTAATTTACAACAAAATTCAAGAAAATGGAATATTTTTTTTTACTTGCTTTTTGCAACAAAGAGCCACATTGAATAAAAGTTTAGACAGATTATTTATTAAATATTAATTTAGTTGAGTTTAACAACACAGTTAAGTGATTTTAATAATTAGACCAGTCCTCTTCTTCTTCGCCTAAGTAAGAATTGAGCCGCTGATTTTGATACTGTGATAAAATGAAAAAAATCCCTGGTATGCTGTTTACTTTAGATATATAGCTAATTTGTGATTGTTACTGGAAAATGTAAACAATGGGGAAATACAAAATCATTATAAAACAATTTTATTGCAGAAAACTTATATTTATTTGAAAAAGAAACATCAAAACTTTTAAATTGGTATCTTAAATATACATTTTATATATTATCTGTATACAAATTATTAATTAACATAGTAACCCAGTGAATTTTAAGGATAAGATTTTTTAACTCATAAATGCATTTTTTCAGAATTGTTTTTTCAATATTCTAATAATGAGAGTTACGGAAAAATAATGAACTAACCATCTTACCATTATAATCAACTAATTAATTAGTTGACACACTCTGTTTACTGCAGAGAAATAAAAGCTCTTAAGAATATTTATTTGAAAGTTTGTAAATGAAAGGCAACACCATGCATTTAAGGGTTAAAAGATTATCTCCATAAGTGGCAAGATGTGAGCCTCAATATTGGCATGTCTGTTTTAAATACCTTTCTACATGAATATTTTATTATTGTTTGACCATTGAAAGGGTTCTTTTATGTGCTAATTTATCTGTATTCACTGTGTTTAGGTTCCAATCCTGGATTAGGTTTCAGGCCTCTGTCAGAGAGGACGGAAGAAGGGTCACTTGTATGGTACGATTCCAAAAACCAAACTCAGATCCAGCGATGGGTGAACTTGCTAAACGATTTTTTGGATTGTAAGTAATTTCAGAACCCAAATTTAAATACATTATTTCACCATGTTCACCATTAAGACAAATCATACAAAATAGGTTGAAAGTAATTTTAGACCCAATGAAACTGGTAAATTGTGTTGTGTTTAAATTTATACATGTTTGGATTCAGTAAAATTGACAATTAATTTTGTGCTTAAAAATTACATGATAAAAAAAATAAGATTTTGATTATAGTAGAATTGATTGGTAAAGTTTTATGTATTTTTTTCCTGGAATAGTATACTTGGTGAACGAGAATCTGCCTGGAGGCGGTCGTAATCAGGTCGTGTGCGATTTCGATTCTCCAATGACCCCGGGAAAAGTTTGTGCAGTAGACGTAAGGACCTGGCATCCCTGCACACCGAATGACTCTTATTCTTACGATCATTCATCGCCATGCTTTTTCCTCAAATTAAACAAGGTGTGTTCTGATGTGCAGTTATTCTCTATCAAATAGTTTGTATTTACACGATTTTCAAATGCGACAAATTACTAAGTTATATGTATATTTGTTGCATAACTAAAAAAAATATCGATTCAGTTTAAGTGGTGAGTATTTTTAACTGATAATAAAACAAAACAATACAATGAAACATATTATAATATCTGCATACGAAAGGAAAAAAAGGAGTTAGTCTTAAATCAGTATTTTTCAGGAAAACTAAAAAAAGATTGTTACATTTATATGAACTTTGATGTAACATAAAATGTGATGTTTTAGCGTGAAACTTAGTTATTTGACATCGCTGAATTGACTAATCCTTGTACTCTAACAATCATATAGCATTATAGTTATTAGGGATTCTGAAGTCTCGGGGTTTTCAAAGTCCTGGGACTCGAGACTTTTATTTCCCCTTCAATAAAATTATGATTCTACTACAATTAAATATTTGCATGTGTGTATGTATTTATGTATTACATACACTCGGCGCCTTTTGAAAGTACGCACTAGTGAAAATCGCGCTTTTTTTAATACAGCGTTTAATAAATATTATCTTTCTTATCTAATGGATGTGTGTAATGCTTACAGTTAATTTTTACTAAGAAGGGATGATAACAGTACATGTAATGAAAAAGTATCAATGAAGCCGCCGTCAGGAGGAAATTTATGACCGTAACTTCGCAATACAGATTTTAGACCCTTTTTTGTCCTATTGAGAGACATTGGTACCTTTGTGAAATAGTGAAAAAATATTTATAAGCACATTATAAATCACAGTCACAATTCCCGGGACATTTTCCAAAAAAATCCCGGGACTTAAGACAGCAAAAAATCCGACAAGTCCCGAGACAAAAGTCCCGGGACGTCTCGACACAGAATCCTTAATAGTTATTATGGCATATTTAACTCGCTTTTCAATGTTTTTTTCCTTCGCACACAGATATTATATAACCTATGTATATAATCGTTGTTTTTACTGTATTTTATGATCAAACTCTTATTTGATTTAGTCCTTTCTAATTATTTTTCATTGAATAATTTATGATAACTTTTTTGATTTTCCGTGAAAATATAATTATCCCAGATTTTATCTTTTCTACGCTAAAATTTGAAACTTTTTTATAAATACGTTTCTTTAAGTAACTATGTAATCATTTGAAAAATTTTCACTTATAAACGGTACTGTCGTTAAATTATATTTGTACGATATTTACAAATTTTTAAGGCTTAAAAATGTAATATTTTTCACTAGAAAATAATTTAACTTAATATATTTTTCTGTATGACAATTCAATGACTACAATAAATTCATATATCATAAAATTATACACTATGTAAACATTTAACTTATATTGCTTTTGTACTGTGTTATATAAGAATGATCAATGATATGATATATGTAGAGTGTGTATCTAATCTAGTTATATCTAAATTATATATTTACTAATGTTGACATCACTCACAAAGCGTAATTAGATAATTCATAATCGTGTTAATGATCCAAGACTTTTGAGATGCGCTTAAATTTACCATACTACAATGTTGAAACAAAACTGACCATTAAACCTAAATTTATATATTTAAAAGTGATATAAAATATACTAGCACAAGTATAAAAAAAATATCTTAAAAAATAAAATCTGTATAGAAGATCGGTATCGTAAAACGCGACCCATTTGATGAGAAGTGTTTTAAAAAAAGTCTCTGAGCAAAATAAACTGAATTTTATTATAAATTAAAGAAAGAAAAATATCTTAAAATTAAATATTTTAACATAATATTTTAACGGTGGTGTGATAACCTCATTTTCTTTTGAATTACTTATGAACTACTTATTCAACATTTAGTAAAAGACACCGTAGTTGCTAAAATGAACCCACCGGGGAATTTTCAATTTATTTTAAGCTAGACACTGACTAAGAGGGCTCTCTAATACTCGACATAATTTTTTATTTAGTTTTTACGGTTGGAGTAAGATAAACATGCTATATTTACTTTTTTATAGTCAATATTTCAAACGTCAACGATTGACAGAATTTTGTTTTGAAAAGTGTTTGATGTCTGATTTAACATAAATTTTCTTTACGTATAAGAGCGATTGTAATGAGATAAATATGCTTTAAATTTAAAAAATAGCATTTTTTTTCAGCGCACTCTGATGGATCAAATAAATCATAGAAGATTGATTATAACAACAGTGAACATTGACGCAATTATTACATCATAGCTATACCAACTGTAAAAAACAAATATAAACTTTATTGATCACTTTTAGGGTGTTCACTGTCAATACTTGGTGGAAAGGCATTATATTAGTAATAAAAACACAATATTCCTTTGTACTTCATTCCACTTTATTTAATATGTCAGGACCGGTTTCGCTCATTACGAGCATCGTCAACTGATAAGAAATATAATTTAACAATGCTATTTATACAAAAATGAACAGTTATCAACAACAATTGGCATTGAAAAGAAAATACCAATTACATTAAAAGTGATTCTAAAATAGCACAAAATTAAAATGTTTGACACATCTAACATATAATTAAAAAGTCATCTCAGATTAATAAATTTAGTATGGGGATTGAAAGTAATTACAAACATAATTAAAATTTGGGAATTCTTTGACAAAGTGATACAATGAAAATAATGACATTGTCAGTTGACAATGCTCGTAATGAGCGAAACCGGTCCTGACATATTAAATAAAGTGGAATGAAGTACAAAGGAATATTGTGTTTTTTTTTTTTTACTAATAAACTTTATTAGTGTCTTGTTCATAAAAAATGAGAATAGTTCACACATAAGCACATTTTGCTTTGCTTGGTCCACTCTTTAAAATTATGTTATTTTTACAGATTTATGATTGGATCCCAGACTTTTTTGACGATCCAAATGATTTACCTGCAGACATGCCTGATGAGCTCAAGCAGTATATCAAAAATTTACCAGAGAAAATGGTGAGCTTAGATAATAAGTAAAAGATTTCACATTGTATTTTAGCCTTGTAGAAATAATTAATAAGTAGAAATTTCTTCCAAACAACAGACAATAAATACATGACTGTATTAAAAAAATAATATTGTCATTCCTAAATTTTTCTTTTACCTCTACCGATTTATTTAAAACAACTATTTCATTTTATAACGACGTGCATTGTGAATAATTATCAATACGTAAGTACAGGTATTAAAATAAACCAGGTGACATTTTATTGACGACAAAATATGCAAATATTTGCTATAAAAATTATTGGTACTACTATCGACTGGTAGTTTAATTATTCATTTCAATATGAACATAACCGGAAAAATCTCAATTTTATCAAAGATGCACAGTAAAAGTAAAAAAAATATTGATTTCAACTGACAACTAGTGGTTCATGGTCATAATAGCAATTCCATTACTTCTTTACACAATTAAATCCATCGAGAATGTGAGGTTATGTACGGACAAATATGAAATCTATGAATTTAATATGTCTCCCATCATTTCAGAGAATAAAATTTACTGAAAAGAAACTTATTTGTAGCAAGAATGTTTCTGGCCATCCATTTCCAATGTGGAGTATATAGCCACCATTCGATGCTATCATGATTCCCTGTCACCTACTATCAGTTTGCTTTCTACTCAATAGTACCATATGGTGCTATGATTCGCTTATGTGAATTGGCACTAGTAGAATCAAGCGTTGAACAAATGATTATATATTTTTAACCGTACAAAACTGCGTGTTTGAGTCAGTCTGGATTCAGCTAAATTCTTATTTTACGGAATATCGAAACGAAGTGAAAAGTCGTCACGAGTTAAAAATCTGTAACGTATTAACGCAATTTCATTATTAAGAAAATTGTGCCTAGATATTATCAAGTTATAGTTAACCTGTTTTTCAATAGTGCGGCAAAGTTTTGTCGGAAACGAAAAAGAATGTCAAAACATCAGATTCTAAATAGCCATTAATCGTATAGTTTGTAAAGTTCTTAACAGGTACATAAATTATTTTTTTCTAAGATTCAAGCCAAGTTTGAAATTCATATTTAGAATATAAATATAGGCAATCAAATTCATTGAGATCGATTTTATAGTCTTTAGACCATCTTCTAATTTAATATTGAATACAAACTCATCATTATTATCTTCTCACAAATATATGTTTTCATTTATCAGAGAAAACAAGTATGGATCTCGTGCGATGGCGACAGTCCTGTGGATCGAGAGCTTTTAAAGACGGGAGGTATCGAATACGTCCCGGAGCACGGATTCCCCTCATACTACTTCCCGTACCAAAACACGATAGGATATCTCAGTCCACTTGTGGCGATAAGATTTCTTCGTCCACCAGGTATGTAAACTAAACATCTTAATTGTTTATCAAATATCTGTACATTATAATGATTGTATGCACAACCAAGAAGACCACTCACACAGGCCTTGTTTGAAGACTATTATCTATAATACTGCTGGCCGTGCATCTTGAATGTATTGTCACTAATGCAAGTATTTACAAATATGTACAATCTATCTAATATATTATTAAAATGAATGTTTCTTTGTTCGTACATTATGCGTTGCCACACCGCTCATCCAATTGCAATAAAACTTTGACAAACATTTTGCTTGCACTTCCGGGAAGGTTATAGGCATAGAAAAATTAACTTACAGTAGGTCGTATATATAAAAATCAATTTGATATATTAACAGCAATTGTATTACTCGGATTCGGTACTCTGAGATTATAATACAACTTAAGGCGACTCAGTAGGAATGCAAAACTTCAATTTGACCTACAGCATAAATATTGCACGGACTTAAATAAGTAACCACCACAATACGTATTTTTACAGTATCAAAACAAGCAAAACATTTTTATATTTCATTACAAAATAACAATACCACCTAACACACGAATGGGTATTTAGAAAGTAATGAGGTATTGGTACATGATAGCAATAGTAAGCTATCGTATTTAATAAATTAACGGTTTTTGCCAAAGGTAAACAACATTTTATTTTATCGCAATGGGCAGCAAATATTTTTGTAGACAATCGCTAGACAGGGCCGTATAATATTAACGGAAAATCAAGGTTAAAGAATGAGCATTTATAATACCAAACACCTTATTTTTAAGCCGTCGTCTAAATCTGAAGAATGCTGGTCAAGTAAAATTATATTTTAAGTTCAATCAAGAAGAAACCTATTTCCGACAGCTTTTTATGATCTCTTATCGCTGTGTAATTATAATGGTTAAACTTATATTTAAAATAAAACTGGTGTCACACAAATTTCATAGAATTTCCAACCACTGTGTGAGTGACGAAAATCTAAATTTTTATATAATAATATATATTAACTGGAAACTGTATTAGTATCATACAACTTACCTATTAAACAATGTAACATATATATATTATGACTCAAAAACGTGCAACTAAAATTGAGATACTTTAAGGAGAGAAAAATCATTTGAAATGAGTGATTTTGATTAACTCTTATTTTTCAAAAGAGGCAAACTTTTCTAATGAAAACGAACGAGCTCTAAATGGTATCAGTTATGCGTACGACATGATTGTATAACATTGGAAAACGGTTTGAATGCAAAATACTACAGGAAACATGCATAGTCGATTTGTAGAGACGAGTTTGATAGATTACACAATTAATTTTCCACCCCCTGCTGCGGCACGCGTCCACGTCTCACGTGCCGAACAAACGTGACAAAAACAGCAATGCAAAAGCTCGTTCAAGCAACGTTGATAATATATACGACACGAAAACTTTTGTTCAAAATAATTTGACGACGATGTCACAGCCATGTAGGAGTCTCAGATTTTTAAAATTGTTTTGTTACTTGACTTTTTCAAGTCCGCGAGAGGCGAAATTTTATTCTTCTAGACTTCTAAAGTCTATGGAATTCCCGGGAACCGAGATCATATTAAAAAGCTGGAGAACATCTTGACTTTTGACTACATTTCTTTAATTAATACAGTATGTATTTAGTACGGTTTCTTGAATTTCCCTTACCTACATGAAAAGTTCTCCCACACCTGTCATAGTATCAAATAATTTTGTTTATAACCGTATGTAACTTAAATAATGTTGACTACCGCTTTCTGCATAATAAGATTTTCTAGCGATTGCTGTGCAGTGTATGTTTTTAATAAATAAAATATACTACAAAAATATGTAATTATAAATTTAGCAAGTCTTGAGTCTATATTTTTTAATGCCTCGGGAATCGAGACTAACGCGAATTTCACAAGAAATATTTCTCGAGTTATCCTGATATGGAATCCCTGTACCCACCACCACCCGATACGACCTCCCTCTTGTCTTAAATAATCTTTAAAACTTGATTGTAAGCAGAATGTAAAATAAAGAAAAATATATTTATTATTCGTCAAATATAAATTTCATACAAATAATAGTCACATAAAGATCTTTAATGGTATTGTCAACAATTTCATTTCCCGTAATATACGGCATGTTATTTTCTCACGCATTTTTGTTAATCCAGCCACTTCTTAGATAGTATGTATTTATATAAACCTTTTGGTTATCACTGAATTTTTAAATATATAATTTATCAAGTTCCAAAGAACAAATTACTGAAAGTGTTAATTGGATCATTGAGCGAGTGCACATCCGTGTCACCTTCACATGTGTTAGTTACGATTATGTGTGTTTGTAAGCGCGATAAATCGTGCTAGTATTTGCGAAGACTTTTATGATAGTATGCGCGAGTCATCTAAATCTAATATCTTTTATGTTATATATATTTAGAGACTAATAATAGTAGTATTAGTATCTACCAAATAGGTAAACAATGTGTGTATTATGTAAACTTACTTAAGTGTTGGTCGTTTAAAATAACGAGGAGCTTTTTCAAATTAGCGTTGGTACAAGAAATATTCAGCTGAGTAAGGTATTCTGTGCCGCCTGTGTGGTCGAGTGGTCAACGTCGTTGGCTTCGGTTACGGGGGTCACGGGCTTGAATCCCAGTACGGACAGTTTTATAAATTGATTTTTCAATAAATTTATGAATTTCTGTTCGAAGGCATGGATGTATGTGATGTCTTGAATTCCTCCCTCCCACCCATCCTATCTTATAAACGGGGCATATCGAGAGCGATAAGCTAACCACTGGTCTTGTCCCAGCCCTATCCTTCTATTTCTACTCTCTTTGAAAAAAAGAGAGGTTGAGCGACTGAGTAACAAACAGTTCTCGTAGAAACACTTATGTTGAGATAAACTCCATTAGGACATTTTTTCAACATCAAGACTAGGTACTCCAGTCCCGGGATTCTGATAAATTTTGCGATCCCTTAATCTCAGGATTGTCTTAGTACCAGTGGTGTAGTGGTAAATAAATAGGTACCAGGTCGATCATTGATTTCTTTCCTATTTTTTTTGTTTTTTTTTATATCCGTCCAAAGTTAAAAAAACACAAGTTTTAACAATTAAATCAATAAAGAAAAACGATTTTGAATATATGTATGTACTTGAAAATTAAGTTACAAGTCAAAAAGGTGGCAGGGTGCTTTCCTCATTTTCAGGTGCCAGGTCGCCGACCTGGCCCAACCTGGCCCCACTACACCACTACTTAGTACTAATCCAGGGATTTCAGGATTCACTATAGCACGATATAGTGCTAAAAAGAATTTCACAATCTCTCAATTCAACAAAAAGGTCCCACATTTTTAAATATCTGTAGAAACCGTGAACTCGCTACTTTTTTGGAGGAGCGAGCTACAAAAAAACTCTCAGATTTTTCAATGATTGTACAATCTCTCATTTGTCAACTTTTTCAAGTCATCGACCTCAATAAAAAGGTTTTCGAATTTAAAATTATTTTGGAATCCCTTTTTTCCCCCAGTGATCGATCCCCAAATAATTGTGAATTCCGAAATACCGGGATCAAAATAGGGTTCGGGATTGGATTTCCTAATGTCAAGCAATTGTGGTATAATACATATTATGGTGAATGATCAATCCCGGAATGCCAGGATTCAAAAATTGTTAATCCCGAAATCTACGGGATTGCAAAAAGGTTCCGGGATTGGATGCTTTAATCAAGACCAGTGCACTTTCCATTTTATTAAGGAGAGTATTATATGCAGTGAAAATTGCTTCAAGTTATTTGAATGTTTCTCCTTGTGTAAGCAAGTTTAAGTATTAAAATATACTAAGAGAATTGCACGAGAAGTAGAATGTGCTGGCTAACATGCTAGCTGAAGGCACACATACGAACAGTTGTAGATGGTGATGTTTGGTTTTCCCATAGGACGCAGTGCGGGGCAGCTAGTCAATTTATTTATGACAACCACGCCGAAATAACAAATTGATTTTTGTTTATTTTATTGCATTTTACGTATAATTTTAACACTTTCTGACTTTATAGCTAATGCATTAAATTCAGATGATGGCACAACCGTATATCCGTTTCCGGCCACCGTGATAATCCATTTCATGCATGCTCCATTTTTCACGCTCACATAAAAATTACCTACTTGACAGCCATTTTAAACACAGAATGTATGTCTATAAAAACAACGTAATTTTTATTGTGGCCACAATTATGTAAAAACTAATTTTGGCCATTATCAATCCTGACAGCTGACAAAAGGCTCTTATTCGCCAGTAAATTAAACGAAATACACCTATCTATCCTTTTTACGCGATACGTTAGTTCCACGAATTGACGCGTAAAAAAAATATTAAAAATGTATGAAAAACTAAAATTTGCTTTTCAAATTCGCTCAAAAAAATGTTTTATTTTAAATATTAACCATTAATTTCTTTATTTAATATAAAACTACAATGAGAAACAGATACATTTCAATATGGAAGTTATCCGCTGCTGTCACTGTCGGTTGCGAAATATAATCAATTTTAGGGTTCACTGTCAATCTATTTATTGATTTGGCATTTACTTGGTAGAACTCCATTTTAATAGGGTAAAATATCAAGGTATTTCAGTTCTACAGTTTTTTAAAAAGTTAAAGGTTGATAGCTATTTCGGCTTTCGCCATAGTTCGCTTTCGCTTAGTTCTGACGATGGCGAAAGCCGAAATAGCTATCAACCTTTAACTTTTTAAGAAACTGTAGAACTGAAATACCTTGATATTTTACCCTATGTTCACTGTCAATACTTGGTGGAAAGGCTGTTTAAAATGTAGTGGGTTCGTAGACTAATAAATGTTAGTAGTATATCTATTTTTTTACTATCGAAAATACCATGAAAATATTAAATTTTTATAAACTATTTTACTACGGTTTTTTTGTTTATTTTTGATTTATTGATAATTCTATTTCCTTGATTAATTTTAATTTTAATAATTTAGGGCCCTCATGTAAACATCATGCAAATTCCCCCCCCCCCCGTTCAATTCATTATAGTGAGTTTTAAGAAATGTTATCCCATTCATTTTGCTGGGCCCTCATGCATTGTATGGTTATGCTATAAGATGGCTACGCCGCTGCGTTACTGTTATAAAATTAATGTTTGGGGAATCGCAATAATATTTTCATTGGACAAAAACTTGAATAAATGATTTTGTTTCATTAACAATATCTAAAATCAACTTATATATATGTAGAATATAAAATGTGTAAATAAATAATAACGACAAATTACAATACCGGCAAAGCGAATATGTTTATGCTATTTCGACCAAAACAGAATAAAATGTAAAAGCTTCAGTAATAACTTTTTCAACAATTTTTTGGTCACTTAATAAATAGTAAAGTAAATCAATCAACAATATCATTGACTAAAACCTAAGTTCAATATCACATTTTGTGTTTCTTTCCTAATGATAAACTATTTGCCCTTAACTCTTTTTTGTACAAACGGCATTATGTTATTTTAATATACGTGAAAATATGTATTTTCATTTTATCTTGTAATGACATTCTACCAGAAAATAACAATACATATTATTTAATTTAAGCTTTACATAACTTACTGCGTACTTTCTCTTAATATATATGTAAATGACTTACATAAACTATGCCGATTCTTTAAATAAAACAAAATTCTCAGTTTACTACATCGGGTGTTGAAATATAATTATAAAGAACGCACCTAGTACTAAGTTGTAGACTTTCGTATCGAATGGAAAATTTTGTTATTACTTTTCCCAGTAGAGTTGGACACGTTTTGCGATAGTGGTAAAGAACTAGCATAATTATAATTGTACGACGGGGCGCGACGTGGTTCATATTTAGGAATATACTAATGATGATAATACTAATAATGAATGATTCTTATATCCGATAGACGGGAGATACCCTACAATTAAACACGATGTAAGTTGTTTCATATTTATAAAGTACATATACACGTGAAGTCAGAAGCATATAAAATAATAATTGGTCAAATATAATCACCAATTAAACTGCTTCTTTAAAGGGGATGCCCATAGCTTATTCTGACTTGTGAGATCATGTTACTTTAGGACACACATAGAAAGAAAATATGTACACTAGATTTCATCTATAGTCACGTCACTTAAATGGTGAATCTCCAAATAGATTTGTAATATTGAAAGGTTTTAGAGAGAAGCTACTCGACAAAATTAACACCATCTAACAAGCATACTAATAAGTAGCATAAAGAAATACAACAGAGCTTTATTTTTTATAATACAATACAAGTAACTTATGTTTTATAATTTAATAAGCTCTATAAAATATGCACTAGAAAATTTTGTATTATATTATCCAAGTAACCTACTCACCCTAAAATGTAATCATATTCTAAAATTGGAAAATCTTGACGTTTAAATACTGAAAATTATGAAAATCTAGTTTGGTTAACACATTGAAAAATGAGAATCAATGTCTTCAAAAGTGACATACTTGCGCGAGTTAGCGATTAAATGGGTTTTGGAATTTCTGCGAATATAAACTGAAAATGAATAAAAAGATACATGCACGTCAAGTAGTAGACCCATAATGCACCACAGTCAGTGGCGGATTATCCTATAAGCGCATGAGGCGCTCGCTCGGGGCCTCTGAATTTTAGGGGCCTCAAAAATAGTTTATATTATATGACCCTATATATTTTGTTCCGATTTTTATAAATTTTACATGAATTTTTTTGACGTCCTTATTTTATCTAAAAAACAGGGCCTCCAATTTTTTTTGCGCCTGGGGCCTCTCTTGTGCTTAATCCGCCACTGACCACAGTGAGTAATGAAATCTGAATAGTCGTATAAAAAAATAAATTTATTAATTTTCGGTCTCCGGATATACGACAGATATATTGACTGTGTTAATCAAAATCACATTAGTCAACATGTTAGCCAAAACTAATTACAAAAAATTCACACATTTCTCACGAAATAATGTGACAGCAAATTTTATTAAAACTTTTTAGTAAAAACAAAACCTTCAATAATTGATACAAACTCAATAAACAAGAATATCTAACTATTAAGTCAATACACAAAGTATTTTGACAGAGAAACTTTATTAAAAAAATACTTTATGTAGACAGTCAACACAGTGGCGGACGAATGGATACAATTTTAATTTCAGCTAATTAAATTATATTTCAAAACATTAACTTGATTAACTAAACTATTGTAATGCTCTTAAATTAATTAAAATAATTATTGAAAAAACGATGTGTAATATTATGAAATATCCAATGATTATTTTTCATCAAATTCTTATAAAATGAACCGTTTAACTAAAAATATAAAGTACTATCTGCTGTCTACTGTTTATTAGTTTTAAATCATAAAACAATGTTTTTAATTTTGCTCAAAACTTTATTCAATAGTAAGATTAAATAATTTAAATTAAAAATATGAAAGCAACTTATACATTTGAATTATAGTGGTGAAGGAGTCCAATTAAAATGCTAAACAATAGGGGAGGAAAAATAAAGTTTTCTTAATCGCAGTTAATGGAAGTCATTTTTGAAAAATTTAATTAGTGTTATCCAAGGTTTTTTTTTCAGACTCTACTGTTAGTGGGTCATGAACTTTTTCTTTGTTACAATTTACAATATGCTATTGTACTAATTTTTTGTGTCTTATGACAGTAGCATAACCTGTTGTGTTTTTATAAAACCTCATATTTTAACTGATAAAACTTGGTAGGCTGTTGACGCCACTGCTTTTGCAAACACGCTCGTATTATGTCATTTATGTTGGCACTGTTTTCTAACGAAACCTAGGATCATTTTATGGTTGATTGCTTAACCTCGCGGTCAATAGGTATGGTACATACAATATTACTTATCTAGTCAACTTTGAACACATTTAGATCGAAATTACCTTTCGAATCCATAGTATTGCGAACAGCTTGATTCTCATATTACATAATTATAATAATAACATGCGTATCAATTTATTCACGTAATGAATTTAAGCAACAATTATTTTCATTACGTTTAAATTTTGTGTGTACAAAATGTTAGCTGTTACTTTGTTTATCCTATGAAAATAGTTTTAAATACAGGTTCCATTAATGCACATCACTTATCTACTATAAAATAATAAACTGCTTACATACATGAAAATTAAATACGTTTCATGTTTTCATTCTGAAAAATATTTGGCACAATTGACATAAAACATTCCACATTACAATAAAACAAATTATTTAAATCTACGGAGTATTCGGTGTGCGAAGTATTCTATATCCGGAATTTTAAGTGTGCGGAAGATTCCGTGTTCGGAAGAATCGTTGTTCGGAGAGTTCGTGTTCGGACTATTCGTGTTCGGAAGAGTAATATTCGGTGGAATCCGTTCACCAAAAAAATGGGGTGTGCCTCTGTCATGGACACGGCCGTGTGTTGTACGTGAATACGTCTCGTAATAAATGATATTACGCCTCATTTTTACGTTCCCGGCACTGCTTGACTCGGTCATATGGTGTTTTAATGGTACCATTCGATTGCTCTTGAGAAGCCCTTTCCAACCGTATACGATTTATGTATTTCGATTTGGCTTTTTGACGCGTATAGCCCGACATTATGTATTTTTGGTATATTTTTTTTATATTTTAACACCTAATTATAGTCACAGTTACAATATTACACTAATGTTTTATCTATAATCGATAGACTTTGTTAAGAGATAACGATTGAAATTTGAACAAACACCGTAACTTCTTAGAGTCGAAAGTTATAGTAAATAGAAATCTCGATACGCAGCAAAATGACTTCAAAATGGCGGCACTTCCCCCTCCGCCCCGAGCAATGTATTACTGTCCTTACATAGCGCAATAAATTCTTTGATACTTTAGCTATCCAGCGGTGTTATTGAATTTTGGATAGTGATGATAGATATGAAGCTGCAACACCAAACTGTATCCCCCGATTTTGTTATCATTCGTTATTTTGAATTGCCTCCCTATGGAAGCAATTTTAAAGACGTATTCACGCCAAATACTTCTATTATGTTATATTATACAAGGAAAAAATATCCGATTTACCGAATGGACAAAGTTTTTTGCAAATCACTAAAATGGCGGGAACAATAAAGATAGTGTATATCTATTGATAAATGGTAAAAATACTTGTGTTTTACAATCATGTTATCGAAGGTTTTTTTTATTATCCACAGGTAAGCAATAGACAGAGTACTTAAATTTTAACGATGGTAGAAATATTTCAAACACATGGCCTTCAGACTAAAAAAAGTAAAAAATAAACCGTGGCTGCGGTGATCTTGTTGGAGCTGTTTGTTATATAATATATGATAATTATCCGTTAATCTCATTTGACGTTTTGGCGATGTAAGGCTTCAAATCGTGTTTTGATTATGGTCGAATTAAACGTACTTAATAAGGGCGGTCAACCGAAAATGGATCAATATCAAAAGGTCAAACTAAATTCACGTTTTCCACCCGAGGATAAATGTTTCTGATAAAAGTTGATCTTCGCCTCCCATTGGCGGATATACCCACAAATTCACCATTTCGGAAATGTACCGTATAAAGTATTTTGATTTTTTTATATTATTGTAACTTGTTGACCGGTTTAGATTAACCAATGTGCTGTCAATGTATTTTATATTATTTACATATAATAGATAATACATCCTGAAATTAAATAATTATGTTCATCACATGAAATGTTGCTTAGTCAGATAAATATAGCCAGCTCCGTAGTCAAGTGGTCAACATCGTTGGCTTCGATTACGGAGGTCACTGGTTCCAATCCCAGTACGGACAGTTTTTATAAATTAATTTTCAATTGATTTATGGATTTCTGTCCAAAGGCATTGGATGTATGTGATATTTTGTGAAAAAGAGAGGTTAGGCAACTTGATTAACAAACAGTTCTCGCAAAAAAAACTTCTGTTGAGATACATTGATTAGAAGGTCAAATACTCCGAATTGGGAACGGAAATGGAATAATACACATATAATTTACATAAATGTTGACATCTTGTAATGACCTACTGCATTTCGTTTTTTTTGCGTTTAAAATAACTTAATAAAAGCAATTTAAACGTATATGTAATATTGTGCAACATCAGTTGTAATAAGGTCATCTTACTACAAATCATTAATATTCACACATTGTTTATGTCTAAGATTTGCATTAGCTAACTACCTTGATTGGTTTGCGACGTTTGCCTCCATCTTTCGAAGGAATATTTTAAACACAGCACTGAGTAGAACTTTGAATAAGTAATCATGAATAATACTCTCCATGTTATATTAGATAACAATAAGGTCAAGGCCAAATCATAAAAAATATTTTTCATTCTTTAACAATAAATTGTCAGCATCTCTCAAAATGTGTTTTACGAAAACCTGACGAAAATTCGTAGATCTTGCAATGATTGAAAAATATATGAAAAATAATGCCACTGAATTTTGGTCGCCAGCTTCTTGATCTTCAAAATGAAGGAGACTTGAAAAAACAAAAATATGCGAATATTATAATATTTTGTATTTACTTGTATAATACAGCATTTTAAAAATATTTTAATAGATCAGACTGGTTTTATACTTTGAAATTAATTGAATAAGTATTTTTCCCGTCCGTTTGTTTTTTTTTTTTACTTTTTTCCTGTTTATATTCTCCGTCAATTGTTTGTACTTATCTTTTTTTCAATCGATTTCTGTTCGAAGACATGTGTGCTTATGGTGTCTCAAAACTCCTTCCCACCCTCCCAATGCTAATATAACGAGAGCGATTAGTTAACTACTGATCCTGTCCTAGCTCTATCCTGTAATCCTCATTGATAAAAAATAGGTTTAACAACTGTATAAAAAACAGTTCTCGTAGAAAAAAGGTTGTGTTGAAATACTATATGCTCCAAATTAGGAACGGATAATGGATTAAAAACACAGATCTTTGTCATAAATTGTGTAATATGCTTATTTATGGTGTGAAAAGTGTAGTATACATTTATATTTCAGTGGTGCTTCAGTTTATTAAGTATTTTTCCTAATATATATATTTTTTTCTCAAAGTGAAATAAAAAAACAAATGAAAAACATATGTTTACAGTTTTAGTTTAAAAACACAAGATGATAATAATTATAATAGTTAGTGCTTTCATCAAAGCTGTTTTGGCTGAGGGATAAAGGGTGTCAAGACCCGATAAAATTTGGGAACGTATTCATTTAATGAATCTTTTAGCATGGCCATCTTAAATGTGTAAACACATTTAGTGATCATATTAAGGAAGAGGCGTTCAATGTTTCTAATGGCCGTTTGCATTTACAACCTGTTTGAAAATGTTCTTAACCATCCATTAAAAACCTTTTATCGAGATACATTTATAAAAAGAAATCTCTCTCGGAAGCATTCGATAATTTTGAAAAATAATATTTTGTATAAAGAAAATAATTATTTTCCGACATTTAAAACTAACAACTAAAAAGTCGTCTTAAGAGCATGAGGTATTCCGCAAAAATTTTCCTTGTACAATAACGTTGATAACACGTGGATATTTTTTTATTTTTTTCAATTTCGTCTGTAAAAAAAGATTTTTGGCTCATATAGAACGGTTATAATAGCCACACTTTTCTGTATAACAAAAATTTGAAAACGCTTATATCGTACTAAAAAAATACTCATTTTCTAGGGTTTTCTTCTTTAATTATATCATAACATCTCCAGCTGTAAAACTATTAGCCGATTAAATTTAATAGACCCGTAAACGAATATTTTTTTAATGAGATTACCGCTATAATATTGTCGACTTTACCCAAATTTCCAACAGTCCAATCTCCTTGAACGTCACTGTTAGTAATGTGATGATTAAATACCAATAAGTATTATATTTTTTTAATAAATATATGATCCTATGAGAGATGAAATGAGCCAAGTGGTATTGACCTCAGTAAATACACACTCCAAAAGCGTTATCTCAATAATATAAAAATATACAATCCACCATAACACCAAGTAAAGTCCGTGATTGTACGTGTGAAAAGTTTTACCATTTTACTCACTTTCACTTCTTGAGTGTTCATACAATGTACATTGTACCGGTCCAGATGTAATAAAATAATTTATTTAGTGTTAAGATATTTTTATTAATTTGTGATTAGCCAAAGGTTGACGACCATGTTACATTCATTCATTATCAGTCCGAGAATCACAACATTGTGACGACATGACCTCTTGCAAGGTTGGTTCCTTTACCCGTCCGATTCAGTCACAACACATAATATGTTTTTTTGTATCTTTTCTAGTGAACCGAATCATAAACATAGAGTGCCGCGCTTGGGCCAAGAACATACAATACATCGGCGGGCATCGCGATCGCCAAGGATCGGTGCACTTCGAGCTGATGATAGACTAGACTCGTCTCCGAGTGATAACAGCTCTCGGTTCGATATCCACGGCCGGCCGAAATCGCAAGATACGAATTTGCCAGTGGTTAAGACCTTGTCCTAGTGATGACATGAAAAGTAACACAAGGTCTATCGGACGAAGATTTTTAATACTGTATAAATAAATACCAATACGTTAATTCTAACATAGGAAGTGAATATAGCTAAAATTTTGCTTTTAATGTTATTATTTAAAAATATTTTTTAATTGCTATTGGCGAAATGTTTTTTTTCAGTATTGTTAATGATATTTAGAAATGTTTGGATCGGTATCATAATAATCTGTAATGAACTTTTTAAAAAATGATGCATTCTACAAATATTGATAAGAGAAGATACACATATCTTATTAATCAGACAAAATTATAATCTGTTAATTTTACATATCGAAGATAAATCTAAGTATAATTAATAACTTAAAAAAAAACATTTATGTTATGTTTTTAACATATTATCACCGCAAAATAATTTAACCCTCCCTTTAAGCCCCGATGTTTTTGCTGATTATGTTATCATAGTTTTCAGATTTGAACGCGTATGTACTTATAAGTCTTCTAATATTTTATTTATTAACCGACATATATCTAAAAATCACCTGGTCTGTATTTGGTGTTATGACTATAATAACACGCCATTTTGTGGTATATATTTGCATTCATAATCAATTTGACATTAGTGGCTCCACAGGGTTTCCAAATACAAATGAGCGATTGCGTGACCACAAGTTACGCCGCTGAGCTTATCATATAAATTTTTAACGCACCGTTAAAAATTAAACTCATTTCTCCGATCAAGGAAAACTTTCAGTTCAAGAGAGTGAAATCATTTTATTTTTGATTGATGCAAATTTGTATAAAAATGAATATAAGTAGATAATTAACATACTTTGAGTATATTAATTGCAAGTTAATTAAAATAAAACTATTCTAGCAGTATTTATGGAAAAGAGGAATCTAAATCAAAATTTGTGTTAACTATTTTTTAAGTTCATCAAGAATCTATGTATTGTATTATTTATAAATTAAGTTTTTCAGCTAGTTAGCATTTAGTATTGCCTTAAATTAAAAACATATTTAGATTGATGTCTAGTTAAATATTGTGTAATATGTGTAAATGTATTGCCATATAGACAATTAATATGATTATTATTAGTATCCATCCCCGATAAAAATATAGAAAATATACTTAATTTGATTTATGATTTGTTGTATGTTTATAGATACTAAGTATTTCATTATTTTTATAAATAGTAAGGATTTGAAAAGTGTTTAGATTATGGAAGGGGACACCGTGAATGTTGTGCCTAATTTTTGAGGGAAAATATCTTTAAAAATTTATATCATATTATAATTTTAATTAGTTACTGAAAGCGAGTTATTTTTTTTGTATACTTTACATTGTGATGTCTACAATTCTAATCATAATTTGATACGTTTAAACAATATCAAAATAATTAAGTACTTATGTATGTAATAATAAAGTTGTAAATCTTTTTGTTTAAGTAGGTAGGTGCCCACAATTTATCATATAAACTGGAATGAATAAAAAACCAAAACAAATATTTCTTTAATTTACTAAACCTTGAAAATTATTGTTATTCAAAACAAAAAAAGGTTCTCATACAATTCTAATGACAACCAAAATTTGACTTGAAATGATATAGACATTATGCACTGGGACACCATATTTTGAACTGGGTTGTCACTGTATAAAATTGACAATAAATGTTTCAAGCATGAATCGATTTAGGCTTAAAACTATTTTGAAGGAAAGTTGCTACACTTGAAAAAAAATCAATCCAGAAAAACAATTTAGAAATAGCTAATAGCCAGAGAAACGCCCACGAATTGCCTATAAAACATCAGAAGTATGTAGCAAATCATATTATTACTTGTTGATGTTAAATAAATATAGAAATGTTCTAGTCCTGTAGCCAACGAACTTGTACGTCCATCCTCTTCAGTTCTTCATTCGATGGGTTCGAGTCCCAATATGTACACTTTCATAAATAAATCATTCACTTCATTTATAGATTTTCTTAACTAGATCTAGGTTGTTTAAATTTCAGGGCATGTGTGTTTCTGATGATACCTATCCCATTCACCCTGACACTACCTTGGTGAAATCCTGCAGTGCTTTTTATTTAAATTTATTCTTCTCGTCGTACATAATCAATTAGCAAGATAATTTATCAACATATAAAACTTAAGTAGTTTGTTATAGGTTATTGTATGCAGATCTGTTAAGTTACAAAGTCAAAAGGTTATCAAGAATTTATAGCCACTTACTGGTTTCAATTTATAATATGATGTTATCTCTACACTATTAGTACAGTACAATGTTTTCACTTTATTATAAAATGGATCAAAATTATTTTTTAGAAATTTTCTTTAAATATAACTAATCATTTAATGATATGTTATCGAAGAATTTTTTATTCTAAGACGTTTTATTTGTAGAATAAAATTTTTCTCAAGACTCAATTGCAGTGTCCAATAACTAATATTACTTTACACAATTTGCTCTCCTACTGTTTGCAATGAATTTGACCAACTTCAATATGAAGAAGGGCTAAAAATTTACTTTTTTTCTTTTCTTGTTAAATTTGCATCAAGTACATACTTAATTAACATATAGTAATAAAAATTATCTTAATTAAATTTTTTGAAGATGGATATGTTGAACTTGCATTGAACTAAATATGTTTTCAACCAAAAAAGAAGTATAGATATCTAGATTTGCTCCGATTCAGATAGTATCGTAGTAGTAGTAGTAGTAGATAGTTTGATTTAAAAACCAAATCCAATAAAGAATATTGAAGCTTAAAGAATATTAAACATAATAACTATAATCAGTAAGAAACCTTTTTATTAACATAAAATAATCATTGATAATAATTATAAAGCTACTTAAAAACCTGTATTTCCTCCACTTTCTATTAAAGATGAATGCTTATTTTTAAACACCAATTATTATTGACAATATAACAAAAACTTTGTTTGCACAAAGGAGTCATATAATAAAAACATAAAGTATTTTAAGTAGGTATTTTAGATACATACTTTCTTACCATCAACCTAAAACTTTACTTCCCAGTCTTCCGAGAAAATTTCTATTTGTCATTTGCATTATTGAAAGCAATTGTAAACAATCTCATTCCACAAGTCCACTGCAATCTCAAAATTTCCCAAAAAATAGGTAAATACCTGCGTCATATAATCGAGGAAGTACGGTAAATGCACATTTCACAATACAAATAAATCAGTGAGAGCTACATGAACACAATAAGGCTATGGCATCTCGTAGTCATAATAGTCCAGATCGCTTGGAAACTGTTTAGGAAAGATTTTTTTCTGGCTCGTAATCATGTTAATTTTAAAAGTCACATCAGCATTGGTGTCATCGTCCAACCACAGTGCACATGTCAACATAATCTCAACGTTGGCTTCTGAGGAGTAAATAAATATATACTTTCACAATTGAAAAGGAAAACATATGAATAATTATAAGTGTACATTTTCTATAAATAAAGTCAATACTGATATAAGAGGCACTCACTTCTGATATTATTAAGTTGCATGGCAATCAACGGTGATTGGTATTCTACGTTCCTGGTGTATGGGAAGTAATGCATATCAAAACTCTGAAATAATTAAAATTTCAAATGTTACACGGAAAAAATATTTTGATACTAGAATCGCGGATCTAATAAACAATATATTTTACCTGGTCTGGATGATACAATATATGGCCGAGAAGTCTCTTGTGCAGACGATTCTCTCCTTCGCAGTGTACCCAAATTTTCTATAAAAAATTAGGAATTAAAAATCTGGATTCATCTCAGTAGTAATGTATTTTTCTGTGGGGTTTTAAGAAACTAAAAACGACTTTAAGATACAATAGTGAATAATTGCGTAGTGTTTTGCATTAAGCAACATAAAATTACATTCATCTATGCGCCCGAATGAATAAATATGTTGAGCACTATCAAAAGTGATGGATAATACACATAAGTTCATTAAAATGGTTGTATTTTTTTATACATGGTGGCAATATTTATCTCCGTGACAAAATGTACTATTTTAATGCACAGGTATCTGTTTATTAGTTGAATTTTTCAAAAGACTAATATTATAAAATGTCTCACTTGAACACATGACATATCTGCTGCAAAATATACAAATATATGTTAAAGGAAATTCAACAAAGTAAGAAACTACAGATTGCTGTCATGTTATGAGAGGAAGGAAGCAAAGCAATTGGCGAAGGACAGGCGGTCATGGAGGTGCCATTTGATAATCATATGCTCCACACTGGGAGTGGATATGGTCCAAGAAGCAGAATAATCAAATAACCTTAAAAATCTCACAACTTACAGGTACAGTACTATTTCTTATGAAAGCCTTCACTTCTTCTGGCATACTTCCAGGCAACGTTGAGTTATTCAAATAAGGAATAGGTGACCGCTGTAGAGCTTTGTTAATCTTCAAGTAAATGCAAGGTTTTCCTACGTCGTAACCGTAAGGGAAAACAGAACATGGGCCAAGACTTGAAACATTAAATGAGCAGGGCGTCTTCTTAGCAAATCTGAAGTGGCTATAAGTATCACGTTTTACTTTGTGGGTTATCTGTAATTTAGAGAAAGAGGATCATTAAGGAATAGATATGTTTTACTTGCTGTCTCTGATTTAACCAGATATTTAAAAAAGTACTGATTGTTTCACATATCCCTACATATAACTCACAAACATTTCAAATTTGCTGAAAAACTTATTATTAGGTAATAAGGAAATTAATGTCGTTTTTTCTACCGCTCCATTTGGATGATTAGTTGCGCTCTGTCTGTTGTTGTGTCACCGCGTTATTATTTCTCGGTTCATCAACATTTTAGGAGTCCATTTTAACAACAATTTTTTTTTAAAACATCTACTCATTTGCGATGGCAGAATTTTTAAGGACTGAAGATGTTTTGTGAAATTATATGCTATTTGAGTTTTTAAAATAATATCTGCAACAATGGCAACAAAAAAACATTTTTGATGTTTTGAGGTATGTATTAGTTCTGTGTAAGTGCAGAGATGGCTTAGACAAATTCGATTGAGAAATTTCGAAAAAATATTCCCTCCACGCTATGCGTACTGTACTTATGTAGACTGCGCGACAAGGGCATAGGCAAGTAGGCAGTTGCCTAGGGGTGGTAAGTCTTAGAGAGCGGCAAATGATCATAGAATACATTTTTAAAATGTCTAAATATTTTTAATACATATAATCAGTGAAGCCCTCTAAGCTCTAAGCATAATAATTATGATAAATAAAACAAACCATTTCATTGCGGCTTGGTAACGAAAACCTTTTATTGCGTATTACGCCACATCTTGTGAATGCATCTGATTTATATTCTGAAATCATAATTTTTTTTAAATTATTTTTGAAGTAAGCTTATGCATTTTTATTATTACAGTTAACTTTACAGTTTCTTAAAAAAATAGACATCATGTTTTTGAAGAATACTCTTATGCTGACCAGGGCAAACTACAGCCCTGCACTTATTTCTCTGCACCCACTAAGCTCTCATTAAATTGTTAAAGAATCACTTATTTTTTGTAATTTTTTATAATTCTACCGTACACTATACATACAGAATTTCTAATGCAGCCCTAACATGTTTGCCGAGACCTGCGCTAGAGAAATGAATGTCCATTAATGTAAATGAAGATTAGGAAACGGAAACTAGACACAAAATGTATGTAGATAGATCATTTTCAGTTTCAAAGTGACATGTGTATTTAGTCACCTGAAATTTTCTTCACACATACCTTTCATATTAAGCTTTGGTCACCAGACTCGATATTGTGCTGTTATGCAGCGCAGGTAGGCATGTGCACCATGTATTTTGCTATTTAGGATGGCTGCCATGACCCTTCTGTATTCAAAGTTATGAATCACATTCTATCAAATCTGATCAAGAATCGTAATGCTTGTATAACATTCGTTAGTGACCAATGCGTTTATAAATTCACTCGGTAGCCAACAAAACAACTTGCTAAGCGTAACGATTTTTTAATAAACTTAATTACAGAGTCACACCACACAGTGTGATGATAGCACATATCTTATAACTTTCATTCAATGAAGTACTATGCTTTCTAATGTTTTTCTCAAAAATTTATCACAAAGTAACACTTACTTTTCAATACCTCTTGAATATTATTGGCGTATTTTAAGTACTGACTGTTAGACATTGTGTTCACATCAATCATAGGATCATGATTAACCATCGGAAATACTGACAGATCTACAAAAATAGAACTCTATATAAACAACTTGTAGTAAGAGGATATAGATTAAATTTGCAGCCAAGTTTCATCCAATAATGGATAGGTACTGTATAGGTATTTATTTATTTTATTTTATAATGTAAATTATCAAAAAAATATATTATCATGTACGTAATGTTTCCAATATTATTAAAAAGGGATGTAAGTATGTATATGTTTTTAACCAAGATCCTTCAGTACACAAGAAGTTATGGATGCTGAATTGTAAAATATAATTCTAAGCTGCTAAACATTAAATAGGTCAATCCAAATAAAAAAAATTGTAAAATTAACTTATAATGCAGATTTGTAAATGACATTGTAGAGAATATTTTTACATTCCCAGATTTTTGACAGAATATCACGAGTCTGAGAGATAAGGGGATGAAAACCAGAACACCACCTTTCAACATCTGTTTACATTTGAAATCTGCGATTGTATGGAAAAACTAAAATAATGTATTCATACAAAATTCAAATTTTCAAATAAAATCTGATTAAACATTAAGCTTGAAAGAAAGATTTTTGTCTCATCTTTGGATTAATAGGGTTCAGTCAAAAACTCCTTCGATTATTAAGGCATTTTCCTAAATTTAAAAATAGGACATTTATTACATAATGAAAATTTAATACATACCAACGAATGTTACATCAGACAATCTAAATGAATGTTTTGCATATAAAGGATAGTCTCCCATATTGATATAATGAAGAATGACATAAAGTATAGCAGCAAATGTGCCAAATATGAAGCCTAAGAACACTGAATAGTAGGCAAGGATTTTTCCTAAAAGTATAGTGGAAGTATTATAAGAGTATATATGAAAATATTGTGTAATATTTGCCTAATAGTCAGTTTCGAATGTAGTATTACTATAAATAACAATTAAAATAAATTTTTACTAATTAACTACAGAATCTCAAAGAGACGAAACACGTGTCACAATTAGTAACACAATCAGTGTAATAACAACTTTGGTCAATTTAAATTTTGTATTAAAAATGAATGCTCACAAAGATACTACATCGAAAATTAGAAACAAAGATTTCTTTTACATTTTGTTTCCGCACATGCAATTGATAATGTGTGAAATATCACTGATATAATTATTTATTTCACTTTTTTTTAATCAAAATCTAATAAATTTAAATAAATTAATTAAATTTTTGGCAAAGTGTGCACTCACAGTTTTTGTGTGCATTCAACTGAGTGCAGTCTTATAGATAAATAAATTCTTACCCCAACTGACAGCATTTCGACGAAAGAATTCTTTTTTCTCTTTGTCATAAACATACTTTAGGCAGGACAGCAATTTGCTTTCCCTTTTGGGTGTGATATGAAGTCTCTCTAAAGAAGCGAATGCGGGAAGGACCATAATTTAATCAAATAAATTATGTCATTCAGAAACAATGAATTGATCAACCAATAGTAAATCCCATTTGAAAATGGAATAAACATCTTATCTTTTTTATTATGGCTATTCATTATAATATTCAATGATAATATGAAAATTATTGGTAATTATGTAAATTCAGGATAAAATAATATTTATATTCAGCAGTGCTAGATTTGAGGATTTTTTCCCAGAAAATTTGCATATCAAAAATACATTTGAAACATATTTTATACAACAGATTTTAATTTAAATAATAATTATGGCTTCAATTCATTTGGATTGAACTTTTCATCATAGGATGTCATTGGTAGTGTATTTTTTAGATTTATTTCATCAAATCGTAGAAATTTAATTACTGAGAACTGCAGAAAATGTATTCCATAGTGGGAAAGCGCTGCGTTGCGTACTTGATAAAAATAAAACAAATAATTTTATAAGGCAGGTATATATTTTCTACACAATATGAAACAAATATTACAAATGTTTCGTTTTCCTGTAGAATATCTACAGGACCACTTCTAAGTAATACACATTGGGAACAATTATGCTACTCGAATGTAACAGTTTATATAACAACACAGAAGAATAGTAAATATTACAAATTTAACACAGATTATCATCATAAATATAATATCGCATTTGAAACACTGTCGAATATTTACTAATAAATAATTATTTGCTTGGAAAGTACATTTCCAAATACGGCTCGCTAGCTAAAGATACATTTACATGCAAAGCTTATTCAAATACGATGAAACGATTTTGTACAGTTTACAAAAATTCAAATTTAAAATTGATATAGTACACTTTTAAGATGACACAACACGTATTACTTTGCAATTAAACCGTGATATACTGAATGAACTAATTTTTGTTCTGACAAACAATAATAATTAAGCTATAACAATAGAAATATACTCCAGTCAAATAACAGAAATTCTAAGCTAATTTTACAATAAATCGAAAGGAAAAGTCACAATAGAGGAATAAAAAGCTGGGTCACATTCCAAAATAAGAGAATAATAGATTTTACATAACATAACATGATTATAGACTAGACTGTACACTGTTAAATAATAACATTAGTTGTATTAGGTAACTTACTACTCTAAAACTATATTCAGCTCAAAACGCCAGAGCCGAGTAAAACGACACAGCTCTTTTTATATATCAATAATCACTGCAACAGATTTCTTTAACAATGCATGTAAATATATAATATTTACATTAAAAAAAAAAAAAAACATAATGAGATGACAACAATCAATAAGCGAACGGCTCAATCGATCGCTATCCAAAGAAGAGGAACATATTTTACTACGAACGATGAATATTTTCATTGTATCAATCTGACCGGTTTCAGTCAAACAAAGATGGCTCATTTATTATTTAAAACAGATAAATTTTATTTGAAATTCTGAAATCGAACTGTAGCTCCTGATGATTTTTCAAACATGTATATTTATAAACCTATGTCTATTGATAATATTCTATGTTCAAAAAACATTCACAACTTTTATATGATAACAATAAATATGCTTAATAGCTTAAAGGAATTCTCACATTCAATATTAAATTGCTTAGTAACATTCAAATCATGTATCAACTAACAATCACACTTAACATTACCGAATAAAATACTTTTAGAAGCCTTACGTATGTAATATACTTTTCTTCTCGATATAAAAGAAACCAATTGAGCAGTCGCTGCTGAATCAGGAGGAATTTCAATTAACAAAACGTTAAAGATAAAAGGATGAATGTCAATTAACAAGATTACTACAAATGGCAGTCACCTGTAAAAGTATATTATGACGTTTATTTTCTACGTCATGTGCAGCAACTTTATGCGACAATCATTGCACGGTATATCTTAAGAGTTCGTATAAGATCTGCATTGCAAATTTTTCCTATGATTAGCCTCTCGAAGTAAAGTAAAACAATGTTTCAAAATAGTCTAAATAAATCAAAGAAAACAAAAATAAACATTTCCCGATATTTATTCAATATAAAAGGTCTTATCTGGCTTTTTAAAAAACACTGTGACAGCCGTAACAATAAAAATTATAGCATTATTTAAATTATACCTTAAAATATTAAACTTTTAAAAGAGTAAAAATTTCATAATATAGGTAACCAATAAAATATTTCAATAAACACTTATTTATTGATTGATGAAATATTACTTAAATTTGTTTCAGGGCGTGTCAAAAGAAATATTATTTCGAGACCTGGATTTAATAAGATAAGTGAAAATTTGTCATAGAAATTAATATAATAGGTAATATTTATACTTAACACCGTTCATAGTCGACTATCGTGGGATTGTGATTGTAACAGTTTCGTGTATGAGATAATTATAGTTTTTTGTGATAAATAGCACAGCACACATTTTCAAATGTTGATAATTTGAATTATAGAAATTTATTATTAGCATATTAAGAACACCTGTTACAAATTGGACATCTTTGGTGAAATGCGACCGTTTGTTTTCAATTCATAGTAGAATTTAAAATTTGAGAACAATTCTTTAGTGACATCTACATATCAATTAAATTTGTTAGGTATTTTACAAAAATTATATAAACACCGTCGATACGACTATATTAAAAATTTTAATCTGATAATGACAACTCTAATAAAAACATCCAAATAAAAGTCAAGTTTAAGAAAATAACTAATATTTAACGGCAACTAAATAACAACATTTAACTCTGATAACATATATTATATATAATTCCTTTTTAACTGATTGGTCCTCATATAATAATCGGTTCCTTACGAAAGGCCCAACGAAAACAATTTCAATCGATACAAATCTAAATTAATCTCGTCTGTCGACCAGCCCAAGCAGCCATATCAAAAAGTTTTCTACGATAAACACACATTTCAAGCTATCGGCAGTCATACGTAATATAAAATGAAATTTAATACACTAATTTGATCTGACATAGAATACATAGAGCCTTTTCAAATGTCCGTTGAGCGTCAAGCGTTAGCTTCAGTGGTGATTCTTTAGTCGACTGCTCGCTTAGAAAGCGCAATGCTATGGCATACAATACAATATAATGCGCATCATTTAAAAAATGAGCAAGTCAAAAATGATCGTAATACGTCTAGAATATATTGAACAATATATTTTAAAAGTCTTAATGTTTGAATAAATCATTATTCCTTAAACATTGTGATAATACTTTTGTCGTTTGATTCTCATTAACGTTTGTATTGGAGAGCGTTTGAACACATTAATCGACCGGATTATGCGCCAGAAAATCCGTACACTTCTAAAACTCTTATTTCAAAGTCTCCACTGGGACACAGCGGCGGGTTGTTGAAGGTCTGCGAGTGATCTGTTTTACCGAATCGTATATTTTCATCCATCCAAATCGCTTGTCCTCCGCTGCAATTAAAGTAACATAAATATGAGATCATTTATCAAGCAATTATAATAACCCCCCAAAACTGGATGACGTGCACAGCAAGCTGAAAAATGCTGTTTTGATGTTAATTTATAATAGCAAAAAGTTCACAAATTTCATTAAAATAACTTTTTATGAAGACTAGATTGAAGTTTTAGCTATACATATATATTTTGTTAATACAAAAAATCTTTCCACTGTTCATAAAAATATTTATTTAATTTTTAATATGTAGTTTTGAAAGATTTTCGAATTTGACACATTCTAAACATTATTTTTATGAGGCTATATATCCAAGTGATATCTAAAATGGTGAAAAAAATAAATATATTCGCTACTATAGTCGTGGCTTATTTATTTTCTGTTCGAAGGCATGGATGTTTGTGATAATGTGATGTCTAAAAATTACCTCCCATCATTCCAATCCTAAAATAAGGGAATGTAGCGAGCGATTAGCCAACGACTAGTCCTGTCAGCCCTATCCTTTCTATCCCTACTCTCTTCGAAAAAAGAGATGTTGAGCAACTGAGTAACAAGCAGTTCTCGTAGAAAAAAAAAATTGTTGAGATACCCACATTAGGAGGCCAAATGCTCCAGTTCAGAAGCGCACGTGAATAAAAAAAATTAGTATCAAAAAGTGAAACTAAATGACAAGATTAATAAGCAACATACCCTCCACCGATAGTGATCATCTTGGCGTCAGCCGCCATGAAGAGCTCAGCACCGTGCCCGACTCTCTCGGAGCCTTCAGCACATCCCACCCACGGATATTTAGCCCTCTCAGGGTAAAGGGAGAAGAGGAATGTTTCTCCGGTGCCGAAATATGCTCGACGGTTTCCTCGATCGTCTTTCATGTTTCGCTCGTACCAACGGGATGAGCAATATGCACCAAATACCTAAAAAATAATTGTATATAAAACCAAATTATCGCTCTCTTTTGGACTGTTCAAAATTTGTATTGACTTTAAGCATATGATAATTATTGACAATTACACTTTGTGAATTAATTAATTTCTAAATTTGAATAAAATATTGATCGCACCTCATTGTTGCAAGTCTTAATCATAAGCAGTGTCGGTTCATGTTGTTCTACCCGAACATAGAAGGTGGTCAGCGAGCATCCGTGCTCCTCTGTCGTGTAGAGCAGTACAGGCTGATACATCGTAATCCGCACCGGCAGCCATGACCAAAGTGTGAAGAGCTACACCAAACAATATCATAAATTAATACAATAATGAAACCGAAAATATCACAAAAGACTGCCATAAAATTGTGATATACAATGCCCACTAAAAAATACTATATTTAATAATACATCATAACTACAGTAATATGAGAAACTTTGCATAAATCAAACTGGCAAAAAAATACTTCTATATTACTTAAACTACCAAAATACTTAAAGCAAATTCATTCTTTGTTTGAGACAGGCATAATATTCTGCGATGAGTGTATGTTATTTTTTAAACAATAAGCCTAATAAATAAACATCACTACATAAAGTTTATACAATATTTAAGAGTGACAGGTAGAAAATCAAGCTAAATAAAAGTGGCGACATCAATTTCGATCAAAGCAAAATTGATGGAAACTTTATCAAATACAAAAAAATCTGTTGACAGTCCAAATTGCAACATTAAGCATGAATAAAATTTACTGTTTCGAGTGTGACTTGTACAATTATATTCATAAGACGAAAAATATAAAAGCGTGTTTACAAAAAGTTTTAAAAAAACAAATTACATGACAAAAAAACATGAAAAATTAACAAAAAAACAAACAAAAATTTCTTTAGAGAAAGCAATCAAGATTATGATAAATACATTTTGACTAAACATTTGTTCATTAATTTCTAAAAAGACTATTTTATAATGTTATCAGTGTCATACTTTCGCCCCAAGATTTTTTTTCTAATTTTACTAAAATAAGATTGATTTGTAAAAATAATTTTACTAAAAAATATACTTCTATAAAGAATATTCTTCTATAATAATAATATTGTGAACATTTGTAAAATCAAGCACAAAGTTTCCATGAAATTCAACCGAACTAAAATAACTGGAATACCATTCATTAATGTCTTGATAAGCACTAATCATTCAATGTTAGCTAAATCTTCAAGCATTCATACATGGCATGGCGCAATAAATGTGATTACTAAAACTAAAAACTTCATTGATAATTAATCGCACAATACTTAATATAATTTGAAGAGATTAAGAACGATTTTTATGTTGCAGTGATGAATATTTTTTTACATAACAGAATAAAATATGTTCTGTTATTATTAAATAAATCAATACATCAACGACACAGCATAATATTATAATATTATAAAGCGTATAGCATCAAAATAAAAATAATTATACAATCATACCTAAAATATTCATAAGGTAAAAAATAATTACCATACACAATCATTACAAGTCAATTATCAGTATAAATGCCGAATATAATAAACACTGACTAACATAATCCAAATGCGTCCTACGGTGAGATACTGGGTGCAAACAATAAACGGTGGTCGAGCAAAAGTGGTGATATACTAAAGAAACGAAGGTGTGAGGAGAGTAAAGGGCAACTTGGCAAACCTTATTGTGCAGATCTAAGGAATTGTCGGATGTATCGGCGAACACCGCATTCGCAAATGGGAACCACATAGCGAGATATAAATCGTGTGGTGTCTGTGGACAGTATCATGCGTGACTTACATGCAGTGGACATTAAATTTATGCATAGTGTGACAAAAATGGAACAGTAAAATGTTAACCTAAAATTAAATATTTTCTCTGTCTATTCATAGACTCATTGCAATTTACACATGAGAAACTGTTGCAATACATTTCAATTTTATTTCGATGTTACTGTGTCAACATACCAATTGAAAAGATGGAAATAAAGTGGAGACTAATAAGAATCAGCGGCTTGTAACGTTTACTTTGAATAATAATATAGTTTAAGCTAGCTTGCACAAAGCAAGTGCAATCAGCAACACAGCATATTGACGTTCGTGAAAGCATGTGTTATTTCATCTATGCTCGATTAAGAACACATGATTTGATTAACGAGGGCGTCATATTGTTGTAGATTGCACTTCTCGAGTGCCCCATAACTCGCCTTAGTATAAATTTCGATCAATTATAAAAAAAACATGTCTTGCAAAATGTATTAACAATAAGATAAATTCTTTTCAATTTAATCTAAAAAAATGTGTGCCATAAACTAGGTAGTCGAAGCTATATCATTTTTGAGAAATGAATCTTTAATTGAAGATATATTGGAGAATATTTAAATGAAGCATATGGGTACAATATTTGTTTATCAAAAATCAGAGGAATTATTTCAAAACTTGCGTTTAGTGTCTAACTTAAAATAAATATTTGATTGGTTTTATGGTGGAATAAAGCATGTAAAAGTGAAGAAATTCTTTGGAGGATAGTGTCAATACGAAACGAACTATATCTTACATAATAATATACCGCTAAAAGAAGTCATTTGATAATTTTGCTAAGGTAAAAATCATTTACGTGTGAAATAAACAATTAAAGTCATGCTAAAAATATTATTACGGGGGAAACCTAGACATATTATACAGTATCACTACTTGAAATATTTTAAGACAAAATTTTATGTACAACCTAAGAAAGATACAACATGTATTTATTACATGCACTTATTCAAATATTTTTGTGATGGCATTGATTATATCTTCTGCCCTGTCCTGTCTGAGTGTCGATCTATCTGAGCATAGAAATGCTATACAGAAGAAAACTTTGATGTGAATAAAAAATATCATAGTTTTGTGATATTTGCTATGTAATAGTCTTTTATATGATTCATTAAATTGACTAAGTGAGGGGCTCAAACATCATCTAAGCATGCTGATGGATTGACACACTGGGACTAAAAGGGTATAATGTATATTTGAGATGTTTTCTGATTTTTCAAACGTCGAGTTATTTGAAAAATTAATGTATTGAAATGCAAGTAATGAAAATGAAAATAAAAAAAAGTTAACAATAAAATATATTATTGAATCTGAATCAATTTTGAAATAATGTTTTCTGCCAAATTCATATAAATAAAAATCAAATACTGTAATTTCCCCGACTACAAGATGTTCTGTTATTTTTAAATACCAATAATAAAAACATCAATTTTTTTTTTTATATCAAGTTATACTATTTTCTGTAGTATCACGATCAATGTTAAAATTCTTCAGATATTGTGCATCTTTATATAAAATATCATCACCTATGTAGACAAAAAAATAATTTGAAAAAAAAACATGACTTTTTTAACTAATTCCACATACGTATGTGGAATTGGTACAAAAAAAATGTGTTTTTTTTTTTAAATATTATGTTTTTGCACCAATAATTGACTGTTTAAACTTCAAAACAGGGCTGTGGAGTCGCGGTATTTTGGCCAGAGTCGGAGTCGTGAAAAATGAGCGGCTCGATTTTTTTTTGAAAAATATATTTAATGATGTGTATTTAAACAAAATAGTCAAAAGTGTTAACATTTTATGTTTGGCTGACTAAAGATTATCTGATGGTATACATATATATGAGTTAAAATTAAATTATTGAAAAATTTCCTCAGAGTCGGAGTCGTTAGTTATTTTAAAGCTGGAGTCGGAGTCGTCATTTTTTCACGCGACTCCACAGCCCTGCTTTAAAAGGACATTAGTGATTCAGCATCTATCACAAGATAATGTGTCCAAGACTTTCTTCCCTACAACTACTCCCATTCATTACTGCTGCATTTTTCACACAATTTAAAAATGTCTCTGATAATTCAATAGAACAGAATTCAGAAATAGAACATAGAAAAAACAAGCATCTTTTAATTGAAGAAATACAGTATATTTTTAAAAATTTAGTTATTTGTGTTTTCAAATGCTTATTCAGACACTGGACGAATATAGTAATAATAATCTTTTAAAATAAATAAAATGAAGTAGTAAAACTATTCCATTACCTCTCAAATATGAGTGCAATTTTATGCGTTTTAGTTATCCTAAAAAAATATACAAAAATCAAATGTTGTATAAATGAAAATGAATGTACGCATGATAGTGAAAATCAACGGCCTTCAAATGAAATGTAAAGAATGATATGTAACATAGTGTTCCGGCCATACGGATACTCTCCGCATAGACTTACTTCCTTCTGGTCAAGAATCTGCGACTTGATGGCGTGGATTGGGAATACTCCCACGGAAAGAGATCGCGGTCCGGGGGAATGTGATCCCTTTTCAAGGAAAGCAGCATGGCAACACACAACACCCCACATTTTTATCATAGATATCCTCAAAATATTTATAATACATACACCGCATCTAAATTGTAATACTGCCTTATAACAAATATTTTCAGTTCAACATGAAAAACATATTATGGTTTCATAAATATAATATGGTTTAATATGAAACTCAAAAGCTAAATATATTGTAGGAAAAAAAAGGCAAAATTTCGAGCTGTAAACAACTTTAAAATAAACAAATTGTCTTGACCTAAATTTGTTAAAAGCTGAAAAAAGAAGAATCTCTTTTAAAGATTGTACCCCCATGGAACTTTAGAAGAAGCGATAGGCAGAACAAATAAAGACCTTTGATCTTTACTTAAACCTAGAATAATAGTATCAGTTTGCAAGATCATTCCAGAAGTCAAAATTTTGACAATTTATTATTTGTATTTATCAAAAAGAAAACCACTACCCTAATTTGTTTTTAGTACTTTTTGTAATACTATCTGCTAGTAAATAGGACTTTAAGCGCTGATTATATTTGGACATTCGAGAAATAAATAATAGGCAATAAAATTATTTTTATTTCAAGGTATTTCATTGATAGAATATAATCATTTGACAAATCAATATCAGATGTGAGGATAGGTTGACTATAAATAAATCAAATATTTCGAATAAAGAAAAAAAACTGATTTTGAGAGATCACTGTATAACTCTGTTTAAAATGTGTTATTATGTTGCTGGTGTTGTAGCCGAGATGTATACACTCTTGAGTATTCGCTCTATTCAGTTATGGAGCACACAGGTTTGAGTCTCGGTACATATAGTAATGGAAAATTGATTTGTGTCCACAGGTCTGTTATGTTTACAACTCAATATCAAAAGTGATTAGTCAAGTACTAGCTCTTTTCTGGCACAATTATTCTTTAATAACACTCTCTGAAAAAAGTAGGTAGAGTGGCTGGAACAACAGTTTTTGTAAAACAACTACTGACGAGATTCTCCACTGCGAGTACACACACTTTGCACTCGAATCGGGCAAAAACATTTTTTGATAATGTAGTATGTTACCAACGAAAGATGCGTCAACTAAAACCTTTCTCGAATAAATGATTTTCAAATAATATGTGTATAAAGATTAGTCACAAATAAACAAGCAAAATCTTTAGTTTAAACCAGTATCAAAACATCAAAGACAACTCTTAAATATTAGAATGGTGAGTAAGGCAGTGTTAATATAAAATAATAAGTTATCATTGATTATTGTCAAAATCCAATCCAGGCAATAAAAATGTATATCACCAATACAATACCATTTGTTTACACGAGTCCTCATTCAACCTCTGCAAAACCAAAGACACACCGTTTTCTTTCGTACACATTTAGCAACATTTATATAAAGCTAATATTAATCAAATCCGCCGTCGTCGTAGTTAACCCTTCACCAAAGATTACACCAATAGAGTTAATCGTTGCCCAACGGCTGAATTTCCATGCAAACTATATATCAAATATAATAGACTATTAAGTATAGGTGTAATATTATAATACTGCAATTAATACAATAAAAGAGAATTTTACATATAAGAAAAATATGCACATTCGCGAGTACGGAAATAAATGACTTAGAAATTGGAATATGTAAATCATAGGTGGTTCATAAAGGAAACAATCGCAAAAATAAAATAAGTATGATGAAAGAAGAATAAGAAATATATATTAGAATGTTTCTATTTCTTTCTTGTACATCTGGCATTTAAGTTATTTATAAAAAAAAATCTATTTTCAGTGACGTAATAAAATATTCTTCAAAAACATTTGTTTTGGTTTTTTCAACATTAACATGTGCACATATTAAAAAGGTTATATATTAACAAGTATTTTGGTCAACATTTCAGCATTTGAGGATCAAGACTGATTCACATTGAGATCACTACATGAGAACAGTAAATTCAGATTTTTGAAACTTTATCATCCTGAGCATCTTCAACTGATGTGTTTTGATTTTATATTAAATAAAATTTCCTCATCCAGCAAAATTATGACACAGTATCCATTTTCATGAGAAAGCTATTCGTCTAAGTATAAAGGTTGCCAACTAATCCATAAATAAACGAATAATTCGTAAATCATAAGCCAGTAGAAAGAAGTTGACAATATAGGTGCCAGAATATCTTTGGAGAATACGTCATCAGATAAAGTAAATTTCTAGCATGCGAC